>SJYT01072644.1:6335-122125 GCA_006410635.1 Cephalophus harveyi
GGTTCAATTTATTTGAGAAATAATTTTTAAACTCTTCTGATTTAATGTCTGATATAAATGATTTAACATTTATAAATTCTGATACCAAATGACAGTAACATTTAACATTAAGCAATTAAAACCACCAGAGAATAATGGATTTTTAATCACTGGAATACAGCTGCAAAATCTTTTAGGTATTGTTCTATATAAAGACAGATTTGCAAAGAGGTAAGTCTGAAATGATAAAATACCTTTTGGAACTTTGCCATCTATAAGGGAGGTGAGTTTTGTTATTTCATTAAAAGAAGATTGTAATTCTTTCTCCAGATCAACTTGCATTTTCTTTTTCGCCTCCAACTGACTTTGATATAACTGAGTATCATTTTCCATTTGCTTGCATGTACTTGCAAGTTCTTTCTATTGAGAGAAACACTGTAAATTCACAGAAATGTACTGTGAAATGAATTTCAACTGTTATTGTAAATATTACAAAAATCACTCACCATTTTCTCTTTCAGCTTTAGATTTTCACTTCTAAGAAAGGCTGATTCTCTCTTAGCATCAAGAGCTACAGTTTCGACATCAAGCAGAGTCTGTCTCATTTGTTTTAGGTCTTCAGTATTTTCCTTTACACATGACAAAAAGGATTTAGTGAAATCTAATTTTGTTAGATTTGGAAAAGCCAATATATACATGTATGTTATTCCTAAGAAATGAAAAATGATTACAATATGCAAATTACCAAATATATTTTTAGAATAGAAAAACTGAATAATATTTTTCATAATAAAAATATTTTAGGGAATTTTAAGGGGTTCAGTGGTTAGGATTCAATGCTTTCACTGCCAGGGCCTGGGTTTGACCCCTAGTCAGGGAATTAAGATCCTACAAGCCATGCAATGGAGACAACAGAGAAAAATTAAAAAAAAAAAATTCTAGCTATAATGTTTCAAAATTATACATGCATCATGTAGAAGTACTATAATAATTCTGCTATTGTTTAGAAAGGATAAATAATTGCTGCTCACCTAGCCTGTTAGAGTTTTCTATGTATTTTTGTTTTTTGCTTTACTCTTTGTTTATGTTTTGTTTTGGTCATGCTGCAGGACAAGTGGGATCTTAGTCCCCCTGCCAGGGACTGAACCTGTGCTCCCTGAAGTATAAGTGTGGAGTCTTAACCACTGGAATGCCAGGGAAGTCTTTTTTTTTTTTTCTTAAGTTACTCTCTGCAAAACATGACAGATGTGTACTTAAATTTAGCTCACTTTTAGAAATAAGTGGCATTTTAACATGACTTCAGCCATACATGAATTCAACCATATGTCCTTGGCAAAATATTAATGGGTGCATGCATGAATCAATGAACTGGATGAATAAAGAGAAAGAAATAAACAACAATTAAAAAAATGGGCAAGGTCATCCCTGGCAGTCCAGTGGTTAGGACTCCAAGCTTCCAATGCAGGGTACCTGGATCTGATCCTTGGTTGGGGAACTGAGATCCCACATGCCTCATAGCACAGCCAAAAAATTTAAGAAAAAAAAGGTGGTGGTGGGGGGAATTCTTATTCTATCAATAGACACGCCAGGATTATATAAAAGTGTCTTTCTCTCCAAGGCCTTAGAATAATAAGAACACTTTCAAAAAGATCATTTGCCATTAACAAAAGGTAATAAAAGAGTACCAATAGAAGATAACATAAAGTACTCTGAAAAACTCAAATGCAAACAAAAGAAGAAAAGCAGCTAATAATCTAAAATTTCTGGCTAGAAATTGCTGCCTTTTAAAAAAAGAGAGTTAAAAACTAGAATTCAACTGATACTTTCTTGAAGTAATCAAGTGAATTGAAAGAAAATAGAAAAAAAAAGCTAATTCTACCATAAGATTCATTACAAAAATAACCTACAGCTACAGTTTCTGAAAAATATCAAACTGTTAAAATAGTTACTTCATTATAATGAGAATGCATTAATAAATATATTAATGGAATAAAATTAATGTAATTTATGAAATCATGCTCAATTACATGTTTTATAGTTCTAATTACTAATCAATGTCAACTGCTTACCTGAAGATACTGATTATATATTTCTCCATGCATTTGTATAAAGCAATTGAAAAAAATTAAAAAATTTTTTAATTACTGATTTTTAATGGAAGTCAGAGACATTACTTTGCCAACAAAGGTCCGTCTAGTCAAGGCTATGGTTTTTCCAGTGGTCATGTATAGATGTGAGAATTGGACTGTGAAGAAAGCTGAGCACCGAAGAATTGATGCTTTTGAACTGTGGTGTTGGAGAAGACTCTTGAGAGTCCCTTGGACTGCAAGAAGATCCAACCAGTCCATTCTAAAGGAGATCAGCCCTGGGTGTTCTTTGGAAGGAATGATGCTGAAGCTGAAACTCCAGTACTTTGGCCACCTCACGCAAAGAGTTGACTTATTGGAAAAGACTCTGATGCTGGGAGGGATTGGGGGCAGGAGGAGAAGAGGACGACCGAGGATGAGATGGCTGGATGGCATCACTGACTTGATGGACGTGAGTTTGAGTGCCCTCCGGGAGTTGGTGATGGACAGGGAGGCCTGGCGTGCTGCGATTCATAGGGTCGCAAAGAGTCGGACACGACTGAGCGACTGAACTGAACTGAACTGAATGGAAGTTCATCACTGACTTACTTACATTCGATTGAAGGATAGTATTGTTAACTCTGATTTTTATCCATAAAATGGAAATGATATTAATTGTGCCTCTCTCACAGGATTAAATAAAATACTATACTTAAAACAGCTAGAACAACGCCCAGCACATTGTAGGCTCAGTATAAATACTTGTAATGATGATGATAGTATAACTACAAATGTCAAATGACGATACAACAAAATAAATCTGACTTTTACCGCTGAGTATGACGAGTCCAGTTTCATACTTTCTGACTTCTGAGACTCGATGTATTCCTGTAGCTTCTTAATCTGGTCTTCCTTTTTTCTAAGCAGCTCTACTTTTGAATTTAGTTCATTCTAAAACAATTAAAGGACAATGAAACAATTTAAATGGGTTTCAATTTTAAGGAATTAAAAAGAACTTACATTTAATAGTTTAAATCAGTAGATAGCAAAATTTAAGGAGTTGAGATTTAAAAAATATAATTCCCTCTATGTTCTGAAATCATATTTAATTACATAGATGTTTTACAGTTTGGGCTCCTTATCAACAGAAATATCAACATAAATGCTCACCTCAAGATCTTGATTATATACTTCTGCATGCTTAACTAAATTCTTTAAGTTGGAAATTTCATGAATTAGTTGCATCTGTAAGAGCATGTGAACAGGCAACAGAGCAAACCAACAGTTAATAAAGCAAAAAAAAAAAAAAAAAAAAAAAGATAGCATTCATTCACCGCTCTAGAATCACTCAACACAGCAAGAAGGACTGGGAAAGCAACTGTTCAAGCTACTGCAACAAAGCACCTCATTATTTAAAAATAAACAAATAAAACCCCAAACTCTCCAGCCAAACAAAAAAATCCCCAAACCCTACAAAACAAATAAAAAAAGCCTAAGCGTGACCCCAAAACAGCTACATCATCTGTTAATAAAGCTACAATAACGTCAAAAGCAAATTAGCATCCACCATTTGTAGAAGACATAGTGGTAATCAAACTCTTAAAAAGACATACTTTTAATAGATTTTTGTTTTGGGTTAAGTGCAGAATGTATTTATTTTATAAGGTTTTTCTCTCTTTTGATAAATTATCCACCTAGCTTTATACTGGCTACGTTTAATGAGTTGTGACTTGAAATTTAGTTTTCGATTATGACAGTTTTAAGTGGTATCTTTATAATATTTTACTGTTCACCAAAGCTACAGAGATATGTATGGGATCATGAAATATTACCTTGTTGGTTTATTCTACAGGAAATACTGGAAAGACGATGTTACTGTTTTATATTGTTCAACTGTCTAAAAGTATAAAGATTACTTAAAGATACGAGAATTTCTATTGAAATTTCTTTTTGATTGAAATATCTGCAGCATTAAATATTTAAGTACCAGAAACTTTAGTGTTCAAAACAAGTAAACTATAGTTTAACAAAGATAAATGTATTATCCCTTAGAGTTCCTTAATCTTCATAATCAGATGAGTCATTAGAGAGTAAAAGCAACTTCTAAACAAATATAAGGGACTTACAAAAATAGCATCTCATTTAAATAAAATTTTATGGATGAATAACTCAGTCCTATCTAGTTTTAGATTTCAGACTACTGCTAGTTTGACATTTTTCTATTTTAGGTCAGCATTATCCAGTAGAAATATAATATGAGCCAAATTTATAATTAAAAATGTTCTAGTAGCCACTATTAAAAGTAAAAAGAAATAGGTAGAATTAATTTTAATATAATTAGCCATGCTGTGCTCAGGCTCAGTTGTGTCTGACTCTTTGTGACCCTGTGGACTGTGGCCTGCCAGGCTCCTCTGTCCATGAGATTTTCTAGTCAAGAATATTGGAGTGGGTTGCCATTTCCTCCTCCAGGGGATCTTCCCAACACAGGGATTGGACCCAAGTCTCCTGTCTTCTGCACTGCAGGCAGATGCTCTACCCATCAAGCTTCGGGGAAGCCCCTTAATATAATTTAATCTAATAAATGTAACTATTTTACTTCATAATCACACACACAGAAGTCGCTCAATCGTGTCTGACTCTTTGCGACCCCATGGATTGTAGCCCACCAGGCCCCTCAGTCCATGGGATTTTCCAGGCATGAATACTAGAGTGGGTTGCCATTTCCTTCTCCAGGGGATCTTCCTGACCCAGGGATCGAACCCGGTCTCTCGCATTGTAGGCAGATGCTTTACCGTCTGAGCTACCAGGGAAGTCCATCAAAAACACAGAAGAGTAGTATTAAGTTTCAAAAGGATGTCAGTCAAGATCTTTTATAGATGAAATCTACTTCCTAGAAGTCAACTCGCCAAATATATGCACAGCTGGAGACAAGAGGCTGCAAAAAAAGGTTCAACTGGAAAATATCTCGGGTACCCAATTAGATCCAGTTATTCTGTGTCTGTGGATTTAAAATGATCATCATCGACGGTGGAACAGATGTGTCCCTCGTTGCTTAGAAAATCCACAGCTAGCTTGAGTGAGGCTACGGACATGTGTTGGAGTTGGTTCTTGAGATCCTGCAAGTTCAATCCTTCAGGTCTTGGGCAAGCCTTGATCAAACTCAGCACCTGGTTCTGGGCCACAGTGAGGCCATTTGCTGGTATGAAGTTATTCCCGCCGAAGTTCCCCGCTTCACCCATTCCTGGATTGCTGATAGGTGCTCTCCCTGCTGAAGGCTGGCTGTTTGACTTGCTCAGCATCATGTGTGCATTGACTACTTCCAGAATATGTGTGGTGAACTCATTCATATCCTCCAGGGGCATGATCTTAAAGGCTACCAGGCTTTTCTTGTTCTGGAAAGATCTCAGATGACTTCATGTAATCACTATTAAAAAATTCATGTAACTTTTCATCTTTTTTTCATACTTAGGTCAGTAGAGACTGGCCCCATTTCAAGTGCTCAGCTGGCACATGTGATTAGTGGCTAGCCCATTGTTCAGCAAAGTTTTAATCTGTATTGTTATAATTTAAATTGGCTGGCCCTTTTACCTATGAAACAAAAGTTTCTTCTCTAACTTTTGTGCAAGGAAACCACATTTGCCAGAAATGAAGAACTAAATAATTAAGTTTTGAAAATATTTAGGAGGAAAAGTTCCTTTACTTCTCTTTTGGAATTGCTCTTCATTTAAAGTACTGGTTCAGATAAACTGAAAAAGATTAAGTAACTTTTGAAAAGAGATGAGTGTATTCTTCCAATGATGTATTGTTTAAAATGCAGAGAGTAGAGAATGTATATGATATGGTCAAAGTTAATCTACTGCTACATAAAAAATGTTGCACATTTCAGCCGTAATTTTTAGCAGGTGAAATGAAACATTTAATTAACATAAATATCTCTAAGTTGTGAAAATTATAAAATTAAATCAAGCTAAAACTGGTAGAGAAATGAAATTTCTCTTGTTCCCTGATCATGATAATACTTGACCTTGTTTATTCCTTTCTCTAAAATTACTATTTAAATATCTTTATTACTGTATCCTTACTTGAAAATTACCCACAGCTTTAGCGATTTTTGACAAAACCCTTAGAAGCCAGGACAATGGTCACATGTCCTAAGGCTGTAATTTGACTTTTACTCCTTTTTGGCTAAACTTTCCCCCAAAATGTAGGTTTTAGAACATACTTCATTGCTTACACCCAGACTTGCATTTTTAGTTTAAAATGGAATGGATATTGTAAAACTGTCTTTGAACAGATTAAGTTTGTATTACTTAGACTTTTAGGTTACTTCACAGAACCTAGAATTTCAAAGTGTGTCCAAGTGAAAATGAAAAGAATAGGATTATTTACCCCTTTCGTGGTAAAAAGGAAAAAAAAAAAATCAAGATCTGAGACTGTGTTATTTTTGTAATCTTTCTGTATGTGATTCAATTCGGTGAATTTTTTCACTTTTAATGATTAATGGAATATATTTATTTAATGTAAGAAGACATTATTGCTACACTTGGGTATAAAATTGCCCAAAGTTAATTTTATACCATATTATTTATAAGATACATATAAAAAATTAGGTAAGATTTTGGTATTAGAAGGGGACTTGAAAAGCTCCCAATTTAACTGCAAGAGGGAAGATACAGAGAAAAGTAAGCCCTGAGAGATTTGATGACTTCCTCAAAGCCTTGCCCACAGTTCATGCCAGGCTCAAATTTGTGGTGAGCTAATAAATAGCAAAACTAGAGCTACATTCCAGCTAGTCTGCTCCAGAGACCATGCTCTTAAATATGATACTAGAACTTCCCTCTCAATAAAACTCAGATTACGTGTTGAAGTTCACTCTTCTTTTCATGATGTTTTACATTTTGTGAATTCACAAATTTTAAAACAAGTTAAATGGAACTCTGTGGAGAACTTACAGATTTTTGCCTCTCAGGATATACCTATGAAATGTAGAAGTAAATATACTACAGTTTGTAGGTAGAACTTTTGGGACAGAATTCTTTTTTTCTTAAGAAAGAAAAACAGGTAAGAAACTATGAAACAGAAGAAAGAACTGTGTCCCTCTGAGCTCTCGACACAGAAATCTGAGAAGCAGCTACAAATCAACTCATATTTTACCTACACCAAAACAATGACTCTCATTTTTAAGGGGATTCATGAATCATGTCAGGCTTCCCTTGTGGCTTAGCTGGTAAAGAACCCACCTGCAATGCGGGAGACCTGAGTTCGATCCCTGGGTTAGGAAGATCTACTGGAGAAGGGAAAGGCTACCCACTCCAGTATTCTGGCCTGGAGAATTGCATGGACTATACATACGGTCCATGGGGTTGCAAAGAGGCAGACAGACTGAGAAACTTTCACTTCACTAATGGATCATGTCCCAGGTCTGACAGTAGCTGTAGATTCTTACTCTAGAAAACTGAATACGGACTCCAAAATTCCATAAAATAATTTCAAAATGTTTATGAACTCTAGGTTAAAGACTCTCTACACTAAGAAATCTCTTGAATCTTTTGGACAGTTTCCAAGTTCCAAAGTCTGATGGCTTCTGAATTAGCTTAACATGTAGCCTAATACTACACACGGTTATTTAAGTATATACTTTCTAAAAAACCAAAATTCATTAATAGATACTATCCATATATAAAACATTCAGCTGGATATTAAAATTCATGTTGGTCTCAGAAGGAAATGGCTATAGTCTAGGCAGCACTTCTCATATGTTCAACAAATTAAATACTTTAATATACAAATTATCAGGAAATAATTTCTTCAAGACAAATCCATCAATAGGCAGATTCACCAAACCTTCGTAAAGATGTTCTTAATTTCTTCTTGTGCATAAGCACAAGAGAAACAAATATGATTTAACTATTTTTAAAATAATATAAATAAATTATTTCTTAAATTCTCTAAACTGTGTATATATGTGGAAAACAGGTACATCTTCAATATCTCAAGTTTAGAAATAAAGACTACTTCCTTTAAACCAGTGTTTTTAGTTTAGTTTCACATTTCCACATTCTTTACCTCTTGATCTTTCTCTGCTTTTCTTTCTAGAGCTTCAAATTCATCCAAATCATTCTTTTCTTTTAATTTCAATTCCATTTCTTCATTTTCTCTTCTTAAATGTTCATAGTCTAGTACCAGGTTATCAAAGTTAGCACGAAGGGAATTCAATTCACTTTCTAAGTTTTCCTATTATAAACAAAACCAAAATTTCAAGTCAGAAGTCTAATCATATAATCTTTGTTTTCTTAACTAAAATTTAGATTAATCAAATAATTAATTTAAATTTGAATCATTTGGTGGTTCAGGCCATTTTCTTCTTTAATATCTTTTTAACAGTCCAGCTTAATACAGAGTAAGATAAAGGGTCTGCAATTTTGGTAAACTAACTCAGAATAGAAGACGACTATTTTGAAAGGGTTAGGATGGAAAAAAAAAAAAAAAGGACCATATAAACAAATGCTCTGCCTGTTCTTGACTGGAAAAGTCAAAAGTAGGAGGTAGGGCTCATAAAATGGAATACTGGTCTTTAAACTCATTAGTTATAAAGCTGCTAATTTAACTGTCCTCTTGTCTGACTACTATTTTATTTCTCAGGTATCTCTGAATTTAAGAAGTGAAACAGAGATTACTGATCTTTAAAAATCGAGTGGCTGCTAGGTTTTCCTATATTCAAAAGGGGTCTGTTTCTGCTTTCTATACTGTTTGAGAGTCAAACCATGAGTTAAAAACAAAAGTAACATCAAGGATTTTCAAAAAACACTGAACTTCTAGAGTATGTTTTAGAGACACAAAAACACTTCGTCTAAATACTTAACTAATTAAAACTAGTTGCAATGGTCAGGTAATGGTAATAATAATTCCTAAGAATCACTGCAATTTTCCTCCAAAGTGAAAATAAAATTTTCTTTAATAAATACATTTGTAAAACTATATTTCTTTGAACATTAAGAGCCTAGAAAGTAAATATATAATTTAACTTACTATAGTATTCATTATACTATTTCTTATTTCTTAAAATCTTGATAAGACAACAGACACTTACTTTTAATTTTCAGTATTATCTGGCAATCTTAACCATTCCCTAACATGTATCATTCTTCTAATATACGACTGAGAATTTTGATATTAAAAGTCAACCCTTTTTATCCCTAGGGGATTGTCGCTAAGTCACTTCCATCTGACTCTCTGTGACCCTATGGAGCATAGCGTACCAGGGTCCTCTGTCTCTGGGATTCTCCAGGCAAGAATACTGGAGTGGGTTGCCATGCCCTCCTCCAGGGGATCTTCCCAACCCAGGGAACAGAACCTGCATCTCTTAAGTATTCTGCATTGGTAGGTGAGTTCTTTACCACTGGGCTTCCCTTGTGGCTCAGCTGGTAAAGAATCCACCTGCAATGCAGGAGACCTGGGTTCAATCCCTGGGTTGGGAAGATCCCCTGGAGAAGGGAAAGACTACCCACTCCAGTATTCTGACCTGGAGAATTCCATGGGCTGTATAGCTCATGGGGTCGCAAATAATTGGACGGGACTGAGCAACTTTAACTTTCACCTTACCATTAGTGCCACCCAGGAAGCCCTAAATGAAACTAAAACTGTTACTAAAATTAATTGAGAGCTAGAAATGTATTACAACAACAATAAACACCAATAACAAATGAGTTTTAAAAAGAGTAAAAGCATAATGCTCTGTAAAATACATTTAAATTACCTGACTTAGTAGCTTTGTTGCTGGATTCCATTCTATCTCAGTCAACGTATCAAGAGTGTTACTGAAAATATCAGACTCTGAACAGAGAGCTATAATTAGAGAGAAAAGAAATTTATCCATAAATGTTATTAAGCTTCTCAAAACTCAAAGATTAAAAAAACTTTCATCAGAGGTAATAAACTCAAACTAATCCAAAATCACTGCAGATGGTGATCACAGCCATGAAATTAAGACGCTTACTCCTTGGAAGAAAAGTTATGACCCACCTAGACAGCATATTCAAAAGGAGAGACATTACTTTGCCAACTAAGGTCTGTCTAGTCAAGGCTATGGTTTTTCCTGTGGTCATATATGGATGTGAGAGTTGGACTGTGAAGAAGGCTGAGCGTCGAAGAATTGATGCTTCTGAACTGTGGTGTTGGAGAAGACTCTTGAGAGTCCCTTGGACTGCAAGGAGATCCAACCAGTCCATTCTGAAGGAGATCAGTCCTGGGTGTTCATTGGAAGGAATGATGCTAAAACTGAAGCTCCAGTACTTTGGCCACCTCATGTGAAGAGTTGACTCATTGGAAAAGACTTTGATGCTGGGAGGGATTGGGGGCAGGAGGAGAAGGGGATGACAGAGGATGAGATGGCTGGATGGCATCACCAGCTTGATGGACGTGAGTCTGAGTGAACTCTGGGAGTTGGTGATGGACAGGGAGGCCTGGTGTTCTGCGATTCATGGGGTTGCAAAGAGTCGGACATGACTGAGCGACTGAACTGAACTGAATATGTACTTACTATATGAATGACAAGAATACATTAAAAACAGATGTGATCATTTGTATTATTGTGTGAATTAAGATCACTGGTTAGAATAAGTGATAAAATACACGGATCCTTAGTACAGTATAGGTAAAAAGGACAAATTCTAAATTTGAGATTTGATTATTTTAAGTGGATTTAAAAATGCCCCTAGGAGAAATAATAGCATATGAAGCAACTGACAAAGAATTAATCTCAAAAATATACAAGCAGCTCATGCAGCTCAATTCCAGAAAAATAAATGATCCAAAAAATGGGCCAAAGACCTAAACAGACATTTCTCCAAAGAAGACATACAGATGGCTAACAAACACATGAAAAGATGCTCAACATCACTCATTATCAGAGAAATGCAAATCAAGACCACAATGAGGTACCATCTGACGCCAGTCAGAGTGGCTGTGATCCAAAAGTCTACAAGCAATAAATGCTGGAGAGGGTGTGGAGAAAAGGGAAACCTCTTACACTGTTGGTGGGAATGCAAACTAGTAGAGCCACTATGGAGAACAGTGTGGAGATTCCTTAAAAACTGGAAATAGAACTGCCATACGACCCAGCAATCCCACTGCTGGGCATACACACCAAGGAAGCCAGAATTGAAAGAGACATGTGTACCCTAGTGTTCATCACAGCACTGTTTACAATAGCTAGGACATGGAAGTAACCTAGATGTTCATCAGCAGATGAATGGATAAGAAAGCTGTGGTACATACACACAATGGAATATTACTCATCCATTAAAAAGAATGCATTTGAATCAGTTCTCATGAGGTGGATGAAACTGGAGCCTATTATACAGAGTGAAGTAAGTCAGAAAGAAAAACACCAATACAGTATACTAATGCATATATATATATGGAATTTAGAAAGATGGTAACAATGACCCTATATGTGAGACAGCAAGAGACACAGATGTAAAGAACAGACTTTTGGACTCTGTGGGAGAAGGCGAGGGTGGGATGATCTGAGAGAATAGCATTGAAACATGTATATTATCATATGTGAAATAGATCACCAGTCCAGGTTCGATGCATGAGACAGGGTGCTCAGGGCTGGTGCACTGGGATGACCCTGAGGGACGGGATGAGGAGGGAGGTGGGAAGGGGGTTCAGGGTGGGGGACACATGTACACCCATGGCTGATTCATGTCAGTGTATGGCAAAAACCACTACAATACTGTAAAGTAATTAGCTTCCAATTAAAATAAATAAATAAATAAATAAAACAAAGAAAAGTCAGCACAGCAAAAAATAAGTAACTAACTAAATAAAATGCCCCTAAAAAATACTTGTAACTACGTTGGAGATAATTCTGCAACAGATTTCTGTTGTAAACATAGGAATTCTTCCAGGAGTAGTAGTTTAAGGCTGATGTTATGTGGATACTAATTTAACTGGATAAAGATTAGAACAAAAATGTGTGCTTCAACTACAATGAGTCATCATTCTTGAGATGTGGAAATAACAGAAAGCTTCACGAATGTTCACTTTCTTAAAATCACTTCTCATTATCTCCATTGTAATTACACTTAAAGTATTAATACATACATTTTACCTAAATGTGTTTATCACATTACTGAGTTATAAATAAAGTGCTGCTTTAGGGAGGGGACATATGCACACTGATGGCTGATTATGTTGAGGTTTAACAGAAAACAACAAAATTCTGTAAAACAATTATCCTTCAATTAAAAAATAAAGTTAAAAAAAATGTCCCTCTTTATAGGGATGCTTTTATAAATGAAAGTAACTGGAAAAGTACTCACATTCATCAATTTCTCCTAAACTTACAGCAGCCTTATGTGTTCTTGTTGTTACATTCACTGCCATGTTAAATTCATTTACGTAGTTTGAGTCCTTCATTTTGTTAATTTTCCCCGCGCACCAAGTGACTCTTCGTTTTTTTTTAGCCTAAAAAGAAAGAAATCAAAATTACCTCACATAGATTGGGGCTCATATACTGTAAAACAAAGGAACTAGTTTCCATTTTAAAAAACCATTGCCTTGGTAGAATTTTTACTAAGTTGAGTTTAGTATCTTAATAGTTTAAGGATATCCTGAGATAAGAAAACATACTCAAGCTTTTCAGATCAGTGTTTAACCCTGAAAACTTTGATGAAACTATCGTTTACACTATACGTTTTATTTGAAGGTGTACTTATAAGCTTTTCTGGAACATAACTGAAAGGAATCGGTTGACGTACAACTCTTCCAGTACTCTGGTGTTACAAGGAAGGGACAGCTGCTGCTACTACCCCATAGCTATCAACAGCACTTTGGGGTACCCAGTTCCGTTCCCTCAGTTGTCTGGTCGTCTGTCACCTTGCCTAGTCCTTCTTCTTGGCTTTACAAATGCTCAAGCCTATTTTTTTGCTTTTGATTTTTTAAAGAAACAAACTCTTGGCTCCTCACTTCTCTCTAGCTACCATTTTCTTTTGTTTACACACTATCATCTTCCTCATCATTTATCTACTTCTTTGTCTTCAGGATCACTTCTGTCTACTGCACTGCATCTCAAGATTAACTGCTGTTCCCAGAAGACACTGCTCACTTTCATGCTCTACACACACTACCTTTAGGTTTGAGACAGCCAGCCCTTTCCACAGCCTGCTCTGCAAAACCCAGCTGTATATAAATATTCTGTTCCAATGACCTTCAGCTCAACACCACGCACTATACTATTTCAAACTCTTAGCACTACAAACGTGTGTCTCCAACCATCTCCAGATATCTCAGCAGAAAAGTTAAACCTATTTCACAAAGACAGTATAAGCCTAAACTTACAAAAGCATTCTTTCTTCTGTCCTTGTTGAAATGAATAGATGTTTCTCCTTCTAAGGCCAGATTCTTCAACTGTATTCAAGATCCCATCCCTTTGGGCATCTCTACCCACAGCAAGGTGGCTTTTATTACCAACACATAACTCAAACTGCTTTTGCAAATAAGCTTCTCATTTCTCAATCTGAAGCATCTTTGTGTTCAGCATCTGTAAGCAGAATGCTGACACTACTTAGCACATTCGCCTGACCCTTTCAATTCTAGAGCTCAACATGGGCTCTGTTAGGGATTCTTTTATTCTGCTTTTGCCTAAAAGTTGTTGTTTCTTGGGGTTCTGTGTTTGACCCTCTGTTCTTTCCATTATCAACATGCTCCAAGGGCAAGCTCATTCACTCCCAGGACTTTAAATTGGATCAGCTGTAATTAATACCCAAACTAACATCTCCATCTCAGACCTTTCACATTTCCAATTGCCTGAGGTCTTAAAATGGAGATGTCCTGAATCAAACATTGAGCAGCTCCACTACTCTTCATTCAGTGAATACACACACTACCAACTGCCCAGAAAGCCTAGCAATGCTTGCAAGTCATTCAGGATGCCTCTTTCTCTCTGTCCTTGCCCCTGCATTCAAACAACCACAAAGTCCAGTTGAGTCTGCCTCCCAGATAGCTCTCCAGTTTATCCAATTTCTTTCATCTTCAGAACCACAATCCTTGTAGAGGCCAAATCAATCTGATGCACATAGCAATCACACTTTTCCAAAATGTAATTGCGATTACGTTCTATACAAGGCTTTTCCTTGTTCTTAGCAAAATTCAAAGTTCAAATCCCTTAATGTGGTTTACAATGCCCATGCCACCAGAAAGTCTAATATACTGTTGTCCCACAACTTCAAGCTTTTATATATATGTGTTTTTCTGAAATACTATTCCCTATACCTTCCACTGGGCTATTTTCTACTCATCACTCAGTCAAGAAATAGATCTTGAGTGTCTCTATACTTAGTGTGGTGATCTGTACATGATACCTATTAATAATATATATATACTTTAAAAACATATTTATTTCTGGTTATGTAGGTTCTTTGCTGCTGTGCAAGCTTTCCTTTACTTGCAGTGAGCGGGCTTCTCATTGCAGTGACTCCCCTTGTTGTGGAGCATGGGCCCGAGGCGGGCTTCAGTAGTTGCAGCTCCTGGGCTCTAGGGCACAAGCTCAGTAGCTGTGGAGCACAGGCTTAGTTGCTCCACAGCATTTGGGATCTTCCCAGAATAGGGATCAAAACTGTCTCCCGTGTTGGCAGGTGGATTCTCTACTACGGAGCCACCAGGAAAGCCCAGTAATAATCTTAGCAGTATATAATTAATGAGGATTTCTGAGTGTAAAGTGTAGTGTTATGCACATACTGTACGTTACTTCACTTAATTCTCACAACAATCCTATGAAGTAGGGACCAAGCTATTATATCACTGATAAGGAAACTGTAGCAAAGTGTATTTGAGAAATTGTCTAAGGTCAAGTGTTAGGAATTGACAGAACTGGGATTCATACCCAGAGAGTTCAAATCCAAAGGCTATCCTCTTAAATAAAGAAAATCTGTCAGATAAATAAAACCCTAGTAAAAACAAAAAACATACAAATCGGAAGTCAGAATTTTGATTACTATGTTGATCTATATCTAGATCAATTTCTTGATATTAACATTTTTGTTTCTTTAAACAGAAAATATTCCAATATACTTCAGACACCCGTGGTTTCCAATCAGCTTATTAATTATTAAATATTAATTATTAAAAATTAAATATTAATGTTAAATATTAATTATTTAATATTAATTATTAATTAGAATTTCTTAAGAAACATATTGCGAAGAGATTCCTTGGCTATACTGTAGACTGTAAACCACAAAAGACTCCAAATAGCCAAAACAATCTTGAGAAAGAAGGGCAAAGCTGGAGGCATCATGCTTCCTGATTTCAAACTATATTACAACGCTATAGCAATCAAAACAATATGTATGATAGTGCCACAAAAACAGACACATAAAAACAATGGAATAGAAGCCCAGAAATAAACTCTCACATACATGATCAATTAATTTACAACAAAGGAACCAGGAAGATAAAATAGAGAAAGGACAGTCTGCTCAGTAAGTGATGTTGGGAAAACTGGACAGCCATTTGTAAAAGAATGAAACTGGACCACTATCTTACTTACATGTAAGTAAGATACGCTTATACTGGACCACTATACTTACATGTATATAATAGATGATTTTCTCATATATAAAAATCAATTGAAACTGATTAAAGACTTGAATGTTAACACCTGAAACCATAAAACTCCTAGAAGAAAACTAAGGTAGTAAGCTTACAGGTTCTTGGTTTCTTGAATACAATGTATTGAAAGATGATAAATGAATAATTACATAATAAATAGATAGGAATGTCCGGTTCTATTCTCTGTATACCAAGTTTAAGCTGTTATCTTTCAAATTTTACCTTTAATTCTTGCTGCGATGCTAGGGAAGATGATGTCACCAGCATCCGTGTTAGGTTTTGAATTTTCTCAATCTGGACTTTTTGAAGTAGATCTTTTTCTTCCAAGAGTTGGGCCAGTTGGTCTTTTTCCATTGCCTGGGCTCGAGTCTCTAGAGAAACCTATAGAATGTAATAATGGATTATGTAAATAAATGTAGCTATATTTTAAAACCTTGAAAGTAGCTTAAAAGAACAGAATAGAAATTTGTATGTGAACTAAGAGAATTTTAATTATATTGAAATAAAATATACCCTATATGCAGAGCTCTAGTACACAGTTACCATAATCAGTAATTTCTCAAACTAAAAATAAAGTAAAATATCCATTTCTTCTCATGTCATTATTCTATATGCCGTGTGTAAAATTATTACAATGCAGCTAAGGCAATTCTATTAACTGCTTAAAATATAAATAGAAGGTAGAGAGATCATAAAAGCAGAGACTTGAATACCTACAGCAAAATAAGGGATGTTTTCATAAGATTACCATTTGTTATCTTAGATCACTCTTAAAAATTTCACCAGAATGCAAGATTTACACAAAATCGAAGGCCATAATAGTTAAAACAAACAAATTACAATGATAAGTGATTATCCTATTTTATTGAATTCCTATCCTGGGTTTGGAAGAAAAATTCAAGATAATGTGAAACTCTGGAAAGTAGTTTTAGGTACCTATACATGGCCTCTCTCTTTTTTAACCTAATTTCCTATGTATTTGTGATAATTTTTTTAAAAAACTCTGTCAACTTGGCCCATTTGAAAACATCAAATTTTGCCCTTTGAAAATGAAAAACAAAACCTAAAATAATTTCAGGAAACCAAGTCTTTTAGTTTATAGTAAATTAAACTAAATTTTGTATGAGTTGATTTCTTCTTAGTTGAAAATTGTTTTAAATCTAGGTTGCAGAGCTCAGTTATTGATGGCTTCAGACTCTCTGAGCATTTAGGCAGATCTCAATTGTAAATCGGTCTCTTCGCTTTACTGAAATACATGGTTCATACATACCTCCTCTAATTGCTTTTTAAGATCCATTATTTCTTTCCTATATCTTTTCAGGAGAGCTTCATCACTTGATACCTCATTAACATAAGGAGTATTCTTCATATATTTGGCAGTGCTGGCAAACTGGGGAAAAATGCAAAAGTGTTATGTACTCAACGCATACACACAAATTAATAATATTTGGTTTTCTTGTAATTAAGATTTGGAAAAAAAAAAAAAAAAGAAAGAAAAGAAAAAAAAATCAGTACTCTTTCCAGGTAGTTTAATACTTTTGAATACAGAGAGCATTCTATGTCCCCATAACAAGGCCAGTAGTGCTCCCATCAAAAGCTCTTCTCCTTCCTTTGAACTCTATCCTACTTACTAGTCACTTAAGCATTAATCCAAGGCAATCGCGTTGGAAGACAGGTCTTGTCTTCCCTATAAGACTATAAATTCTGTGAAGCCCGTAACTCTACTTTCTATCTTTTATCTCTGACAGTACCTAGATCTAGTACTCACTAGCTATTTAAACCAATGTTTCTTAGAGTGTATCAGAAGTAACTTTAAGTGGGTACATGAAGGTATCCATTATATATGACACTGAATCCTTCATCTAGACAGCTAATCTATTGACAATTCAGTTCCCCCACCCCAACCCTCCTCCTTTTTTCTTTAAACATAAAATGCAGGACCTAGGCTCAGTTGAAAGACAGGCAACAATTAGCTAGCACAAGTTTTGGAATATTTTTTGTAGTTGTTATAAACACATACACATGTTTTTTGAGTCACCTTCTATTTGTTGTAAGTGCTATTAGTTTTTCATTTATGGAACTGATATAAAGTTTCCTTTCATAAGTGAGTTTGTAAAAATAAAAAATCCAGTCAATTTCAGTAAAATAGTGTTGAATGTGGCAGAAATTGTGGAGGTGGGATAATGGATTTTGGATTTTGCAATTTTGGAAAAACACATCAATCTTATTTTATCAGGTATGTTATGTCAATTAAAAGACCTATACCTATTTTTAGTAGATAATTTTTCCTTCTTAAAGATGATATCCCCTCATATTAATTTGAGATAAAAATCAAACTCACCTGGAGAGTACTAAGTGTTTCATCAAAAGACACTGGAGTAATTGTGCAGATGATACGTGTTTTTGCATTTCCTCCCAAGGAATTCTGGAGAATTCGTGTTAATTTGCTATCTCGATAATTTATGAAACCACTTAAAGAGAAATGAATTTGGGAAGAAAAAGAGAAAGCTTTTATATAACAAAATTGGTTGGTTTTTAATGGAGAACCTTAAAACAGCTACAGTTATAAAATTCTTTACAGGTTATATGGGGCAGATCGAAACTATTAACTAAAAAAAATATTTTAAATACAGAAAGTAAATTTAGTAGGACACAATCATAGTATAAGAGGCCAAAAATGCTCACAGAGTCATGAGAGCTTTTGAATATATGAAAGAAATAGGTACATATATTTTGAGTGTCACTAAGGGATTCCCACATGGAGTAGTGGTAAAGAATCTGCCTTTTTCAATGCAGAAGACTCAAGAGATGTGGGTCAATCCCTGGGTCAGGAAGATTCCTTGGAGTAGGAAATGGCAAACCATTCCAGTGTTCTTGCCTGAAAAATTCCATGGACAGAGGAGCCTGGCGGGTTACAGGGCATGGGGTTGCAACCCCATGACACGACTGAGCAACCACACACAAAACTATTAAAATTTTCGACCTAATTTAAACATAAGTATTAACAGATAAATGTACAGTGGGGTACCCTTACCCAACTTGTCCATCGCTAAGTTTCTTGATCACTTGTCCCAAAATAAACAAACTTCGATTTATATTACAGCCTTCCTTGAGTCGTAAACCTGTATTTGTTACACAAATATAAATACTAATATTGAGCCCTGTATTGGATGATGAACTTATTTATCAAATTATGAGAGAAAGTATAAATTAAAGGGACAGATGTTGAAGTCTCTGATTTGGACTAAATCTGAGTCTACCTTTAATATCACTGATGGAGGAGGTCTCTCCCTACCTTCCCACCTATTAGATAAATCAGAAAGGTTATCATCTGAGAGAAACAGCACAACAAAAAAGATGAAAAAAAAAAGAACAAGAGGGAGGAAAAGTCTGTTTCCTAAAAGATCCCCTCTAATTACTCCATTTGAATCTAGTTTTTTTTAAAACTTCAAATATAGACTACTACAGACTTAAAACCAAATTTGTTCCTATATGGACTCACAACCCCCAAATCTTTAATTTTAAAACGAAATAGGCACACATGACTCTAACATTAAAAAAGGAACAAGTACTCTGAAAAAGCTCTCTTCCAGTTTTATGCCCCAACCAGGACAGGTTTCCTATCCCCTCTACCAGGAAACCATGTTTATTATTTATTCCTCTGGAGATTTTTATACACTCATTTCTCATTTTTATACACTTCATATACACTCATTTTTCCCTTTAATTTTCAGACAAACAGTAGCATACTATATATACTATTTTGCCCTTTGCTTTTTTTCACTTGGCAGTATATATGCATCAGATTAGTAAACACTGGTCTTTTTTCATTCTTTTTCATAACAGAATTTCACTGTATGGACAAATCAGAAATTACTTACCTAGAACGCTGTTGAGGGATATGTAGGATTCCAATCTACTATGAACCCAAAAAATAATGCATCAAATAACTGAATAGCTGTTATTTCACAGGGGCATTATTTAGCTGCTGCTATACTACTGTTATTTAATATGCCAACTTGAAATAACAGTATGTACTTCCTATTCATAGGTCTGATTTGGTGGATATGGGCCATGCTCAGCTGGGTAACTTTATGTCAGGCTGCAGGAAGTTAACACAGAGGGAGGCTTGACATCTTTATGATTTTGCACCTTTCCACCTAAGTGTGCATTTCCATTTGTTTACGTATTAATATTTGGTTATGTCCTTTAGGTCTGTTTTGAAGTTTTCTTTTTTTGGCCCTGTTCAATCTTTGTTGAGTTTCTTCTGAGGTATTACATTTTCTAACCTGTTATTGTATATTGCACGTTTTTGTACACTAAATATTGTAGCTGGTTGTCTTTAAGAATTATTAATGTCTGAATATTAATTGTGTGCCCCATGACCCTTCTGAATTTTCTTCCGGATTATGAAAATTTAGATGGTTTTCATGGCACTCTCATAAGCTCTTCAGCTACGCAATTCTAGAAACTGTACAGTTTTGGCTTTTAAAAAACTGATGGTCCAGTAGCCCAAGGACTTCCCTGGTGGCTCAGTCGGTGGAGAATTTGCCTTCAGTGTGAGACCTGGGTTCGATCCCTGGCCCAGGGAAGATTCCCTGGAGAAGGAAATGGCAACCCACTCCAGTATTCCTGCCTGGAGAATTCCACGGACAGAGGAGTCTAGTGGGTCACATGGGGACCCACAGTCCCTGAGGTTGCAAAAAGCTGGACATGACTCAGCGACTCACACACACATAGTATCCCAAATGAGACAATTGGTCAGATACAGAAGCTACTTTTTACACTGAAGACTTTTATCGCATATTATTATTGTCATTACTTTATTAGTTTCTAAAATGCATGGCAGCACTTCTATTCTGCGAAAGAATTGGAAGACACTCAAGTCAACCTTGTATTTCATGAGTTTTCCTTACCTTCAGCACCTGTTTGAGCAGCCCGTTCACTGCCTGCAAGATCGACCAAATTCTGTAAGACAGGTGGAAATAAACCTTTAGAAAGTATTACTTGAGATAAAATCCAAACTACTGAAAGGACATTTTAAACACACAGTTTACTTGAACACTCCATCTGTCACCTCATCTCTCACCCCACCATTTAGGCTTTCCCTTGTCAAACCAATCCGTAACGTTTGTTCCTTCTTTGTAACGTAACGTATCCTCCATAATGCCGCCAGAACAGGTTTTCTATTTCCTACACAAAGTTCAGAACTTTATCATGGTGAATGTGATTCTTTGCAATCTGGCACTTGTGCTGCCTCAGCCTTATATCTATTCATCACTTACGCCTAACTCAAGCGGAACTACTCGCTACACCCTGAATCCCTCACATACTTCTACACTTCCAAGTGCTACCCGATGCCATTCTCTGTTACTTCTAAAGTTCTTTATTCAGGATCCAGGGCAAATGTTACCTGCTCAATGTAGCTTTGCTGATTTTATCCTTCCTCCTCCCATTCCTTGAATGAGCTGTTCTTTTAAACTTGCACCCAGAGGTCATTATAGGTATGACTTATTCTTACAACACTTACTGTATAGAGCTAGTTACATGTTTTTGACTATACTGCAGCATCTTTAAAAGCACAAAACTCTCTTTCATTTCACAGATATTGCTGAAAAAAGTGACTGTCATGCTTCAGGTAGTATGTTAGGTGCTCGGGATATGTCAGTGAAGTAAAAGCAAGGTCCCTGTCCTCATAGAGCTTATATTGTCTATGGAGTGTAGGAGAGGAGGAAATGGATGAAGAGAGAGAAAAAGACAAATAAATGAGAAATAGGATATGGTTAAGTGTAATAAAGATAATATAAATAGTCCTGGAAGCGGGAAGAAGGGACAGAGGAGGTTCTCTGATTGGTAGGGGAAGGCTTCCTCATTAAGCTAAGATCTGAAACGACAGAGGGAGGCAGCCATGCAAGACCAAGGGAAACACAGCCCAAATTAAAAGAACAGCCAGGATGTCCAGTCACAAAACGGAAATGAGGTTAGTATGTTCATAAAATAGAAAAGGCAGCATGGCAGAGTTGGTGAAGTAGAGATGGGACTATACAGTGTGAGAGAAGGAGATAGGACTCAGATTACTCAGGGCTCTGTAAACAAGGATAAGGACACTGGATTTTCTAAATGCAATGGGAAGCCGAGACGGGACTTTAAGCAGAAGAGTGACATATCTTGATTGAACTTTCTGAGGGATCACCTGTGGCCCCCCCAGATGGAAAATGAGCTGGAGAGGGGCAAAAGTGGCAGTAGGAGCCCAGTCAGGGGGCTGGGGCAGGAATCTAAGTGAGAGGTGATGGTGGTTTGGGCTAGGGAGGTGGTAGTGAAGACAGCAAGTAATGGAGGGATGTCTTTTTTTTTTTAATTTGAGAGTCCAGTAAATATTCTTAATGTATTAAAAGAAAGTGGAGATTTTAGTTACTTCTTTCTTTGGGGAGTGGGCAGATAATTATGTACTCTTGTTTTACAGTTATGTCTCAGATATGTACTATTTTCACTAAAATACTCAAAGAAATCTAATCGCTATTATATAGCATCTACTACAAATGACCTAGGTAGAGGCATAATAAAGGGGCAAAGTGGTAAGGAAAGTAGCATGAATATAGATATAAGTACTACAGGTAAAAGGAATATTCACTGTGATAGGAATAAATTAATTTGGCTTTAGATCCCCTGAAGCTTGAGATAATTAACAGTGGGACAATCTTTATGGAGAGACATGACTTAGAACTCAGAGACTTCAAAAACAATAAATATTTGTCTATCATCAACACAGAAATGGTAACAATGCCTGAGGGCAAACAAGGGAAGAAAGGCTACAGAACACTCTTGTGCGTTGATTAGGAGGGAGGAAAGACACCCCGAAAATAAAGGACCTGGGCTGAGAGCACTTGGATTCCAGGAAGGCCAGGAGACACTAAAAAAAAAACCAAAACTCTTTTCTTTAAAGAAAAGAGCCAGAAAATGACTCTTTGGGGAAGTCTTCTTTCCAATAAGATACTTAAGAGTAAGCAGAAAATCCGGAGCGTTGGGTTAGATAGTATCTATGGTCCCTAGATGACAGATCATCAAAAAATATGAGAAAAGACACCAAATGGATCACTGAGTATGTCAAGACTAGTAAAGCTAAATCATATCAAAAGTTAAAGTTGTAGTGATATATCACAGGCCAGCTCTGGATGACAAAACAGAAGTTAGGTTTGTTGTCGCTGTTGCTAAAAGACCAGTCTATTAAAATAAAAGCTATACTTATATGGTAAAATAACTAAGGTGAACTGGAATTAGATATTTAACTGAGTTTTCAAAATCTGAAAGTAAACATATTATAGATTTATTACTTTTCCCCCTGAAATTTTCAAATAAAATGCAGTAAAGGAAATGGCAATCCACTCCAGTATTCTTGCCTGGAGAATCCCATGGACGGAGAAGCCTAGTAGGTTACAGTCCACGGGGTCGCAAAGAGTCGGACACGACTAAGCGACTTCACCTCACCCTCACCTCACCTCAATCTTAAATCATATCCCACATCAAACTAAAGAATTCAGGCCTTGAAGACAGAGAACAAAACAATAACAGTAAGAAATAGAAAGGAAGCACACACACACAAAAAAAGAAGAAAAATGATGCAGTTCAGCAAGAAGGAATGTTTGCATAATGCTTATATTCACTTACCAACAGACAGGTACTGAATATAAACCAGAGTAATGTGATTTTTTTTTTTAAACTATGTCACCCAGGTTTTCATTCATCTCACAAGTCTCAGTTGCACTGGTGGAGGCCAAAAAACAAAACCCCAAATCACGAACACACAAAACCCCATCGAATCCCAAGATTACGTTAACTCTTAAGTGTGCATATAGCCCTTTCTCCATTTCTTTTAGGGAAAGCCCCCCTCCCACAGTTCTTACACCTAAAGCTTAGGGAGTGGCAGCATAAGATCACAGGAAGTAAGATCCTCTGACCTCTTCCTGCATTTCTGCTAGAAATTTCCTGTTACTGGTGAGACTAAACTACCAATTTATAGATGTTTTTGCCAAATAGTCAATAGTTCTTATGAAACCAAACCTTCAGCAGCTAAATTAAATTTTGCTTTGGCTCATATAGTACATTATCACGGTTCCTCAATACTCACCAAATGGGACACTTTGACAGATCCTTCAAAATTAGAAGGTTCACCTTTCTCTCTACTTTCCAAAATCTAGAAAGAAAAGGCAACTTATAGAAAAATTAGTGTATTCTTAATTGGAAAGGCAAAATATAGACAGAATTACCTACCATCCTAAAAATGGTATGAGAACGACTACTTCGCTGATTCATTTTTGTAATTCCATAATGCCTGTTCTCTGTAAGAGAGTCACATTTCAGCTGTGTGTATTAAAATCCACAGAAAAACACTAACTTGTATTTTAGATGAAAAGTGAAAAGTGTGATTTAAAGCCTGAATACATTCAATTAAATAGTTTCTACAAGTGTTTTAAGAAATATAGTACGAAGTCTTACTTTCTCCCTTAGTGATCCACTTCAAAGCCATTTCTGATGTATAAACAACTTCTTCTGTGAGGTCGGCCACATACACATTCCTCTGAAACAAGTTTAATTATGGTAAAAGTAGGGAAATATAAGTCACTTAAAAGTTCGCATTTCAAAAAGAAGTACAAACTATCACAGAGTTCATTTGTGGATGTTATGTGGAAAATGGGGATTTTTATTCTGTATGAAAATAATAAGTATACTTCCGATATTTACAATGTATTTCCTATGCCAAAGTAAACCAAATTCTAACCTGATAGTTCCACCTTGCTCTTTTCAAGCACTTTCACCAAAATACCATAACTGTCAATATTTAAAAACTATACATATTACTTAAGAGATAATCTCTGCAAGTGTCTAAGAAAGAAAATAAAAAACAAACCATAGTAACAGGATTTATTCTGAAGTATACAGAAATTAAAGGCAAATGTTCAAGGAAAAATAATCCTGATCAGTATATCAAATTTTTGAGCCACCCTGTTAACTCTGTTACTCACATTGAAGTCTTCCCGAATTATTAAAGGCTTCATTTTTTGAGTGTCACAAAGTAAGTCTGTAATGGTTTCATTGTATATCTCCATGTAAGACACACGTAAGAGAAATTCCCTATCAGGAAACTGGAAGAAAAAGATAACGTGACGACTTCAGAGATCATCCAGTTACGAAAACCTAATAACGAATGCTCACTGCTAATATTAAATATTAAAATATTCTTTAAGAAAACGCATTTATAGAATTTTATTTTTTAGTT
Source organism: Cephalophus harveyi (assembly GCA_006410635.1). Taxonomy (NCBI): domain Eukaryota; kingdom Metazoa; phylum Chordata; class Mammalia; order Artiodactyla; family Bovidae; genus Cephalophus; species Cephalophus harveyi. The sequence continues at coordinate 31,272 of SJYT01072644.1, forward strand.
GATGTGTGGTTGACCCATTCCACTATGTTAGTTCCTGATACATAACATGGTGGGTCACTACTTCCATACATTTCCAAATGATCACAGGAGTCTAATTGCCATGTGTCACCATACAAAGATGTTACAATATTACTGACTATATTCCCCACGCTGCACATTTCATCTGCCTGACTCATTGATTTTCTAACGGAAAGTTTGTGCTCCTTAATCTCCCTCACTCTATTTCTCATTCCTCCAACTTCTGTTCCCTCTGACAATCACCTGTTTGTTCTCTGTTATCTATGAGTCTGTTTCTGTTTGTTCATTTTTTATTTTTTTAGATGCTACATAGAGGTGAAGTCATGTGGTATTTGTCTTTCAAGAAATTATCTTTATAATACAAAAAAAAAAAAAAAATATTCTCCCTGTGTTTCTATACTGATAATAATAAACAACAACAAAATACACAGTTTCAGTAATAACCAATAGTATCATAGAATTATAACAGGAAAGTACCCCATTCAACTCTCTAACCTCAAAATAAAACTCAACCTGTATATATTCAAGAAATTGAAAATCATTAAAATAATGATGAAAAAGTAATTTAACATCAACTCTTAACTAATTAGGTTGCCTATTCTGGCCTTCTGGTCTCCTTGTCTTTTAACCTAGTCTACTTTTTACTGCTCCTTAATAATCACTGGTAGCTAAACAAAGGCAATAAGGACCCAAATGTGATAAGGTTTTCCTGTTCCTTAATGCCCACTGTTGGTGGGAGTACTGCTTCATGATTTAAGGGAAAGAATAAAAAAACTTTAAGCTTCTTAAGTAAGTTCATGGGAAAAGAAAATGAATCTATGCTATGGCTTCCTTCTTTCCCCCTGGATAATTAAGAGATAACTATAAATCTACTTCCTTTCATCGTTACAAGAGAACAGTAAGAGTGCTATCCTATCATCACTATTTTTACCTGCATGTACTAGAAACTTAGCTAAGTTATTTACCTTCTTAATTTTCTGGAAAATGTCATGAATTGCCCTGGGTATCACTCCCAAATACTCTTGTGAACCCATCATAGTATAGGTTTTTCCTGAAGCAGTCTGCCCATAGGCAAATATAGTACCTGCAAAAACAAAACAAATACATGCAGAGATTACAATGAATCTACAGTGTAGAAAATGATCAATACCTGCTGAACAGACACCAAAGACTGCAATGTTTCTGCAGTGAATACATACCATTGTAGCCTTGAATGGCAGAATCTATGATTGGTACCGCAATTTCTTCATACACATTTTTAGTAGTTTCATTACTATGAAAGACACGATCTAAAAAACAAAACATATTTAAGTTAAACCAAACAAATTGACTGTATTTTCATTCCAAATTAGTAATTGCCCAAAGAAATAAAATTGTCAGGATATGGTATGATAGAATATTTAAGGTACAATATTTTCTTCAACTCATTGGTCCTATGGAAATACTCTCTTTAGGCAAAATGTGTTGGTCCTCACACAGGAAAAAATACAAGTCTATTATCCTATGTGCTTTCAAGAGGCAGTAAGGCATGGTGGCTGAATCTGAATATAGGGGTCTGGAATCAAGACTGCAAATCCTGATTCTGCCACTTACAGGCTGTGTGAATTTGGGCAAGTGGTTGATGTCTCCATGCCTCATTTTAATCTGTAAAATGGACATATAATATCTTCTTCATAGAATTACTGTGAACATATGTTAACATTTAGGAAATGCAGACTGTTACTATTCTTTGAGAAATTCTAATGTTTCCAACATACTTAGCAAGAAAGTCTAGCTCAAACTAAACCAAGAAATGCAGGTATCTGGAAGAAAAGAACTGACCAAAGCTGAAGTGTTATGGGGAATGATCAATGAGCTGGCTGCTGAAGGCTGGTGTTTAGGGTGGTATTTACACTGATGAATTCACAAGTCCAGGATACGGTTCTCTGCTTTTGTTAGCACATTAAAAATAGACCACTCTTTTAGTGGTGGACTCACCTTGAAAAGCTTGCAAGAAATGGATTTGTAAATCAGGAGGGAAAACTACTGACCTGCAATGAACAGTTCAGTGATTATACTCCTTGCATGGTGACCACACATCTGTCCTATTGGCAGAACAACGTGGAAAACCTAGGTGCCATCTGAAGGCTGTTTAAGGGTCATTATCTCAGAGCAAGGAGAAATGGCAGATGATTCAAATCTTAACGTTATGTGGTTCAGATAGGTGGATGAGTCCAGATTCTTTATGGGCATATATGGCTACTGAGAATCTGTGCTACTTAGGTTTTTTAATCTCTAGCAGAGACTCATGGACTTAGAAAATGAACTTATGGTTGCCAGGGGGGAGGGAGAGTTAGGGACTTTGGGAAGGTTATGTACACACTGTTACATTTAAAATGGATAACCAACAAGGACCTACTGTATAGCACAAGGAACTCTGCTCAATGCTATGTGCCAGAATGGATGGAATGGGGATTTGGGGGAGAATGGATACATCTATATGCATGGCTGAGTTCTTTCACTGTTCACCTGAAACTACCACAACGTTGTTAATTGGCTGTATCCCAACACAAAATTAAAAAAAAAAAAAAATGTTAATACCATCAAACATTTCTTTACCAGAACTCATTTTCTCTTCCACACATCTCTGTGGCTTTCTAGTTTCACACTAATTGGACAACTTAACCACGCTTACTCCTGAGGTTGTTCAGAGGACGTCACTGTCGCTCTATGGAACCTAAGTGGCAGCATGGCGGTATGGCTAGAATACAGATCTGGAGCCTTTCTCTCTTATTTGCTGGCTATGTGACTCCAGGCCACTTTGCTTCAGTTCCTCAGTAAAACAGAAGGCACCAAATACACAGGCTTGGTAGGAGGATTAAATGAGTGAATATACAGGAAGTGCTTAGAACAGTGCCTGGCACTGTGGCACTGATATACAGTTATCAGCACTATATACATGCTAAATCAATGTACAAATCAGTCTAGTTAATCATCAGAGCCTGGAAGTCCTCTGTTCTAGCTAGCTCTCACTCATCCTGCAGGTCCTGGTATAAATGGTACCATTCCAGACCCCAAGTTTAGTTAGATTTCCGCAAAAACTTATGTCAGCATAAGTGAAATTACTTGTTTAAAGCCTTTCTTTCCATTATATAAGCTCCACAAGAGCAGAGGAAGGTTCCTGCTGTATTCTAGCCGACAAGCAATATCTTCACTATTTATTCTTTACAGAGTTTTGAAAATAGCTGAAAAACAAACAAAAAAACAAAACAGAAACAAATGGGAAGATCTTAAAGATGACTTGACACTAAGCAACATATTTTGGGTTTACAGAATTTCAGGCCACAAGTACTCTCATGAGTAAGAGGAAGAATGTTAGTTTCAGTCATAAGTTACTGTGACTACAGTAATAGTATATGTGTTTTTTAATTCCTTTTTCTTTTTTACTACTACTGTATTTAAGCATCAATTTATTAGCTTATAAATGATGGATGAACAATTTTTCAAAGTTTCCATTGAAGCAGTTTATTGAAGGCTTGGTTTGATCTTTAGTGACAAATGCAGTGTTATTCATAAGGCTTTTGTACTCATAATAGAAAAAGGATACCGGGTTAACTTTTGATGCTATTATGAACTTACCAAAATTGAAGGATTTACTCCCATCAACTTGATAAACTGTATTATTGTCAGTTTTCCAGTAAACTTGAGTATCTTTTTCAGGCGCTTCTTCTCTAAAAGAATAAAAACACTGCATTTTAGAATAACTGGTCATAGAAGCTGTGTTATATGAGAGACGGTAGAAAGACTTCATCTTCTGAGAAATATTTTAAAAGATTGTAATGACTTATACTATAAATAAATGTGGAAAATCTACCTTTGAGGGGGCGACACTTTTAAATGGGCCTTCAGTGACCTCCTGCACTTTCATGGGAATTTCCTTGTGAAACTCTTCACTTCCACCTTCCTATGGAGTACTGGCAGTTGATATGTCTCTCTCTCTTAAAACATTCAAAAACCATCTGAAATCTTTAATTTGGTACATGATACCTCTATCACTATAATTTTTCTCTTCAATCTCATCTTCCTCTAAATTCTGTATACATCTTAACTCCCAGAGGAATCAACCACCTGAAGTTCACTCCCAAAATTAGATTCAACCTTTCTCTGCCTGGAATATCCTGACTGAGGTTTCCACTAAGTACCTTAACTATTCTTTCATTCATGATTCCGGTGTTCCCTGACACTGCCCTGTTCCTCTCCTACAGTCATCTCACTAAAGGACTAATGACTTCGCTAGCAAGCATTCTTTAACTGTATATCATAACATCTGTCACGATATATTATAATGGTTTCTTTATGCAGCTGTCTTCTAATGCATCAATAAGCTTATTAAAAACAGGAAATTCCTCATCTTGATATTCTCATTTATTAAGCACTCGTAAGATTTAACAAATGTTTCTCAGAGACAAAACTGTGTTAGCATTCTGGAGCGAGGACCCAAGACTGGCATAGCAAACAGACTTTCCCTGCTTCCCCTTCCTGCTTTTTCCCTAAAGCATTTATTACTCCAGTATCACCACCTAATATTCTATATCTTTTATCTATTTTCTGTTGTGAGATCCACTGGACAACGATGGTAGTGTCTGTTTTAATACAGTACACTACTAAAAAAAAGTCAATATTGATGAATATCGTTCATTCAACATTCTGAATGCGGAATTCAGTTATTGACTGAAGTACCGAATACAATGCAACAAAACTGATTCGTTTTCGCTCTTAAGGAGTATACAGTAAAGGGGAAGCGAGAGTCAGTTAAACGTAAAATTTAACTGCACTGTGATGAGTGCAGTAGGATCCTTCCGATTTCGACCTTCCTGGTGGGGATCGCAGATGGGGCGATGGCAGTGCAGCGCAGGGAGTAAGGTCTTTAACGTCGGCGAGCCTGGGTTACAGAGATAAGAGAATTCCACAGCTGAAAAGGATGCTCTAGATCCTCGATCCTGCCCCGTCCCATTACAGATAGGAAACCGAGGCACAAAGCGCTAAGTGGCCGACTTTCTAGGCAGCTGAGAAAAGAGGAGCGAGGACTCACTCCTCCGGTTCATGCGGGCGCCGGAGTCCGCAGTGGGGACCTAGGCTCGGTCGGGCCTACCTACCTGTTATTGAGCGGCCGAACCCGCACGCAGACGGCTACGGCTCCTTCCTCCGCCATCCTGCCCGGTTGGATCCCAGGGAATACGTCAGAAACCTCCACGGCCGGCGCTTCAGAGCGTACGGGCCACCCCGCCTTTAAATTTAAAATTTCCCAAACGCCGCGTCTGATTGAGTCGCGGGCTCGTGACGTCACGGCCCGTTCCATCTGTGTCGCGGCGCGGGGACGCCAGGCCGGCGGCAAGTCCAAGGAAAAGGGGTTGGAAGGTTTCGGGCCGCAAAGACCGCGTCCAGGAAGCGCCTGGTGAGCGATTTACCGGATAATAGCGGAAATAGCTAGTATTTGCTAAATGCCGTTGAAGGGCTGGCAGCCTTATAGAAACGCCTTCTTTCGCCCCACCCTTAAAGTGTTTGAAATCTGGAAAAACACAAAGCCGACAAAATTTTTTTTTCTTTATTAATAAAAGGGAATTAGGAACGTTAAAGAACTACTTTAACAGTTGTTTAAAAAAAAAAAAAAAAAAAAAAGGAAAAAAAAAAACAGCAAATAGATTTAAAGAGATTCATGAGGTGAATCATTGTGTTTCTGGTAAGAAAAGTGCATGGTAAGAACTCAATCAACTAAAGCTAAGGCTGTGAGAGAAAGCTCTGACATAAAAGTCCTCACTTGAGACTTTGCAACCAGGGGGAAGACACAGCTTTAAGACTCAGACTCGTGGCTTTGTTCAGCATTCAGCATCCCACAAAGAGTGCCTACTGTACACAAGCATTAGGCCCTGAGCACCAGGGAAGCACTGGCCCTGAGCACCCAAGCCACCCAGTCAGCTGTGGAAACAGATAACCGAACAATGAAGATTCAACCGAGTAACTTGTAAGAGCCCTGAGGAGGCTCCCAGCTCAGCCTCGGGAAAGTGTGGAGGGCTTCGTGGAGGAAGTGGCCTCTAAAATGACTCTGAATAGACCAAAAAAAATAATAAAAAAATAAAAGAGGCCTTGGGAAAGTAAGCCCAATAAGGCACATTTATATTAGTTCCCCTGGTAACCCCGTGGTCCCCTCTCCTGGGGCAATCTAAGGAATAGCATTGCAGTGCAAACCCAGCTCCCAGATGACAGGAAGGGAGGGATCATGGTGGGTACTGGGCACACTGAGAGAACTATGTTCTCCCTACAACCCATGCAGTGACCAAGAGTTTTATCCAGAATAGGTACAGTGTACTAAAGTTAATAATGATAAATAAAAAACACATAGCCCCACGGAAATAGAAGTCTTGAATAAGCATTTCACAAAAGAGCACATCTATGTGGCAACAAATACAAAGAAAGATAATAATACAAATTAAAATCCCAGCTCAGCTGGTAAAGAATCCACCTGCAATGCAGGAGACCTTGGTTCAATTCCTGGGTCAGGAAGATCCCCTGGTGATGGGATATGCTACCCACTCCAGTATTCATGCCATATCTATGTGACAACAAACACAGGGAAAGGCAATAATACAAATTAAATTCCCAGTATGTTGCCACCACCCAGCGCAGATGAGATAAAATGAAAGAGACTGACAATGCCAAGAGTGGGGAGGACAGAGAGCAGCCTGAGCCCCACAGGAGGAGGCCGAGGCCGTGCAGCCACTGGAGAGCTGTTGGCAGTTTCCACCAAGCTGAACCTGCCTGTAACTAGGGCCCAGTGGTTCCACCCTAATACACACCCAACAAAATGTGGGCTGTGTATCTCTGGGAGGCCAGACTCAATCAATCAACACACCCGTCCAGTTAGTCTGCAAATATTTATCAGACACCTACTGTGCGCAGGCACCATACTGAGTCATGAAAAGCAGAAAAGTGCTCGGAGATCTCATTCTGGAAGGGGAAACAGACATAAATAAGAAGAAGCCACAAATGCATCATGTGATTTCTAGGGAAAAAAAAAAAAAAAAAAAAACAGGAAAAAAAAAACTGAAGCAAACGCAGTACCTCAGATGACAAGAGTTGAAAGTTACTGCCCAGCCCAGAAACAAGACCCTGGTGCTCCTTCGAAAACTCTTGGGTTTTAGGTTGTTCATTTTCCGCTTGCTTACACTTCCTTTTTCCTATTGGCTGTGAGTTCCTAATAGGCTGACTTGGGAAAAGAGTTACTGAAGACTGGTAGTTAGGTGAAACTTTTATTAGCAGAAATTTGTTGTTTAGTCGCTTAGTCGTGTCGGACTCTGCGACCCCATGGACTGCAGCACACCAGGCTTCCCTGTCCTTCACTATTTCCCGGAGCTTTCTCAAACTCTTCTTGTCCATTGAGTCAGTGATGACATCCAACCATCTCGTCCTCTGTCATCCCCTTCTCTTGTTCTCAATTTTTCCCAGCATCAGGGAAGCAGAAATAGAAGTCTAGATAATTGTTTTTCAGAAATGCTGCTAAGTCGCTTCCGTCTTGACCGACTCTGTGCGACCCCACAGACGGCAGCCCACCAGGCTCCCCCGTCCCTGGGGCTCTCCAGGCAAGAACACTGGAGTGGGCTGCCATTTCCTTCTCCAATGCATGAAAGTGAAAAGTGAAAGTGAAGTCCCTCAGTCATGTCCGACTTGGCGACCCCATGGACTGCAGCCTACCAGGCTCCTCCGTCCATGGGAGTTTTCAGGCAAGAGTACTGGAGTGGGGTGCCATTGAAATAGCGCTTGCTTTTTCAGAACTCTGTATGGAATAACAACTTTCTTGTCTATTCTGTTTCTTTTAAAATATTTCTCATAACTTTCAGATATAATTAGTATGTATTCATTTTTGTCTGTATTATGTTTCCTCCCACCAAAGTGTCAACTCTGTGAGGTTAGCAACTTTGTTTTTATTTACTCCTTATACCCTGCACCTGGAAAGATGCTTGGAGTTTAGTAAACATTCAATGAAAAAAATTGCCGATTCAATTACTCAATAATTTTGACATAATTTCTGGAAAGGTACACTTATTTCCTTTGGAGGGGAGGACTAAGAAAATAAATCTACCTTTAATGTATAATATTTCATAATTATTAATATCTTAGTGAATATTGATTGTTTTCTCCCAAATTTAAGAAATTTGTAGATTAGAAAGTTATAAATAAAATAGTCTACTCTTTTATAGGCTAATCATTATTGTTTTGGGTGGCTCAGACGGTAAAGCGGCAGCCTACAATGTGAGAGACCCAGGTTCGATCCCTGGGTCGGGAAGATCCTCTGGAGAAGGAAATGGCAACGCACTCCAGTACTCTTGCCTGGAAAATCCCATGGATGGAGGAGCCTGGTAGGCTACAATCTATGGGGTCGCACGACTGAGCGACTTCACTTTCACTTTCAACCAAATGTGAGCTGGTATAGACTACTTTTCTCACAGCTAAACTGTGAAAATGCTGGGTGTTATCTGATTAGATAATACAGATATAAAGAAGCTATGTTTTAATTTAAGTGATTAGGGAGGGCAAAGGGATTTGTTAAAGATAAACAGAGACATATTAAAAATTGTTAGGCTTTATTTGAGCAAAATTGATTTGAATCAGACAGGATCCAGTCTACTAGATAGAAAGGAGCTCCAAGGACCAGTATAATTGGAAGACTTTCATAGGCAGAATGGGGCGAGGAACTTATACAGGTGAAAGAACTGGACTGGTAATTGAAAAGTTACTTTTCTTTAGGGAATGACTGGGGCCTATCAGTCAGATTGCTTAACTGGTGCCATTTAGGCAATTCCTGATTGACTAGCTTACAACTCCATTTCTGGGTGAGCTAAAATGGTAATTAAGTTAAATCTCTGTTGATATGGAACTTGGCATATGCAACTTTTTTTTTTTTAAAGATTAAAGAACTTGTCTGAAATTAAGGAGCTTCTGGAGAGAGAGGCTTAAAATTTGGATGCATACCACTTCTCTTAAGGGTAATCAGAATTTTTATTGATTAACTCTTTCGTCATATAACTCTTTTGTTACATGAAAGATCAATACATGCATGTGATGAAAAAATTTAAATAGTACTGTTGCAGGGAATGGAGAAGGAAATGGCAACCCACTCCAGTGTTCTTGCCTGGAGAATCCCAGGGATGGCGGAGCCCGGTGGGCTGCCGTCTGTGGGGTCGCACAGAGTCGGACACGACTGAAGCGACTTAGCAGCAGCAGCAGCAGCAGTTGCAGGGAAAAGCGAATTCTGACTCCATGTTGAAACTAATTTTTTTAATTGGAGACTAAGTAAAATTGTTTTACAATATTGTTGGTTTCTGCCATATATCAACATGAATCAGCCATAGGTAAACATATGTCCCGGCCCTCTTGACCCACCTCTCATCCCCTACCCCTACCCCATTCCACCCCTCTAGGTTGTCTCAGAGGACTGAGTTTGAGCTCTCTGCTTCATACAGTGAATTTCCACTGGCTGTCTATTAATAATTTTACATATGGAACAGTTTCTTTGGCTTGCTTTTTGCTGCCTTTGTTATACATACATGCTTAATAGCCTGCCTCAGAGAATCCTCCTCCTCTGCCTGACTGTTAAACTAAAGTGCAGTTGTTCAGAACCATGTTCACCTGTAGATGGCAGAAAGGAAGAAATTAACACATACCCATTTTAACTCAGATGACCATTATATCTACTACTGTGGGCAAGAATCCCTTAGAAGAAATGGAGTCGCCATTATAGTCAACAAAAGAGTCCAAAATGCAGTACTCGGATGCAATCTCAAAAATGACAGAATTATCTCAGTTCATTTCCAAGGCAAACCATTCAATATCACAGTAATCCAAGTCTATGCCCTGACCAATAATACTGAAGAAGGTGAAGTTGAATGGTTCTGTGAAAACCTACAAGACCTTCTAGAACTAACACCCAAAAAGATGTCCTTTTCATTATAGGGGACTGGAATGCAAAAGTAGGAAGCCAAGAGATACCTGGAGTAACAGGCAAATTTGGCCTTGGAGTACAGAATGAAGCAGGGCAAAGGCTAATAGAGTTTTGTCAAGAGAACTGGTCATAGCAAACACCCTCTTCCAACAACACAAGAGAAGACTCTACACATAGACATCACCATCACCAGATGGTCAACACCAAAATCAGATTGCTTATATTCTTTGCAGCCAAAGATGGAGAAGCTCTATACAGTCAGCAAAAACAAGACTGGGAGCTGATTGTGGCTCAGATCATGAACTCCTTATTGTCAAATTCAGACTTAAATTGAAGAAAGTAGGGAAAACCACTAGACCATTCAGGTATGACCTAAATCAAATTCCTTATGATTATACAGTGGAAGTGAGAAATACATTCAAGGGATTAGATCTGATAGACAGACTGCCTGAAGAATTATGGATGGAGGTTCATGACATTGTACAGGAGGCAGGGATCAACTGTCCCCAAGAAAAAGAAATGTAAAAAGGCAAAATGGTTGTTTGAGGAGGCCTTATAAATAGGTGTGGAAAGAAGAAAAGCAAAAAGCAAAGGAGACAAGGAAAGATATATCAATTTGAATGCAGAGTTCCAAAGAACAGCAAGGAGAGATAAGACAGCCTTCCTCAGTGCAAGTGCGAAGAAATAGAGGAAAATAATAGAATAGGGAAGACTAGAGATCTCTTCAAGAAAATTAGAGATACCAAGGGAACATTTCATGCAAAGATGGGCTCAATAAAGGACAGAAATAATATGGACCTAACAGAAGCAGAAGATATTAAGACGAGGTGGCAAGAATACACAGAACAGCTATGCAAAAAAGATCTTCATGACCCAGATAACCACGATGATGTGATCACTCACCTAGAGCCAGACATCCTGGAATGTGAAGTCAAGTGGGCCTTAGAAAGCATTACTATGAGCAAAGCTAGTGGAGGGGATGGAATTCCAGTTGAGCTATTTCAAATTCTAAAAGATGATGCTGTGAAAGTGCTGCACTCAATATGACAGCAAATTTGGAAAACTCAGCAGTGGCCAGAGGACTGGAAAAGGTCAGTTTTCATTCAATTACAAAGAAAAGCAAGCAAAAGAATGCTCAAACTACTGCACAATTGAGCTCTTCTCACACGTGAGCAAAGTAATGCTCAAAATTCTCCAAGCCAGCCTTCAACAGTATGTGAACTATGAAATTCCAGATGTTCAAGCTGGTTTTAGAAAAGGCAGAGGAACCAGAGATCAAAATGCCAACATCCGTGGGAAAATTGAAAAGCAAGAGAGTTCCAGGAAAACATCTATTTCTGCTTTATTGACTATGCCAAAGCCTTTGACAAACTCATTTGAAAAGACCCTGATGCTGGAAAAGATTGAAAGCGGGAGGAGAAGGGGATGACAGAGGACGAGATGGTTGGATGGTATCACCGACTCAGTGGACATGAATTTGAGTAAACCCTGGGAGCTGGTGATGGACAGTGAGGCCTGGCGTGCTGCATTCCATGGGGTCACAAAGAGTTGGACATGACTGAGCAACTGAACTGAACTCTGAGGCTTGCCATTCTAGGACATATGTGCAGCATTAATGACCTTTTTGTTTCCTTACCTCCCCCCATCTCTGATCTGTAAAAGAACCTGACTTCCAGACCCCAATAAGATGGTTATTTTGAGACATTAGTTTGCCATCTTCTCTGTCAGCCAGGTTTCTATATAAAGCCATATTCCTTGCCTCAATACCTTGGCCTGTCTTTTGGTGAGCGGAATGAGCTCGGACTCAGAAACAGTACCAGAGAGCCACGGTGGAAATAATGTTTCCACATATGATCCCTAGGGTGCCAGTTTGTGTCTCTGGAGGCAACTCAGCCATATTTTAGAGTATTATCCTCAAAGTAACCTACAGTTAGACACATACATGTGTCTTTTTCTATATTGTGTATCTTTTTACACAAATAGATACCTGCTATACACGCTGCAGTGCACTTTATTTAAAAAGTGATCTTTACATAAGTATTTTAATTCAAAGTTTAAAAGTAAAGGGAATTTCTGAGGCATGTTAATTGCATACACTTCTATGTTGGTGTTCAAATTACTGATTTTGTTTGCTTTGTTCTTTTAAATCACAGTTGTGATTTTATTTATTTCTGCTGAAACTGCAGAGGGCACTGTAATCCTTCCAAAAGCATGGCATAGCCTGGATGGTGCTTTTCAGTTCTTGAGGATAGTGCACATTTTAGGATTTGGAGAAGAAGCTGATATTACAAATATACATCATTTCAAATTACTCAGTTCTTATAGGCAGCTCATTCAAAATCAATTGCAGTATATTTGTATCATGCCACACCTTCAACAGGAGTAATTTTTGTTTAGTGGATTCAGTGTTAAATTTTGACAGCAGTGCGTCTTGCCTTAATTTTGTGACAACTGTTTGTGATGATTGCAGACATAGTATCCCTTTCTTTATATAGTCATGGTTACACAGGGTTTGTGTGGCACCTGGGTTAGTCTGATTTTACCATTTATAAACTGTTGCTTCATTAGAAAATCATTTATCTCTGTGACTCACCATTTTCTCATCCACAAAATGGGGGAATTGGTATTCCTAAGATTCCTTTCAGCTTTGTAAGTCTATAGTGTCTTCATAAAAAAATAAACTTTTAAAAGTAGAGTATGCTGCTGCTAAGCTGCTAAGTCACTTCAGTCGTGTCCGACTCTGTGCAACCCCATAGACGGCAGCCCACCAGGCTCCACCGTCCCTGAGATTCTCCAGGCAAGAACACTGGAGTGGGTTGCCATTTCCTTCTCCGATAAATGCATGAAAGTGAAAAGAGAAAGTGAAGTCGTTCAGTCGTATCCGACTCTTAGCGACCCCATGGACTGCAGCCTACCAGGCTCCTCCGTCCATAGGATTTTCCAGGCAAGAGTACTGGAGTGGGGTGCCAACGCCTTCGTAAGATGAGTGTAAAGTAGAGTATGGATGTGTGAGGGGGTGGAAAAGTGATGTAGGTTACAGACAAGATCTAAGGTGATCACAGTGCTGCAGAGACTGATGGCAGTCCACCAAAATCTGTTCTCTTTCTGGCTCGAAAGTAAGACTATCCTCCCAGCCTGTCTTACACCTAGTCTGCTACTTCTAGGACTAGATAATAAAAACTTCACAGGGGCACCTTTCCTTGCTTGTCCTGGTGAACATCCTTCCAGTTTACCTTATCGACCATTCCAAACCTTGACCATTCTCCCCAGTCCTGGGTCCCATCCTCCTTACTGAGAAACCATAACTGTTAGGTAAATCATATCTCACTTCCCAGCCCTCCCACCCGTACAGCCTGCACTCCAACTGATCAGCCCCACCAATTCTTGCCACCTTTCATGCACTTCCTGAAAATGGGGCATCTGCTGTTTCTGAGGTCGATCTATTCATATATGCCCCCAATTCTTTCCTTTCAGTCTCCTCTAGGACTTTGCTTCAGCAATTATTCTCTATTTCAGAAAAATGCTGAAAAACAACAGAAAGAAGAATCACTATAATTCTACTAGTCTATCAAAATTATCTGGGATTGTCAAGTGAATATTCCTTATCACCCACGCATCAGATTTCATCTTCTCTAAAGTGACTCTTGAGAAATCTGTATGCAGGTGAGGAAACAACAGTTAAAACTGGACACGGAACAACAGACTGGTTCCAAATTGGGGAAGGAGTACGTCAAGGCTCTATATTGTCACCCTGCTTATTTAACTTATATGCAGAGTACATCATGAGAAACGCTGGGCTGGAAGAAGCACAAGCTGGAATGAAGATTGCTGGGAGAAATATCAATAACCTCAGATATGCAGATGACACCACCCTTATGGCAGAAAGCGAAGAACTGAAGAGCCTCTTGATGAAAGTGAAAGAGGAGAATGAAAATATTGGCTTAAAGTTTAACATTCAGAAAACTAAGATCGTGGTATCTGGCCCCATCACTTCATGATAAGTAGATGGGGAAACAGTGGAAACAGTGTCAGACTTTATTTTTGGGGGGCTCCAAAATCACTGCAGATGGTGCCTGCAGCCATGAAATTAAAAGCCGCTTACTCCTTGGAAGAAAAGTTATGACCAACCTAGACAGCATATTAAAAAGCAGAGATATTACTTTGCCAACAAAGGTCTGTCTAGTCAAGGCTATGGTTTTTCCAGTGGTCATGTATGGATGTGAGAGTTGGACTGTAAAGAAAGCTGAGAGTGGAAGAATTGATGCTTTTGAACTGTGGTGTTGGAGAAGACTCTTGAGAGTCCCTTGGACTGCAAAGAGATCCAACCAGTCCATCCTAAAGAAAATCAGTCCTGAATATTCATTGGAAGGACTGATGCTGAAGCTGAAACTTCAATACTTTGGCCACCTGATGTGAAGAACTGACTCATTTGAAAAGACCCTGATGTGGGAAGGATTGAACTCAGGAGGAGAAGGGGAGAGAAGAGGATGAGATGGTTGGATGGCATTACCAACTCAATGGATATGAGTCTGAATAAACTTCGGGAGTTGGTGATAGACAGGGAGGCCTGGCGTGCTGCAGTCAATGGGGTCGCAAAGAGTCGGACACAACTGAGTCACTGAACTGACCGAACTGAAAGTGACTTACCTTAAGTTTCTTTCCAATCTTTTCTTGAGCAGTTGCAAGATATCTATATAGAGAAGCAGCCACATTTATATTTTCAGGAATGGAATCACTCTGTACATACTGGTGTGAAATTTGCTTTTTATACTAACAAATCAATATGTATTTTTTCCTCATTTGCCTAATATTTTTTCCTCATTTTCAGTTATATGGTTACATTGTCGTTTATTTAATCATGCTTTTATGGATATTGAGATTGCTGCCCATTTTTCAATATAGCTAATAATAGAATATCCATCTATGTACCTCTTTATACTTTCATGATTTTATTTTCATAGAAGAGATTACTAGAATTCAAAATATCAACCCAAATGATATTTTAGTTTTGAGTTATAATAACTATTACCAAATTTCTTCCTAAATAATTTGTATGGCAGCCAAGAAAATCTGAATGTTAATTTCTTCATTCCTTCTCCATCACATGATATTATCGACGTTTCTATTTTTGCAGTTTTATGGGGAAAAATATTATCTATTTTAATTTGCAATTCCCTGACTGCAAATAGGATTGTATGTCCTTTCATTGCTTTTAGTTAATATTTACATCTTAGTGTTGATTTTGTTCCTATGCCCATTTTTAAATGTAGATTGTATATCTGTTCAAATATTTTTCTCACTTTAAAAAATTTGCCTGTTTTCTTACTTTTGAGTCTTAAGAGTCTTAAGTCTTTTGAGTCTATAAAGACTTTTGAGTCTTTATATATCCTAGATATGTCCTTTACCAGATGTTATTTACATATATATGCTTCCATTTTATGAGTTATATTAACAATGTCCTTCATACAACAAAGATTTATAGTTTTTATGAGGCTGAATTTGTCATTGTTTTTCTTTTATGGATTGTACTTTGGGACATATCTAAGGACTGTTGGCCTAAACTAGTTCACAAAATTTTTCTTTGTGTTTACTTTAAGAGTTTTGTAGGTTTAGATTTTAAATTATGTCTATGGTCTATTTTGGATTAGTTTTTCTATAAGATGTGATATATGGAATTTTGTTCATTTTTGGTATATGTATAGTCATTTGTGCCAGCACCATTTATTGGAAAGGTTCTGTTTGCTACTTTGAATTGCCTTCATACTTTTCTAAAAAAGTCATTTGATCTCTTTGTGTCTATTCTGGACTATTTAATTCCCTTGATATACATGTCTGTCTTTAATTGTTATTTTTTTAAGCTTCTAAATTTTAGGGCAGTTTGTTATACAGCAGTATATAGCTGACAGAGTCACTGTCAAGAACTATGAAAGGTGTGAGATGTAACTTTTCTTGTAAGCCAACAAGTCAGCTTGGCACAGTTTCATGGATGCTAGAAGATCCAAGCGGAGAAGGCAATGGCAAGCCACTCCAGTACTCTTGCCTGGAAACTCCCATGGATGGAGGAGCCTGGTAGGCTGCAGTCCATGGGGTCGCTAGAAGTCGGATGCGACTGAGCGACTTCACTTTCACTTTTCGCTTTCACACAATGGAGAAGGAAATGGCAACCCACTCCAGTGTTCTTGCCTGGAGAATCCCAGGGACAGGGGAGCCTGTTGGGCTCCTGTCTATGGGGTCGCACAGAGTCGGACACGACTGAAGCGACTTAGCAGCAGCAGCAGCAGAAGATCCAAGACTTCTGGGTCAAGGATGGAGAAAAGTTCATTATAAAAAGCAAAAATTTATTACTTATTATTGCAATAACAGTAGCCAGAACATCAGCATTTTTGTACTAGTTTTCTGAACCCCAGTTCCCACAAGACAATGAAAGAGGGTCAAGTGACACTTCTACACACGGTGGATTTAATCACAAAAGAGGAACCTTGAGCTTAAGAAATCCTTATCTTTTATAATGGGCAGTAAGTATGCCTTCTCTTTGCTCTGCAATGAGATATTATCTTCATTTTCCAGGACTGTTCTTTATACAAATATCTTTGGAAAGATATGTTGGAATAAAGGGCACCCAATGCTTTACTTACAAGATCTACAGAAACTTGAGACCTATGGAGAATTGTCTCCCAATAGCCACGATTGCTTCTTTCCTGAAATTTTCTATATATGATAGAAATAAAAGCCATGATACCTATTAGCCACTCAAAAAATAAAAAAGAGAAACAAGTGAAATTAATTTTAATAACATTTTAGTTAAACAAGTATATCCTGGATATTATCATTTCAACATGTAATCACCATGACATATGGTTCACTCAAGAAGAGCAGGTTACAAATCACTACATGTATACTGATGCAATTATTGTGAAAAAGAATTAAAGGTTCATTGATCTAAATGTTTTAAAAAATAACTGTTCTACTTATGACTTAAACATGTGACTTAAAC
Source organism: Cephalophus harveyi (assembly GCA_006410635.1). Taxonomy (NCBI): domain Eukaryota; kingdom Metazoa; phylum Chordata; class Mammalia; order Artiodactyla; family Bovidae; genus Cephalophus; species Cephalophus harveyi. Next base: position 48,260 of record SJYT01072644.1, read on the forward strand.
ATGGGCATTTAAGTCACTTCAAATAAATATTAGCAACTATCCTTGTTAAAAAAAACAAAACCCCAAACCAAAAAGCATATCATCAGTGTACAGAAGCTTTAATAAAATATTTTTACATTCTGTTCTTCATACAAAAATCTCCAAAATGAGTGTATTTTATGTTCACTGTATGTCACAATTCTAATGCCAAATTTTTATCAGAGATACTTAAATTTGTTGAGATTTTACAAAATTTATCATTGAAAAAATAGATTCACATATTGAAGTTATTGTAAGCATACTTAAACACTTTTCAAAAACTGAATCAATTATCAGTTTTTAAATGAAGTTAAAAATTTAATTCCTCAAGTGCACTAGGCACATTTAAAATCCTCCATAGCCACATGGGACTGGTGGAGTCTGTATTGGACAGTATAGCTCTGACCCCTGTGATTCTCATATACGTCCCTTCGCTGATTCCCTTCTTTCTAGTCATTGCTCTTTGGTTTCCTTGGTAAGCGCCTTATCTTTGCCTTATTCTTGGACATTATGTTTCCTGATGGCTTCATCAAAGTCCTCTGCTCTTTTTAATCTGTCACCTTTCATTGCTGTAGTTATCATTTGTAGGTTGATAACTCCCAAATCTGTATCTCTAAACCAAAATCTTTTCTGAGCTTTAGAAATATACATCTGACTCTTTACTGGACATCACCTGAATGCTTCACAGTCATCTCAGAATTGCCCAAACTAGTTTCATATTTTTCATTACATTAGCTCTACCTCCTTTATTTGGGCTTCCCAGGAACCTGAAGAATCCCATGGACAGAGGAGCCTGGCAGACCACATTACATAGGGTTTCAAAGAGTCAGACATGACTGAAGCAACTTAGCACTTACCCATGCTCCTTTATTTGAATTTCCATTTGGTTTGACAACAATTGGAAGTTACTTTTAACTACTACTCTTGCTCAGAGCCCATGGCTAACAAATCAAAAAGTCCTATGGAGTTCTTTGCTAAATATGTTTTTGAACCCCTTACCTTCTTGTGCATCACTAATACCACTGATATATTTCAGCCTCCTTTTTGTGGCTGACTCCCCCCCCCGCCCCCGCCCCCAGAATCAGTTCAAACACCATTTTCTAAGAAGCCTCTGGTTTTTAATCCTATGTGTCACTCTCGTACCATAGATAGTACTTATAACTTGGAGCCTGATATGACTTCCCAACAGGCAGTAAACTCTTAGAGAGTAGGGCTTAGTCTCATTTTCCTTTTATCCTAGTTTTTAAATTATTTAAACACTTGATGTCTGTCTTTTTGAAGTATCAGTTGATGACAGTTATATCCTCAGCATTTTCATGATATTATAAGAAATGAAATACAGATACTTTAATACCTATAAAAATTATTGTTCCCAAAGAAGTTATTTCTCTACTGAGAGAAGCAGCTGAAATTTCTCATATCATTCTTTCTGAAAATGTTAGTTCATATACTACAACTAGAAAGGACCTAGTACATAATTTTTAATATTTAGAGGCATCTCTGAAATGCAGTTGCTGAAATGAGTGTATGTCAGTAATATTGAGAACCACATCATTTTATTCCAGAATCCATGAAGGACACTGCATATGTAATTAGCAGAACAAATTAACGAGTGAGGTTACATTTGCACAGTCAGTTAAGAGTGATTGTTTTGATTATGATTTCCATATATGTGGTTTGTTGCTTCTCTGACTTCTGTTGTCATTCATGTATATATCCTAGTACAAGAGGATACAGTAAGTTTTTATAATAAAACACCTATTTAATTTGGTGAAGTGTAAGATCTCACCAGTAAAACATGCTGGTTTAGTTTTATTGCTCATATGTTTCTCTAAATATTTAGAGCGAGACTATTCAGTTTGAGTTTTGAAAACTTATTTTTGAAGTACTTTTTTGCACATGTATGTATGAGCACAACCTGAATTTTCTTAGTACACAGAATAATAATATTTATTTGAAAACCTAATAGCTGTGCTTATTACAGCAAAACATTGAGCTCTTTGCTAGAGTACCCTTGATTGTTTATTTTTCAATTTCTTCTAGATAACTTTGAAATTTGAATTTTCTTTTGTGAGATAACTTGCCATGTTGTAAGAAACTACTGGAGAGTTAACTGAAAGTGCAAGCAAATCCCAAGGAACTCCTAAAAAATTGCTCACTCCTTTCCTATACTGCCAACCTTGGCTTCTTCAGACTGAAAAAAAACAACCCAAATAAACTCACTAATAATAACCCAACTATATAGGAATTTATGTATGTACTATTTGGAAAGAGAGTTCAGTTCCCACATTACCTAGCTAAGATATTTGAAAGCAGCTGCCTCAGAGGAATAGTTGTGGGTGGTAGATAAAGAGTAGAAACTGCTGTTTTGTTTTCTTTCTTTGGCTGCACTTTATGGCATGTGAGATCTTTGTTCCTCAACCCAGGATTGAACCTGTGCCCTCTGCAGTGGAAGCTTGGAGTCTTAACCACTGGACTGCCAAGGAAGTCCCTGCTGTTTTTGTTTTAAGCTTTTTCACACTACTTAATTTGTAAATTCTGTGTACATAGTATATCAGTAAAAATAAGACTTTACTTGGAAGAAGAAAACTTGTAAGATGAAAGTATTAAGATGATATTTTTAACCCCAAACTTGGGCATTAGTTCCTGTGTTATTATACACTAGATGTACACCCATTGAAAGAAAACTGGAGTGGTTCTCCTTGAGTGGGATTTCTCCCAGGGACCCTACTGGAGATTGGTGACTGTGGCAGGAGTTAATCATGAGGAAACAGCTCATGAGTGGAGGTGGGGGTGTCATTACTTGTATCAAGGGAATCCCAGGAGAGACATTCTTCAAACACCCCCAAAGAGAAAAGATTACTTCCCAATACAGTCCTTTCCACTCTGGTGCCCAAAGCCAGTGTGATGGACTGATGTTTCCTATCTAGAAGGGGAATGACACCAGAAATCCAGTATTCCTGTGATCCTTGGACATGTGGAGCCTTTGTAAAACTCTGGTCTCTGTTCTGAGAAACATTAGAGAAGCATTCACTTGCATCATCAATGTCCTTGATCTCCTTTGCTTAATAATTGAAGAAGTAGTAAAAATAAAATAAAAATGCTCTAGCTGGGCCAAATTGGGCTTCCCTGGTGCTCAGACAGTAAAGAATCTTCTTGCAATGCAGGGGACCTAGGTTGGATCCCTGGGTCAGGAAGATCCCTTGGAGAAAGGAATGGCTACCCACTCCAGTATTCCTGCCTGGAGAAGTCCATGGACAGAGGAGCCTGTACCATTCTTACCAATCTTTATCCCTTGACCAGATTTTGTCGTTTGATTTAGTATGATTGATGTTAGTGACAAAGTTGTCAGGATGAAATCCTGATTGATGATGAGAGATGGGGAAAATGGAGACAAAGAAAATTCCCCTCTCCTTTGCCTCCTCGGAGCGTGGCCTGCTAGGAGCCCATTTCCTTTGAAGGCACTGGGCTCTGGGTTCTCACTGAGATCCATTTGGGTAGCCAGACAACTCAGAGGAGGTCTCCAGGTAGAGTAAAAGTGCAATTGCACTTTTGGATATTTACCACAGGGAGTGAAAACAAGTTCACACAAATTCCTATACATGAATGTTCTTAGCAGCTTTATTTTGTAGTAGCCAAAGCTGGGAATATTTCAAAGGTCCTTCAACAGGTAAATGAATAAATAAGCTGTGACATATTTATGCCATTCAGTATCACTCAGCAATAAAAAAGGAACCAGTGATACATGCAATCACTTGGATGGATCTCACAGTAATTATGCTGAGTGAAAAATGCCAATCTCAAAAGGGTGCATATCTTATGATTCCAGCTCTAGTGATAAAGAACCCACCTGCCAATGCAGGAAACATAAGAAACATGGATTCGATCCCTGGGTGGAGAAGATCCCCTGGAGGAGGGCATGGCAACCCTCTCTAGTATTCTCGCCTGGAGAATCCCATGAACAGAGAAGCCTGGCTGGCTACAGTCCATAGGGTTGCACAGTCTGATACAATTGAAGCAACTTAGCATGCACACACATGATTCCATTTATACTGGAATAAAATTACAGAGATAGACTGGTGGTTGCAAGGTGTTAGAAATGGGAAGTGAGAGTAGAGTGGGTTTGCCATACAGAAGTGAGAGGAGCATTGTGCTGATGGAACAGTTCTGCATCTTGATGGTGGTGATCACACGAATCTACCCACATGATAAAATTTCATGGAACTCCATATGTATATGAATACATATAAAATTAGTGAAATATGAATGAGCTCTAGGTTGTGCCAATGTAATTTTCCTGGGTTTGGTACCCTATTATAAGTTATGAAAGCTGGTATCATTGGGAGGTACTGGATAAAAAGTACAATAGAAGGTCACTCCCTTTAATTTTTTTTTGTTTTGCAATTTCAGGTGAATCTACAATTATCTCAAAATTAAAAGTTAAAGTGGAGGAGGAAGGAGAGGGTAGGATGTATGGAGAAAGTAACATGGAAATATACATTACCATATGTAAAATAGATAGCCAATGGGAATTTACTGTATGACTTGGGGAACTCAAACCAGGGCTCTGTAACAACTTAGAAGGGTGGGATGGGGAGGGAGGTGGGAGGTGTGTTCAAGAAAGAGGAGATATAGGCTGTATACCTATGGTTGATTCATGTTGATGTTTGCCAGAAACTAACACAATACTGTAAAGTAATTATGCTTCAATTAAAAATAAATTTAATTTAAAAAGTTAAAGTGATTTACTCAGTGTTTAGCAGTTTCACAATGATTACTATAATCTTTTTAAAGCAGTCCTGAATCAATATTTAATAAATTTCTATAAATGTGGAAGATGGACTCTTCATGCTCCGGGTAGCACAGTTATAAGTGATTTTCTTAGAAAAAGAGAGGTTTTTTTTTTTTTTTTCTTGTTTAAACAAAGCCACATTGCTTTAGGAAAAATAGTTTATTTAATTTTTAAAGATTGTCAATTATGCAGGACTTCGAGGTAGGACTGTGTCTTATTCATCTTTGTTTGCTTCCATAAACAGTAACAAACAAAACACATTAATCATTTCAGACACTCAGCATGTCTGCTGATTTCTTAATTTTGCTGCTTTATTCTGCACTATATTACTCAAGATGTGTAATAATTCCCTTTCTCCTTGATGTTCATGAAAAAAAAATTTTTGGACTAACTTACTATCAAAAGCATTTGTATGGGCAACTAATTTTTTAAGTAGGAATAAGTGAAAATGGTTTACATGATGTATGGAACTTAATATTTAAAATTTATCTTTTTAAAAGTTCTTTTGTGACTTCTCTCATAGGCTAGTTATTTCTATTGTCTTTAGCCTTCTGCCATGTTTTTACATATCTTATCCCTTTCTCTCTGTACTCTTTACTCTTCTCTCTGTTATATTCTTTATTGCCCATAAATTTCTGTCTTAAAAAATTTAGAGCCATTTCTTGGTTTCTATGTCCCTCTCCAGCTTATACCTTGAGTCTCACCTTTCATTCCTGACAAAGATTGTTCCTTCATAAGTGGAGCTTGGGTGCTGCCTATTAATAAAACTTCCAGTGTGGTTATTACAATTTTAAAAATGGCCTTTAATACCTTATACGCTGGGGTATAAGTAAATAAATAAGACAAAGTAATGTATGTAGCACATAGAAATGCATACATGTGCTTCAAAAGAGGTATATAAAAATGTTCATAGGAGCAGTAGTTGCAATGGGCAAAAAAGTAAAGACAATCAAATGCTTATCACAAGTAGAATGAATAAATAAATTACGGTATTTTCATGTAACGAAATACGGAATGAAAATGAATGAAGTACTACTACATATAGTGAAGTATTTAAAACTCACAAATTTGATGTTGAACATAAACAGCTGGACACAGAAGAATACACAGTATTATAAATAAAATTCTGAAATAGGTAAAACAAATCAATAGTGTTAGAAATCAAGATAGTTGCTTCTTTTGGGGAAGTGGTGTTATAATTGGAAGGGGCTTGATGGGGACTTTCAGGGTTCTGGTAGTATTCTTTTTCTTGATGTCTGTGGAGATTGCAGAAGATGTCTGTGGAGATTGCAGAAGTGTGTTCACTTTGTGAATGTATATTGAGCTGACACTTGCAGTTTATATGTTATTTATATCATACTCAATTACATACTTCATTTTTAATTCATTTTGATTTTATTTTTGTGTATGGTATTAGAAAGTGTTCTAGTTTCATTCTTTTACAAGTGGTTGACCAGTTTTCTCAGCACCACTTGTTAGAGATTGTCTTTTCTCCATTGTATATTTTTGCCTCCTTTGTCAAAGAAAAGGTGTCCATAGGTGTGTGGATTTATCTCTGGGCTTTCTATTTTGTTCCATTGATCTATATTTCTGTCTTTGTGCCAGTACCATACTGTCTTGATGACTGTAGCTTTGTAGTATAATCTGAAGTCAGGCATGTTGATTCCTCCTGCTCCATTCTTCTTTCTCAAGATTGCTTTGGCTATTCAGGGTTTTCTGTATTTCCATACAAATTGTGAAATTATTTGTTCTAGTTCTGTGAAAAATACCATTGGTAGCTTGATAAGGATTGCATTGAATCTATAGATTGCTTTGGGTAGTATACGCATTTTTCAGTTCAGTTCAGTCGCTCAGTCATCTGCATATCTGAGGTTATTGATATTTCTCCCGGCAATCTTGATTCCAGCTTGTGTTTCTTCCAGTCCAGCGTTTCTCATGATGTACTCTGCATATAAGTTAAATAAGCAGGGTGACAATATACAGCCTTGACGCACTCCTTTTCCAATCCATGAACATTGTATATTTCTCCATCTATTTGTGTCCTCTTTGATTTCTTTCATCAGTGTTTTATGGTTTTCTATATATATAGGTCTTTTGTTTCTTTAGGTAAATTTATTCTTAAGTATTTTATTATTTTCATTGCATTGGTGAATGGGATTGTTTTCTTAATTTCTCTTTCTGTTTTCTCATTGTTAGTGTATAGGAATGCAAGGAATTTCTGTGTATTAATTTTATATCCTGCAACTTTATTATATTCGTTGATTAGCCCTAGTAATTTTCTGGTGGTGTCTTTAGGGTTTTCTATGTAGAAGATCATGTCATCTGCGAACAGTGAGAGTTTTACTTCTTCTTTTCCAATCTGGATTCCTTTTATTTATTTTTCTTCTCTTATTGCTGTGGTTAGAACTTGCAAAACTATGTTGAATAGTGGTGGTGAGAGTGGGCAACCTTGTCTTGTTACTGACTTTAAGGGAAATGCTTTCAGTATTTTTGTCATTGAGGATAATGTTTGCTGTGTGTGGCCATAGATGGCTTTTATTATGTTGAGGTATGTTCCTTCTATGAGTGCTTTCTGGAGAGTTTTTTTTTTAATCATAAATGGGTATTGAATTTTGTCAAAGGCTTTCTCTGCATCTATTGGGATAATCATATAGTTTTTATCTTTCATTTTATTAATGTGGAAAAGGTGAGTTCAGTATTCTCATTTCTGTTTCACAGTTGAGCTAGCTAAAATTAAGACTAAATTATTTGCCTTTGAATCAGAAGTGGAATGCAGGTCCAGTACTTATGTACCACTAGTACTGCTTTCAAAAAGGGTTTATTAAGCATCCACGTACATGATTAATTTTTTTCTAACACTCTTTACCTTTTACTTTTTCTCCAAAAGACCATGGCCATTATCTTAGGCTTTGTGGACCTTGTGGTCTCTGTTACTCAGTTCTGCCATCACAGTCTGAAACAGCTATAGATAATTTGTAAATGAATAGGTATGGTGGTATTCTAATAAAATTTTATTTAGAGACAATGAAACAAATTCATTTAATTTTTACATATCATAAAATATTCTTCTTTTGTTTTTTGAATATAACCGTTCAAAAATGTGAAAACCATTCTTATTTCCTGGGCCTTAACGAAAATAGATGGTAGGCTGGATTTAGCCTGTGGGCCTGTTTGCCCCTGTTTTAGGAGGTCTATTTATAGTATTGATATGAATTGCAATTTATATCCATAATTTATTTGTTTTCTTATATATATATATGGGCTTGCTACTTTGTGAGACTCTTTAAATTGTAAAATTTCCAGCTTATTTAGCACAGTCACTAATTTCATGGCTCATAGGTTAAGCTAGAAAGTTTTCTGAAGAGCAGTTTTATTCATGGTCTGTCCTGTGTTTTCTTTCATTTCTTCCCTTTGCATTTAACGTGAATAAACAAAATGTTCTGGGATAAGAACAAAAGGATTTATCAAATGTCAACAGCTGTTGAGCCATCTGTTATTGAAAAAGAGTTTGATTAGTGCCTTGGGGCAATCAAGCCATTTTAGCTCTGGATGTACTAGAAGAAAAAGGAAATGGAAGACACAGCCAACCAATTATGAGTATCACTACTGACATAAAAAGATTTAGATAACAGAAGAATTAGTAATTTGAAGGCCTGGTAAATTATCATTCTTATGAAATTTTTTATTCATTTTGATAAAAATATGAAAGGAAGTTAATGCTATATGGCTGGCCACCACTCCTGGCCCTGATTTGAAGGATACGGTTTTTCTATGTTATCAGTTTTACTCACAGTGGACCTTTGCCAGTCTGTTGGATAGATGTTTATACACCAGAGTTTACAACAATAGACAACTTGGCAATAAGATAAAGATATGAAATGTATCTTTAACCTTGATGAACAAAGCATGGAAGACACATTAAATAAAAGACATGCTGTCCCTAAAATTAAAGTATATTTTAAATTATTCTTTTTTATATATATATAAGGTTGGTATAGTAGAAGGTTGTATATGGCTATTTCTAAAAAACACAACTTTTCACTAATTTCAATACATTGAACCTACTCTTCCTTTGAGATGATACATACTGTATTTGTCCTCTTTCACATGTCAGTCCTTCAGACATGTGAAATATTTAATATGGCTTCCATGTGTAAATCACTTTTAGTTATTTAGTTCACATAAACCATGTAAAGTAGTTTCCATACCCCTCGTTATCCTTGTTTTTCTCTTGACACACTGTTATTTGTCAGTATCCTTCCTGAGGTTTGGTGCCCAGAATTAAACCAGTCAATATGGCTGGTCATTGTCAGGTTACAGTGAGTATCAAGTACTGTGACCCTCTTTGATCTGGAGGTTACTTCCTGTCGATGCAAATGAAAAAAATGTGTTTTAAATATCATGAGTTATTATTAATGTTGTACTTTTGGTCATTTAAAGCTTCTTTGGTTATTTTTATGGGAATTACTATTTACTCATTTTCACCTTGTACCTAAGTTCTTAAGGTTTTATTCTTACGTTTCAAACTTTATATTTCCCCTTCATATTTTTTCATGTTGATTTTTAGCTTACTTAAATGTATGAGGACTAGTTTGAATCCTTATTATGTCACCTATTACATTAACAGTCACTCTTACAGTCATATATCAGATGCAATTTTGAGACACATACTTTTTATGTCTTTATTCACATTGTCAGTAAAAATGACGAACAGGGTAGAGCCAGTAATAGAGTTCTATAGCAAATCACTAGAGAACACACTCCAGGTTGCACTTATTAATCAGCAAACTAGCTATTATTCTCAATAAGCAAAATGTTATCACTGATTTCCTTTGAAGAGGCTCATGAAGGAGGTAAAAATCTTGTGTCTTTTTTTGTTGGTTTGATGTTTTTCAATGGATGTTTGTTTATTTATAATAAAAAATTAGAAAAGAACCTGGACTCTCTTTTTAAATAGATTATGAGGTAAAATTTATATGCAGTGACATGCAGTCATACTAAGTGTAGAATTCTGTGAATCTTGACAATGTCTTGAATCATGTCATTTGCATAAACACAAAGGCAAAGCATTCCCATTACTCCAGAAAAGTGGCTCCCTAGGTATGCTTTTTGAGAACTTCCCTAATGGCTCACTGGTAGAGTCTGCCTGGTCAGGAAGATCTATTGGAAAAGGAAATGGCAAACCACTCCTGTTCTGCCTGGGAAATCTCATGGACAGAGGAGCCTGGTGGGCTATAGTCCATGGAATTGCAAAGAGTCAGACACAACTTAGTGACTAAACAACAATAAAAAAAAAATTGCATTTACTATCTCCTCTTCTGATAGGGCTTCAATTCTTTTTTGATGGTGTTTGTTTTACTCTCTTGATTTATGATACTCTGTTTCCCTAGTCCTAAGATGAAAATAGGAATTCTCAAACATAATAAACAAGTCTTCTTTTGGCCTTCTTCCAACCATTATAAGAGAAAGCTACACCAACCCAAAATCATCTGATATTTTGCAAACTAGTAAGTTATAAAATCAATAGGCAAAATTAAAATACTCATATTTATACATGATAACCTATTAGAGGACATAATAGGCAAGGAGAATCCTATTTATGATGAAAAATTGAATGAATTGAAATAGAGTATCTAGGCACAAACTTAATAAGAAATATTCAAGCTTGTGTGAGAAAACTATGAGACAACTCCAAAATGCACAAAATTAGATTTGAACAAATGGAAAGACATACCATATTCTTGTCTTGAATATCATATATATGACAACTTTTTCTAAATTTAGAAATTTAATTTATTGACTATGCCAAAGCCTTTGACTTTGTGGATCACAACAAACTGTGGACAATTCTTAAAGAGATGGAAATAACAGACCACCTAAATTTAGTGTTATCCAAATGAAAACTGGGGCTATAGTAGTTGATTAAAGTTTTTATCTGGATGATTGCCAAGCAAAAATAGCCAGGAAAACCCTAAGAAAGAAGATAAATGACTGAAATGCTAGTCCTAACAGGTATTATTAAAATATTCAAAGAATGACAGAGAATGCCAAAGAATGTTCAAGCTACTACACAATTGCACTCATCTCACATGCTAGTGAAGTAATGCTCAAAATTCTCCAAGCCAGGATTCAACTGTGAACTTCCAGATGTTCAACCTGGATTTAGAAAAGGCAGAGGAACCAGATCAAATTGCCAGCATCCATTGGATCATCGAGAAAGCAAGAGAGTTCCAGAAATACATCTACTTCTGCTTTATTGACTATGCCAAAGCCTTTGACTGTGTGGATCACAACAAACTGTGGAAAATTCTTAAAGAGATGGGAATAGCAGACCACCTGACCTGAGAAATCTGTATGCAGGTCAGGAAGCAACAGTTAGAACTGGGCATCAAACAACAGACTGGTTCCAAATTGGGAAAGGAGTATGGGAAGGCTGTATATTGTCACCCTGCTTATTTAACTTATATGCAGAGTACATCATGAGAAATGCTGGGCTGGATGAAGCACAGGAGGAAATGAGGATTGCCAGGAGAAATATCAATAACCTGAGACATGCAAATGACACCACCCTTATGGTAAAAAGCGAAGAAGAACTGAAGAGCCTCTTGATGAAAGTGAAAGAGGAGAGTGAAAAAGTTGGCTTAAAACTCAGCATTCAGAAAACTAAGATCATGGCATCTGGTCTCATCACTTCATGGCAAATAGATGGGGAAACAGTGAGAGACTTTATTTTGGGGGGGCTCCAAAATCACTGCAGATGGTGATTGCAGCCATGAAATTAAAAGACGCTTGCTCCTTGGAAGAGAAGCTATGACCAACCGAGATGGCATATTAAAAAGCAGAGAGATTACTTTGCCAACAAAAGTCTGTCTAGTCAAAGCTATGGTTTTTCCAGTAGTCATTTTATGGATGTGAGAGTCGAACTATAAAGAAAGCTGAGCGCCGAAGAACTGATGCTTTTGAACGTGGTGCTGGAGAAGACTCTTGAGAGTCCCTTGGACTGCAAAGTGATCCAACCAGTCCATCCTAAAGGAAATCAATCCTGAATATTCATTGGAAGGACTGATGCTGAAGCTGAAGCTCCAATACTTTGACCACTTGATGTGAAAAACTGTCTCCTTGGAAAAGACCCTGATGCTGGGAAAGATTGAAGCCAGGAGAAGGGGATGACAGAGGACGAGATGGTTGGAATGCATCATGACTCAATGGACATGAGTTTGAACAAGCTCCAGGGAGATGGTGAAGGACAGGGAATCCTGGCATGCTGCAGTCCATGGGGTCGCAAAGAGTTGGACACAACTGAGCGACTGAACAACACCACCAGGAGACAGAATAATATGCTAACTGACACTGTGGGGATATAATCAGCAAAATCTAGAATGTGGAAAGCTCGGTAGCAATAAAAGTCTTGTTTCTTAAAAAAAATTGCAGGAATAAAAGAAGGAACATACGATTTAAAGAGACTTAAGAAATGTCAACCAGATGCAACATTGGACCTGGGTTGATTCTTGATTGAGTTAGTTCAGTTCAGTTCAGTTCAGTCGCTCAGTCGTGTCCGACTCTTTGCGACCCCATGAATCGCAGCACGCCAGGCCTCCCTGTTCATCACCATCTCTCGGAGTTCACTCAGACTCACATCCATCGAGTCAGTGATGCCATCCAGCCATCTCATCCTCGGTCGTCCCCTTCTCCTCCTGCCCCCAATCCCTCCCAGCAATTCTTGTAGATACATAAACTAAAATATTTATGAGTAAAATGAAATGTCTGTTATTTTCTTTCCATTGGAAAGGACTACGTAGTGCCTCCTTGGATCTCCAGAATTTGTTTAGAATTTGTGGTTGGTATCTGAACATCTCAGGCAAGTTGGGGTAACATTTGTAAAGATTGTACTCCTTGGAGAAGATAAAAATGAAATCACTTAATGGATCTTTTGGCCTTTTCTTTGTTATCCATTAGCATTCTGTTATCTAACTCCAGCAGGGAAATAGACATTCCTTATTTATTGCTTCTCTGGAATTAAGTAAAGGCATCTCAGTTGTTTTCATGTTTTCCAAAATTCAGGACGTTTTTGGCTTAAGCCTTTCTGGAGCTGTTTAAAGAATTTATGTCACTTCTCTAATGTTTATGTTTTAAAACTTTGAGATCACATTATTCTCCCCTTTTATTTCTCAATAGATTTTAAAATCTTCAGTTTCACTGTTTGGCTATGTCTAGTATGTCCAGGATTTCTTTCTTCTGTTATTCTTTATCCCAAAATAAACAGCGAATTTCCTACCTAAATTTTTATCATAGCTATATCACAAACTAGTCTGAAAGCGTATTTTTCCAGTTTTGTGCATGAGGATATTATCGGAAAGGCAAGAAATGTGTGTGTGAGAGAGAAAGAGAGATAATTTCTGATGTATTTTACACCCGTGGTGGATTCATGTCAATGTATGGCAAAACCAATACGGTATTGTAAAGTAAAATAAAGTAAAAAAAAAATAAAAAAAAAATAAAAGAAGGCTTTGACTTTAGCAGATGTCCATGTTGTTGAAACACCCCCTCACCACTGTCTCTTGCCCTTGTGCTGGATTTGACACCTGTGTTAGGAAGTGTCACTCCTTTCTTCCACGTGAGAATCTGTAATGACATCATTATCTCTTTTTCTCCCTTATCTAAATACCCTCAACTAGACTGGCACAGTAAGGCATAAGAATTAACAGACCTTACTTTTGTATGACATCTGGGTAGCTGCTGTTCAGTTTTCATTTCTAAATCATGATCTTCAATAGAAGCTGAAGGAGCAGCACCACCTGTGCCCCTAAACCCTCCATTTCCTAAGGAGAGTTTCAAGGTTGCTCAAGCTGAATTCCACTACCTCCTGACTATGTTGTTTTTTTACAGTGAATCAGCAGAAATGAGTCCACATCCAATATGGGTTTTATATTTTTGCCTGTCTGACTTTAGAGCTATTTCTTTTCTATTAGATTTTTAAAAATAATTATTGTATTTCTATCATGAATTTTATTCTATAAATTTTATAATCTAACTAATGAGGGCCATTTAATTCCTTGTGTCAAAATTTTGAATTGATTTAAAAATTTTAATAGCCCTTATTCTATATACTATTATGGAGCGGCAGCACATTTTAATAGAAAAACTACCAAAAAGAAAAAGGAAAGAACACTAAAATGTATGTCAAAAATAAATGCTGGCATTCTGGCTCCAGAATTTACCAGCAGTGTGACTTGCTGGTACTAGTACACCATTAAATTTCTGTAATGCTGTAAAGTAGGAATGATGATAAATGAGATTTTTGTTACCATCAAAAATACATGCAGAAGTACTGTGCAAGCATTTTATATACATATTCAACCATAAGTTAGTGTTATTACTATTGACATAGCAATCCTCGAGGCCATGGCTAATATTTTTGTTGTTCTTTTACTGCTTCCTTCCTGCTCATGATGAAGTACCACCTCCATCAGGTCCTTTCTTTATTGGTCAGATTTCTATCTGAGAGGCAAAGTGCTAAGACAGTCTCCTAACCTTGGGTTTTCATTTTGTTCTGTCATTTACTGATTATTTTCTGGTTTGTCATGTTCTTATGAGGTTGTCACGAGAGTTAAATATAAAGGTGATAAAGCAATCTAGATTTTTTGTGTTGGAATCTCTCCATTATAGTAACCCAAGACATTGAATATAGTTCCCTGTACTATACAGAAGGACATTGTTGTCTGTTCATTCTATATGGAGTTGTTTGCATCTACTGCTGCTTCCCAGGTGGCGCTAGTGGTAAAGAACCCAGCTGCCAATGCGGGAAACAGAAGAGACCTGGGGTTTGAGTCTTCAGACTGGACGATCTCCTGGAGAAGGAAATGGCTACCCACTCCAGTATTCTGGCCTGGTGAATCCCATGGACAGAGGGGTCTGGTGAGCTATGACCCATGGTGTCACAAAGAGTCGGACATGACTAAAGCGACCTACTACTCATAGTAGTACTATCTACTACTGTTTGCATCAAATACTTTTATGATATTGATTTTCACTGAGTTAAAATTCAGGTGGAATTAAACAGGAACAGGAGAGTATGGAAGAACACTGAAAGAACACTGAAGCTAGAGGATTTTAGAAGCACCATTTTCTTTGTCAATTCATCTCTTTAGCTGAGCATCTGTCACGATGCCCACCCCATGGTTTAGTTCAGTTCAGTTCAGTCGCTCAGTTGTGTCCGACTCTTTGCGACCTCATGAACTGCAGCACGCCAGGCCTCCCTGTCCATCACCAACTCCCAGAGTTCACCCAAACTCATGTCCATCGAGTCTGTGATGCCATCTAGCCATCTCATCCTCTGTCGTCCCCTTCTCTTCCTGCCCCCAATCCTCCCAGCATCAGGGTCTTTTCCAATGAGTCACCTCTTTGCATGAGGTGGCCAAAGTATTGGAATTTCATCTTCAGCATCATTCCTTCCAATGAACACCCAGGACTGATCTTTAGAATGGACTGGTTGGATCTCCTTGCAGTCCAAGGGAGTCTCAAGAGTCTTCTCCAACACCACAGTTCAAAAGCATCAATTCTTCTGCGCTCAGCTTTCTTCATAGTCCAACTCTCACATCCATACATGACCACTGGAAAAACCCATGGTAGATGCTCAATAAATCTCTGTTGTATTAAATTATGGTGATAAATGTCAGTAAAATAAAATACAGAATAGGTCAGCCACTATTTTAGAGTAATATGATGTCTGTTCTCAGGTATTTATGTTTCTGTACTACATGTGATTACATTTTAATTTTTTGCTTTGCAGTACTAACATTTGATGTTTTTAAGGTTTTTCTGAAATGAAGAATGTTGTCTTTAGTATTTTAGCCTCATTCATTCAGTGATTTATACAAAATACAGATTAACTTTTCTTTGTATCTAAAAAGATTAGACATTATGATAAATAGCAAAATTAAATAGTAAGAGAAATATTTCTTACACTATTTTTAAGAGGATAAAAACAGACTTCTGTAACATTTGGTACTTTCCTCCTTAATTCTTACTGCTGTTTACCTGTTCCAACCATAATTTCATCCATAGACTATCCCTGGCATGCATTTCATAATATATTTGAAATGCTTAGTGGTGTAAGCCCCTCTTAGATGTTTGCAGTACTCTGGATGATCAGTCACCTGGATAAATGTTTCTGTACCTGTCCCTGGCTACCACCTGTGAAAGTAAAAGTGAAAGTCGCTCAGTCATGTCCAGCTCTTTGTGACCCCATGGACTATACAGTCCATGGGATTCTCCAGGCCAGAATACTGGAGTGGGTAGCCGTTCCCTTACTCCAGGGGATCTTCCCAACCCAGGCATTGAACTCAGGTCTTCTGCATTGCAGGCGGATTCTTTACCAGCTGAGCCACCTGTGAGTGGTGATCAAATCAGTTCTCAGACTTTATTTCTATCTTCCATTGAAGTAACTCCTCATAGATTCCTACTTCTCTCTCTTTCAGAATTCTTTCATTTTTTGTGCATCATAAACCAAAATATAGTCTTAGGGTAATTGTCTACTTTTTAAGAAGAGTGGAAGCTAGTAATCTGTTTATTTCATTGACCTTTGCTTAGAGCTGTTAACACAATATTTGCATTAAATTGCATGCTCATATTGCTCACTTATTTTTTATGTTTTTAAAAATTTCTCTAAAGTTTCAAATTGTTGAGTAGAGAGATTGTGTCCCCTGAAGGCTTTATATTCTCAACAGCGTTCATTGAGAATCACTCAATTTATAAGTGATATTTGTTGATTTACAAGTGAAAATGGTTTCAGCTTTTCCTTATTGTTCTTTTGTGAACCTGTTGAGCAGCCTGAAATGAATATTTATTAGTGACTTTCAATACTGCCGATTTGACTGATTTAGAGATAGTATATAATCTCTCATTCAGTTTCTCTTTGACTGCAGAAAGGATGAACAAAGCAAATTCTTTATTACACTTGGGTGACTCATTAAAATATTTTATAAACTAATAGCAGAAATACCAAAATCATAAAGCATAAGCTTGACAATTATTTTAAAGAGTTTAGCACTTTTTTTCCTGTAGTTGGCTATGTTATAATGTCATTCCAGAGAGAAAATTTATTTTTCTTTCTTCATAGTTTATAGAGGGTACATCTTGTCTACAATAAAAATGTTTTTTTCTTTTCTTGTTAAAATTCTATTACTGGCAGAGAGTGTTTGGTTTCAGTTGTATGTATGGGAAAAAACTAATCTTTTAGAAAATCTATATTTTATCAAATCTGACTTCTACTTGGTTTTCTATCTATTACATATTTTACCCAATATAGTTACTGGCTTCTTTGAAATATTTAAAATGCTCAGTATTGTATGTGGTTTGTGGTATATAAGAGGTAAGAAGCTTATAAATACAAGAAAATATGTAATACTTATTATTTATTCTCTTTACTTGCTCTGTTATTGCCATTAAAACATAGAATGTTTATAGTAATGGTATACTGACATAACATTTTCATATCAATATTTTTTGCATATCCATTACAACTTAAGTAATTTTCAGACACTGTTAGCAATTCTCATATTATGGTTTGTATTTATCCATAATCATGTATACAAACAACCGTTGGACACTGATGCTCTCCTTATTAGGTGCTAGATCTTTAAATACTCGTGGCCTGCCAAGTTTTGAGGTATAACTGGATCTAACTTGAGGATGTCTGAAGAAAATGTTATGCTGAGGACCGTTATCATTATTGCAAGGATAAATTGTGCTCTGGCTGAATCTCAGGTGATTTTTGCTGTATCTCAGCTTTTTAAAAAAGATGTGTCTTTTTACAGCTTTTTGAGATACAATTGACATATAACCTTAACTTTAACGTTTCAACATGATGATTTGATACGTGTGCGCATTGAGAAATTATTACTACATTAAGGTTAGTGAACACCTCCATCACCTCACAGAATTACCTTTTTTTGGGAGAGGTGGTGAGGACATCTAAGATCTACTCTCTTAGCAACTTTTAAGCATTTAATATAGTGGTGTGAACTAAAATTACCATGCTGTACATTACATCCCCAGAAAGTATTCATTTTATAACTGGAAGTTTCTGCCACTTTAGCAACATCTCTCCATTACACCCCTCTCCCAACCCTTGGTAGCCTCTAGGTTGGGTTTAATTTCTGCCACTTTCTAACTCTGTGACATTGAGCAAGTTAATTAAGCCATCCCAGTTCTCTGAGTGTGTCTTATTCACTTATAGAACTCTGGAGTGGAGATTAGAGTTTGGGAAAGTCCTTGCTATACAACAGGCATTGAATAAACGTTACTTGTTTCCTTCATAACTTAATAAGCTATACTACTTCTTGTAGTCAAACTACTGTTGGTCCTTGGATGATACTAAAAATTAATCATTTATCTCAAGCACTTATGTGTATATGACCCTGTATTAGTGTTGAATATTTGATGTGAAAATGACCCGTTCTTAGAATCATGATGAATTGTTTTCACGTATCTTGCATGCATGCATGCAAAATCACTTCCATTGTGTCTGACTCTTTGCAAACCTATGGACTTTACCCTGCCAGGCTCCTCTGTCCATGGGATTCTCTAGGCAAGAATACTGGAGTGGGTCGCCATGCCCTCCTCAAGGGGTTCTTCCCGACCTAGGGATCGAACCCAGGTCTCTCGCCTTGCGGGTGGATTCTTTACCTACTGATTCACCAGGGAATATATCTTATGCACTTTGATTTACTTATTGACCACTAGATAATTAGGATTGTTTAAAATCCAGCCATTGAACAAGTTCAAAAGTTGAACTTTTGGATTTGTGAAGTTAGGACAATTTATCCTATAGAAATTTTATATCCCAGTTCCTGGGATTATAATAGAGCCAACATATTAACTTGGTTTGGAAAATGAATTGTTTTCAGGCATTTTGAGGACATTGAATTCCAAAGCTGTAGCAGACTCTTCAAAACACTTATTTTAAGAAGGGATAGGATACCCACTCCAGTATTCATGGGCTTCCCTGGTGGCTCAGATGTTAAAGAATCTGCCTCAGTGAGGGAGACCTGGGTTCGATGCCTGGGTTGGGAAGATCCCCTGGAGGAAGGCATGGCAAACCGCTCCAGTATTCTTGCCTAGAGAATCCCTATGGACAAAGGATCCTGGCAGACTACAATTCATGGGATCACACAGAGTCGGACATGACTGAATGACTAAGCCCACACAATGATTGCGTTAGCTTTTTTGCACAGCCTGTTGTGCTAGGTACTTTTCATAAGAACTGCTGCCAGGCTGGATTTTTCTCCTCAAGACACCACTACAAGTGATTTTTTGAAGTCTAGGGTATAAAATATTACAATGACTGTTAAATTTCCTCTTGATTACTACATACCAGTGATTCAGCCTATTAAGGTCTTTCTGGATCTTGGTTTCCTTTTTTTGATTTATTAGCTGTTATCTCAGTACTACCCTTCTGAAGATTACTTAAGAATGCTTTCTTTTTTTTTTTTTTAATCCAAGTAATTGATTTTAAAACGTTAAGTAGGAAAGGGCCAAGGGTTGAAAATTACTGTATTTCATTGAAGACTCCGTTTAGGTTGATGCCAAACTTTCAATCATGGTAAAATCTCTCATTTTATAGACGAATAAACTAATGATTTGGTGCATTTATGTTTAGTTGTACAGGTTGTGCAGGGCACACATCTAGGTGTGTATTCACATGTATTCAAATGCACCATTGTGCACAGCAGTCCAGCTTTGGATGACAGTTGTTTTACTTAGGTCACATTTTCCTACTTTAGTCATGACAATAAGATTAAATATTTTATCAGATGTTAAAAATCCAAAATATACAAAATCAGTAAGATTCTCCTCTTTTCCACTTAGGAAAGAAACTTGCTAATGGAAACAAAAATAGATTATTTTGGCATTATTTGTTCCTAACAAACACTGGTTAAACTTTTAGCTTTTCCTGTCCTCAGGAAAAAAATGAGGATTACAAGGATAAAATGCCTGTGTATTCTATTTGTCACAAATTATTTGTGTTAGTTTCTGGCTTTTGAGTTAGAAAGAAATATACATAAGACATAAATAGACAAATAATAAAAATTTAAGTGAAGTTTGAAATTGTGAAGTTTTTTAAGTTTACATTTTCAGAGTATTAATAACATCTACTGAATGTTTATTTTCTTCCAGTCACTGTTATAGGCAGTTTGCATATACTGCTTCATTTAATTCTCTCAAGGGTATTTTATGAGCTAGCTCTATTTCACAAAGAAGAAACAAGTAGAGTCAGTGTTCACACCTATGATGACTCTAGCATTCAATCTTTTACCTACTGTGACCTATTGTATCAATAGTACAGTCTGTCTAAGAACACTTGCTACTGGGTTTTGCCCATAGACCTTTGAGATGGAACTTTGTCCCAGTTTGTTAGAAAAGGGTCAGGAAAAAAAGCTTAAAAAGGTACTCACTTTGGTATTATGTTATAGAGAATGACAAATGAAAGACAGTAATGTTTAACAGAAATAGAGTTTATAGAAGAAGACCACCTCTTGGAGCCTGTTATTATGAAGTTTATCACCACAGTAATAAAAGAGACCCTTCTTGAGTACCTGGTATGGGCCAGAGAGTTCACATACATTACCTTTAATCATTATAACACTCATGCAAATATCAATATCTTGATTTTATAAATGAGGAGACCAAAGACTGGAGAGGTTTAGTGGCTTGTCCAGCCAACATGTGGTGAGGGATTTGATTCAGACACAGTTATGTCTAATTCTGAAACCTATGCTCTTTTCAGTATATCAGTCTAACTACAAGCCCCCACAAGAGTGATGTGAAATGTCTTGATGTCTATTTCTATTCCCAGAATTGTGCTGTGGTGAGGAGTTATAGATTTCAGGGAGAAAATCTCTCTCATTCTCTAAGAGGTGTGTCTTCTCTGTTGAGTAAAGTGAAGGAAAAGAAGAGAAAAGGCAATGAGTTAGAAATTTTGCATTATGAATTTCCTAAGTGTCTCTTGTACGGGAGACAGGGATCAAGACCATTCCCATGGAAAAGAAATGCAAAAAAGCAAAATGGCTGTCTGGGGAGGCCTTACAAATAGCTGTGAAAAGAAGAGAGGCGAAAAGCAAAGGAGACAAGGAAAGATATAAGCACCTGAATGCAGAGTTCCAAAGAATAGCAAGAAGAGATAAGAAAGCCTTCTTCAGCGATCAATGCAAAGAAATAGAGGAAAACAACAGAATGGGAAAGACTAGAGATCTCTTCAAGAAAATTAGAGATACCAAGGGAACATTTCATGCAAGGATGGGCTCAATAAAGGACAGAAATGGTCTGGACCTAACAGAAGCAGAAGATATTAAGAAGAGGTGGCAAGAATACACGGAAGAACTGTACAAAAAAGATCTTCACGACCCAGATAATCATGATGATGTGATCACTAATCTAGAGCCAGACATCTTGGAATGTGAAGTCAAGTTGGCCTTAGAAAGCATCACTACGAACAAAGCTAGTGGAGGTGATGGAATAGTGACATTGTACGGGAGACAGGGATCAAGACCATCCCCATGGAAAAGAAATGCAAAAAAGCAAAATGGCTGTCTGGGGAGGCCTTACAAATAGCTGTGAAAAGAAGAGAGGCGAAAAGCAAAGGAGAAAAGGAAAGATATAAGCACCTGAATGCAGAGTTCCAAAGAATAGCAAGAAGAGATAAGAAAGCCTTCTTCAGCGATCAATGCAAAGAAATAGAGGAAAACAACAGAATGGGAAAGACTAGAGATCTCTTCAAGAAAATTAGAGATACCAAGGGAACATTTCATGCAAGGATGGGCTCAATAAAGGACAGAAATGGTCTGGACCTAACAGAAGCAGAAGATATTAAGAAGAGGTGGCAAGAATACACAGAAGAACTGTACAAAAAAGATCTTCACGACCCAGATAATCATGATGATGTGATCACTGATCTAGAGCCAGACATCTTGGAATGTGAAGTCAAGTTGGCCTTAGAAAGCATCACTACGAACAAAGCTAGTGGAGGTGATGGAATCCCAGTTGAGCTGTTTCAAATCCTGAAAGATGATGCTGTGAAAGTGCTGCACTCAATCTGCCAGCAAATTTGGAAAACTTGGCAGTGGCCACAGGACTGGAAAAGGTCAGTTTTCATTCCAATCCCAAAGAAAGGCAATGCAAAAGAATGCTCCAATTACCGCACAATCACTCACCTAGAGCCAGACATTCTGGAATGTGAAGTCAAGTGGGCCTTAGAAAGCAACACTATGAACAAAGGTAGTGGAGGTGATGGAATTCCAGTTGAGCTACTTCAAATCCTGGAAGATGATGTTGTTAAAGTGCCACACTCAATATGCCAACAAATTTGGAAAGCTTAGAGTGGTCACAGAACTGGAAAAGGTAGTCTTCATTCCAATCCCAAAGACAGGCAATGCCAAAGGATGCTCAAACTACTGAACAATTGCACTCTTCTCACATGCTAGTAAAGTAATGCTCAAAGTTCTCCAAGCCAGGCTTCAACAATACGTGAACTGTGAACTTCCTGATGTTCAAGCTGGTTTTAGAAAAGGCATAGGAACCAGAAATCAAATGGCCAACATCTGCTGGATCATTGAAAAAGCAAAAGAGTTCCAAAAAAACATCTATTTCTGTTTCATTGACTATGCCAAAGACTTTGACTGTGTGGATCACAATAAACTGTTGACAATTCTTCAAGAGATGAGAATACCAGACCACCAGACCTGCCTCTTGAGAAACCTATATGCAGGTTAGGAAGTGACAGTTAGAACTGGACATGGAACAGACTGGTTCCAAATAGGAAAAGAAGTACGTCAAGAATGTATATTGTGACCATACTTATTTAGCTTATATGCAGAGTACATCATGAGAAACGCTGGACTGGAAGAAACACAAGCTGGAATCAAGATTGCCGGGAGAAATATCAGTAACCTCAGATATTCAGATGACAGCACCCTTATGGCAGAAAGTGAAGAGGAACTAAAAAGCCTCTTGATGAAAGTGAAAGAGGAAAGTGAAAAAGTTGGCTTAAAGCTCAACATTTAGAAAACGAAGATCATGGCATCTGGTCCCATCACTTCATGGGAAATAGTTGGGGAAACAGTGGAAATAGTTTCAGACTTTATTGGGCTCCAAATTCACTGCAGATGGTGATTTCAGCCATGAAATTAAAAGACACTTACTCCTTGGAAGGAGTTATGACCAACCTAGATAGCATATTGAAAAGCAGAGACATTACTTTGCCAACAAAGGTCCTTCTAGTCAAGGCTATGGTTTTTCCAGTGGTCATGTATGGATGTGAGAGTTGGACTGTGAAGGAAGCTGAGCACTGAAGAATTGATGCTTTTGAACTGTGGTGTTGGAGAAGACTCTTGAGAGTCCCTTGGACTGCAAGGAGATCCAACCAGTCCATTCTGAAGGAGATCAATTCTGGGTGTTCTTGGAAGGACTGATGCTAAAGCTAAAACTCTAATACTTTGGCTACCTCATGCGATGAGTTGACTCATTGGAAAAGACTCTGATGCTGGGAGGGATTGGGGGCAGGAGGAGAAGGGGATGGCAGAGGATGAGATAGCTGGATGGCATCACTGACTCGATGGACGTGAGTCTGAGGGAACTCCAGAAGTTGCTGTTGGACAGGGAGGCCTAGCATGCTGCAGTTCATGGGGTCACAAAGAGTTGGACACGACTGAGCGACTAAACTAAACTGAACTGAACTATACTGAAGAACTTTCTTCCTGGTTCACTGATGGCCATGTCTCTGTGTGTTCCCACATGAGAGAAAGATCAAGGGAGCTCTCTGGGGTTTGTTTTTTAAGGATATTAGTGTCATTCATGAAGACTTATGACCTGATATTCTCTCAAGAACCCTATAGACAATATCGTAGTCTTGAGGATGAAGATTCTTCCAGTGAATTATGGGGAGACATAAACCTTCAGTCTATAGCATCATTTCATATCTTCTTGTTATTTTTGATTATTTTAGCACATACAAGTCATAAGTAACTTGATACTAAAATATAAGCCCATTCTTGTGAAAAATATTAATGTATATGGATTTTTCCACTTTTATAATTTTATTTTCAGTGAACTGATAGATGTGTTATTATCTGTTCTTAGATCCTAATGCACAGTTAGTTTTAGAGAATCATACCTAAATGTAGCTAATTTTAGAAGAGTGACACATCACACAAAATAATTGTGTCCCAAAAGACTAAATTTAAGTTAATGCTGCTAGAGATTTAAAGGTTTCAAGAATTCCAACTTTCAAAACACTCTTTCTATAGTAACTTTAGGCTTTTGGCACTAATATCAACAAGTAGTTTGGTGAAGAAATATTTTCAATCTAAGCTCAATAAAAGTGGATCTAAATCAATATGTATACTTTGCTAAATTTAGCATATTAAATCACTTTTGGATTTAGAAAGTTGTAGTTAAACTCTCAATTTCAGAGAAACTTTTCTTATATCTTTAAATATGTAAAATCATGAAAATATATAATAAAATATAAGTAAATAAAAGTAAAACCATTTTTCTCACTCTAATAAATGACAGAGCTCTTATACTGAAAGTTGCATGAATGATCTTCAGAACTTTGATATTCAGTAGAATAATTTTATATGAGAATCCAGAGTAGCTGCCAGTGAGTGAAATGAAGGTCACTCAGTCGTGTCTGACTCTTTGTGACCCCATGGACTATATAGTCCGAGCAATTCTCCAGACCAAAATATTGGGGTGGGCAGCCTTTCTCTTCTCCAGGAGCTGCTAATAAGGAAATAAAATAAAGAAAGAACACCAAATAAAATAAAATAAAATAAAGAACACCAAAGGGCTATTCCAAACAACACAGAAAAGAAGAAGAATGAAAACTAATGAGACAGGATAGTTATCCTGAAAGGCACTTGAAAATATGTATGAAAAGTCTTAAAAAGCATATGTATCTACAAGTTTAACAATTTCAATCTTGGAAATGGAGACTTTTTTTTCCTGAAAAGTAAATGGTTGGGGGAAAATTCAAAGATTTATATGTGAAATCAATATATGCAGCAGAAAAAAAATTAATACTCGAAATACTCAAGAATAGATGATCACTTAATTGAATTATGGTGACATAATTATGCATAACAATTTAATTTCAAGAGAAATAAGTACTATAAAATGTTAAATATAAAATTAAACAAAAGTAGTAAGCAAAATATGACAAAAGTTGTATATGTATGGTGTTTCTGCAGCTTCTTGAAGTTTTCAAACTGTGACTTCTCTAGAACATGTTCCATTTGGTGGGGACTTTAGTTCAGCAGAGCTTAAAGATATTGTTATATGTATCCCTGGAGGCAGAATCAGGACCCTGCCCCAAGGCTGCACTATTGTTTCTTAACTGCTTTTCCCTTATCTCTATATCCCCTTCCTTCCTTTGCTAGCAACTGTGCAAATCTACCCTTTATAACTCAGGAAATGTCATGGAGACTGGCATCTTTTCCCTGCAAATGAACAACAGGGGACACAAAAAGTCTTCCATTTCTAGAAGCCCCACAGGGTCCTGCTTGGTTTCAGCAATGTGTTACATAATGTCTGGTATGTTAGAAACTTGGTAATTTTTTGGTAGCTTACTGCTTTTGACTGTGATTGGGGTTGTGATTAATGGTACTGATTTATTATTCCAGGAAACATATCTAGAAGGCAGAAGCGTAATTTTTATGCAAATTTGTACAAAGCCCAAATCCAGTCACTATTCAGAGTCTATAGCTAGGTTTTAAGGTGCCTACAATGAAAACTTATTAGAAATAATAGATAATTTTTTAATTTCTTCTTGTCTTCCTTCAAGGTAGCTGAGACTACATAGACCAGTTATTGGATGAAGTTCCTGCAGCAATTGGCTTATTTATTATGCCTGAATAAGTATACATAAATTTATATGTATGTTTATTGTTTAAAAGAAATTTACATATATGTACTTCAAAAACTTTATATAATTACTAAACAATTGGTTGATGAAATGTATCCATTTCAATGACAATAAATAAGTTATTAGTAATTACTTCATTTCTTTCATCATCTGCACAGAAATAGATCAATGATTTGTTCCCACCAACTCTATGCTAGGATATGAAGGCAATAAACTCATGTCTTTCTTATCATTTTTGTGAGAAGTTTCAAGACAGGGATTCTTTTTAACCTTGAATCTCCAATGACTTATATGAATTCTGACCATTAAGAGGCATTCCATAAATTTTGAACAAAACTGAATTTTACTGAGGCGCATATAGACAAGTAGGAGAATAAGGCGTATACCAATCTGATTTTGATACAATGTAAAAATGTTATGGCTGCCATAAAGAGATGGAGGAAATTACTTTCAGAATTCAGCAGTGAAAATCTCTCCCAGAATTTGAAATAACATTTCATGAAGAAAAAAATTTAAGTGGAGCATTGAAAGAAAAGCAGGGCTCAGAAATGAAGAGACAGGAAGAAATGCTTGTGCAGGCAAAAAGAATGTACAATACAGAAAGAAAATAATTTTCTTTGTTTTCTTTTCTCTGTACCAGACAGTAACCTTTTTTTTTTTTTCTTTTTGCACATTTCTACATTTCTTTCACTGCTATGAAGTTAATATCATTTTACAGGAAGAAAATGGGGTTCAGAATGTTTAGGACACTTGATTAATAAAATTAAAACTGCATTTGTCAAGGGTCTGTTTGACCATCCAACCCTGTCTCTTAGATGAAGAGAGACTGGAAATTGGATGGGTAGGCAATGAAAATTAAAGAACAGTTCACATAATTGGAGAAAGTTGTTTTGGGTCTCTTGAATCTTATACCCATTCATAAATGGCCAGAATCATACTGACTCATCTTTTGCATAATAAAGTCAAGTTATCTTGGTTTGCATATTATGAATCATAGTGTGATCATGGGTTTCTTCCTACCTCTTCTTTTCTTATCTTCTTTCTGCAGGAAAAAATTAATAATCATATTTAATTACAAAGAGAAATCTTGGCTCAGTTTCTGATGAAAATTAGAGATGAGTGAACGCATTTTTAAAACTTCAGCTTCAGGAGACCACCTGAAGATGGTAGGCCCTGATCAGATCTTGACCCTTATCAGCAATCCCATCTTTGAACGATTGCTATAAAACTCCTCGCCAGTTCACCCTAGGGTGGGATACAGTTTTTGAGGCACAATCACACTATGCCCACCTTTGCCTTGGGAAGCTATAAAGCTATTATTTTCTACTTCTCCCAAAACACTGTCTCTGAGATTCAACTCAGCACCAGGGCACAGAGGCCAAATCTTTGGCATCATTGCTGCTGCTGCTGCTGCTGCTGCTGCTAAGTCGCTTCAGTTGTGTCAGACTCTGTGTGACCCCAGAGACAGCAGCCCACCAGGCTTCCCCATCCCTGGGATTCTGGCAAGAACACTGGAGTGGGTTGCCATTTCCTTCTCCAATGCATGAAAGTGAAAAGTGAGAGTGAAGTTGCTCAGTCGTGTCCGACTCTTAACGACCCCATGGACTGCAGCCCACCAGGTTCCTCCATCCTTGGAATTTTCCAGGCAAGAGTACTGGAGTGGGTTACCATTGACTGCATACTATTTCATTTAGCTTTCATTTCAGCTCAGCTAGTTCAGTTCACTCAGTCGTGTCCAATTGTTTGTGACCCCATGGACTGCAGCACACCAGGCTTCCCTGTCTATCACTGACTCCTGGAGCTTGCTCAGACTCATGTCCACTGAGTTGGTGATGCCATTCAACCATCTCATTCCCTGTCGTCCCCTTCTCCTCCTGCCTTCAATCTTTCCCAGCATCAGGATCTTGTCCAATGAGTCAGCTCTTCACATCAGGTGGCCAAAATATTGATATTTCAGCTTCAGCATAAGTCATTCTAATGAATATTTAGAACTGATTTCCTTTAGCACTGGCTGATTTGATCTCCTTGCTGTCCAAGGGACTCTCAAGAGTCTTCTCCAACACCACACTTCAAAACCATCAATTCCTTGGTGTTCAGCCTTCTTTATATTACAGCTCTTACATCCATACATGATTACTGGAAAAACCATAGCTTTGACTAGACAGACCTTTGTCAGAAAAGTAATGTCTCTGCTTTTACTATGCTGTCTAGATTGGTTATAGCTTATCTTCCAAGCAAGTGTCTTTTAATTTCATGGCTACAATCACCATGTGCAGTGATTTTGAAGCCCAAGAAAATAAAATTCTCTTACTGTTTCAATTGTTTCCCCATCTATTTGCAATGAAATGATAGGACTGGTTACCATAATCTTAGTTTTTTAATGTTGAGTTTTAAGCCAATCTTTTCACTCTCTTCTTTCACTTTCAGCAAGAAACTCTTTAGCTGTTCTTCAATTTTTGCCATAAGCATGGAGTCATCTGTGTATCTGAGGTTATTGATATTTCTCCTGGCACTCTTGATTCCAGCTGTGCTTCATTCAGCCTGGGATTTCACATGATGTACTATGCATATAAGTTAAATAACTAGGGTGACAATATACAGCCTTGATGTACTCCTTCCCCAATTTGGGACCAGTCTATTGTTCCATGTCCAGTTCTAACTGTTGCTTCTTGACCTGCATACAGATTTCTCAGGAGGCAGGTAAGGTGGTCTGGTATTTCATCTCTTGAAGAATTTTCCAGTTTGTTGTGTTCAACACAATCAACACCACCCTTATGGCAGAAAGTGAAGAACTAAAGAGCCTCTTGATGAAAGTGAAAGAGGAGAAGGGAAAAGTTGACTTAAAACTCAACATTCAGAAAACTAAAATCATGGCATCTGGTCCCATTACTTCATGGGAAATAGATGGGGAACAGTGGAAACAGTGGCTGACTTTATTATCTGGGCTCCAAAATCAGTGCATATGTTGACTGCAGCCATGAAAGTAAAAGACACTTAATCCTTGGAAGGATAATTATGACCAACCTAGAGAGCATATGAAAAATCAGAGACAATACTTTTCCAACAAAGTCCGTCTAGTCAAGGCTATGGTTTTTCCACTGGTCATGTATGGATGTGAGAGTTGGGCTATAAAGAAAGCTAAGCATGGAAGAATTGATGCTTTTGAACTGTGGTGTTGGAGAAGACTCTTGAGAGTCCCTTGGACTGCAAGGAGTTCCAACCAGTCCATCCTAAAGGAGATCAGTCCTGGGTGTTCTTTGGAAGGACTGATGTTGAAGCTGAAACTCCAATACTTTGTCCACCTGTTGCGAAGAACTGACTCATTGGAAAAGACTCTGATGCTGGGAAAGATTGAGGGCAGGAGGAGAAAGGGACGACAGAGGATGAGATGGTTGGATGGCATCACTGCCTCAATGGACATGGGTTTGGGTAGACTCCGGGAGTTGGTAATGGACAGGGAGGCCTGGCATGCTGCGGTTCATAGGGTTGCAAAGAGTCAGACACAGCTGATCGACTGAACTGAACTGAACACAATCAAAGGTTTGGCATAGCCAATAAAGCAGAAGTAGATGTTTTTCTAGAAATCTCTTGCTTTTTCTGTGATCCAGTGGATGTTGGCAATTTGATATTTAGTCTTCATTAAAACTTTCAAATAAGTATTATTAGGCTGTAAATACAAAAAGAAAGCTAGGAAACTGAATTAATTAGATCCTATACCAAATCTCTCTGACTTTAATGTTCAGTAACTTAACTACAAGCAACATGATACTTCCTGTTTGCGTTCAATTTCCTTATCAATACAAAGTAATTATATTTCAGAAAGTTGTTGAAATGATTAAAGTATGCCAAATCATAGAAATGGCCTGGAACACCTCATTGATGTTCAATAAGCTAATGATAAAATAACAAAAAATACATAGCAATATGAAATATGAGTGCTCAAATCAAATCTTGTGATTTAGTCCTACCTTTTCAGGCTGCTAAAAAGTACACTAGCCACCTGGAAGACTGAGTAAGTTACAAATTTTTCAAATAACTGGTTGATGGCAAAATATGTAGAAGCTATATTTCTTCATAGCTTGGAGGTTGCAATAGAAAGTACTATTTAAAAAACTGAATGAGATTCAAAGTTTAAAGAGATAATATTATCATAAGAGATGAAGCTCTTAAAAATGATGAAAATTTTAGGTATTAAGCATTGAGACAAAAATATAACTTCAAAATTCTCCTTAAGTATACAAATGTGTGACCACTCTATTCCATTGAGAATTAAAGAAAAAAAAAAAACAAACATTTTTTTTTTCTGTTAAATTGAGCAAGAACTCTTTAGTTAAATGTGAAAGGCTCTTTTGCTGAAAACTAGAACAAGTTAGTATGGGGGTTCTTAGAAATACTCTCTTTTAAGATTGTAAAGATCAAATAGATAACGATCTCTTTGAGATGAATTAGGCTCAGTACTGTCTATGCAGTGGAATAAATATGAGGGCATCTGGAGCTCAATACTTTGTGATTTGTATTCTGCCAACATATAGAAATATCTTAATCCATAGATCTTATTATATTGAAAATTTGATATTTCATATAATTAAGAGAAATTTTTCAAAAATTCAACCAATTTAAGCAAGCTATTCAGCTTCAAGATTCTCTCTAATACTGTTTCAGTTGAAATAACTCCTACAAGTGAAGATAAAGTAATAGCTCCATTTTACTTCTTTAAATTGGGTAATAATGGCTTGTAATTATAGAGCTCCTCTCTTCTGTGGAGCTTAATGTGTTTTGTGGACATTGCCTCATTAATCTTTCCACCTTCCTTTTAAGGTAAGTATCACAGTCTTCATTATACAGATAGAGAACCTGAGGCTCAGAGAAGTTAATTGATTTGCCCAAGGTCACACAGCAAGTAAGTGACGAGGCTATGACTTCTGACTCACCATCTAATGTTTTGCATGCCAGGCCATTCAGCTTTTCCAGTGGGGGAAATAATCCATTCATTTATATCAAAGTTCAACTCTAGGCTGCTAAATTCCTTAGGGCAAAGTTGCATACTGCAATTTCACACCACAGCTTGGCATACTGTCAATTTACACAGAGGAGATCTCATACTGAGCTGCAAGGTTACTCATAAAAATAGAGAAGAAAAGAGGTTTAAACATGGTTCTCTGAGATGCCTGATTTTGTGCTGTTGAGAACTCGCACTATCTTTCTCAAACAAGCCACAGCACAGAAACCTGCAAACTTCAGAAGGAAAATTCTAATGATTGTTAATGGTTTGAAAACATTTTTAAAGTGATAAAACAAAAATCTTAAATAGGTCATAGTAAAAGTGTTTTACAGGTGTACCTCACTTATTTATGCATGTATATTTTATTGACTTGTCTCAAACACAAAACCTTCACTATATATTCTTTGGCAAGCATTCATAAATAATCACCCTCATCTTAACAAGGCTAATAACCAGCACATTAAAATGTTATCACTTTAAAACAACAGTAAAACATTACGTGAACACACTAATATGCACAGTAAATCTCTCCTTGTGTAAAAGGTGAAGGAAGATATTCCGGACACAAAGGTTGTCTGATGATTTGCTATACCAGTAGGCTCTCTAAGAGACCAATACAGAATACCATTTCTCAGTGCCTGAAATGCAGTGACACCATTCAACACACTATTTATATCACTTATCCAGAATGGGAGGAATTCAGAGAAGTGCCAAAATGTAACTTTCGTTATCCCAGATAAGTCTCAGAAGATTATTGTCTTGAATAATTTTTTCCTCTGAAGCGTAACCTACTAAAACCTTCAGAAATTCTCAGCAGATTTAAAGTCTTACAGGCACTGCAAGCACTAGTGAAAGTGAAACAATAACAAAAATCCGTTTCCATAAAACAGTATTGATATTTAATTAAGGAATGGGCTCCTTCTTTCAGTTCTCATAGATTTCCAGTGTGTTGAAACTTTAGTTCATCCCTGCAGACGCTGAGGAACACTCATTACTGACTTGTAAAGGGATGGTACGCCAGAAGCTGTGCAATGGATTATGCCTTAGTGCACTGAGACATACTTGGTTAAATCTCTCTTTGCAGGTCTGGATCCACCTGGCATTCACTGTAAGGTCAATGATATATATTCCCATCTCTTTAAAAAAAGATGGAAATAAACCACTCTTGCCTCTCAACAATTCCCTCTTTGAGGAAGTAAACTCAGTGAGGGTGAGAATCTTTTTGTTCAACAATGAACTCCAAAACCCTACAATAAAGATTTTCAATATATGTTCATAAATTGAACGAATAAAAGAAAAATGTTTTAATTGTTTTTTTTTTAAGTAATGTCTATGACTACGTGCACATATATTAGAAATATATTTTATGTTATTTCTACAAGTGGAACACATCATGCTTTTACGGTTTCTGGAAGAAAGCTATTTCCAAACTTATACCAGCTTGTTCTTTAATGTTCCTAATTTTTCTAATGTAAAGAGTTAGATAGGTTAGGCTCTAATCACAACTACAAAATTTAATAACCTTATAATCATGACATGCTTATTTAACCTCTCTGTGTCTCAGTTTTTCTCTAAAATGAGAATAATCATAAAGATTGATCCATATGGTTATTGTGAAAATTAAATGTCAGTATATGTAGAACTCATATTCAATTCCTTGAAAAAATATTAAATACTACACATTGGTGTTCAGTTGTCAAGTCATGCCTGACTCTTTGTGACCCCATGGATTACAGCATATTAGCTTCTTTGTCCTCTGTCATCTCTCAGAGTTTGCTCAAATTCATGTCTATTGAGACAGTGATGCCATCCAACCATCTCATTCTCTGTCATCCCCTTCTTCTCTTGCCTTCTATCTTTCCCAGCATAGGGTCTTTTCCAAGGAGTCAACTCTTCACATCAGATGGCCAAAGCTTCAGCTTCAGTATCAGTCCTTCCAATGAACATTCAAGGTTGATTTCCTTTATGACTGACTGGTTTGTTCGATCTTACAAAACTAAGAGACTCTCAATTCAGCACCACAGTTTGAAAGCATCAGTTCTTTGGCATTCAATCTCCTTTATGGTCCAACTCTCACATTCATACATAACTCCTTGAAAAACCATAGATTTGACTATATGGATATTTGTTGACAAAGTGATATCTCTGCTTTTTAATAGGCTGCATAGGTTTGTCATAATTTTCCTTCCAAGGAACTAACATATTTTAACTTCCTGGTTTCAGTCACCATCTACAGTGATTTTGGAGCCCAAGAAAATAAAATCTATCACTGCTTCCCTTTTTCCCCTTCTGTTAATATTTACCATGAAGTAATGGGACTGGATGCCAAGATCTTATTTATTTTAATGTTGAGTTTCAAGCCAGTTTTTCCACTCTCCTCTTTCACCCTCATCAAGAGGCTCTATTGTTCCTCTTCATTTTCTACCATTAGACTGGTATCATCTGCATATCTGAAGTTGTTGATATTTCTCTCAGCAATCTTGATTGCAGGCTGTGATTTATCCAGCCTGGCATGTTGCTTATACTCTGCATTTAAGTTAAAGAAGCAGAGTGACAATATACAGCCTTGTTGTATTCCCTTTCCAATTCTGAATCAGTCAGTTGGATCAAAGAGAGGACTTTGGTTTCGAACTTATATGCTTAACATAACATCTCCCAGAGAGAGCCATTTACCTTCAGATTGGATTTTTTGTCTTATAATATCAGGCTAAATTAACTTCCCAGAGAAGACTCTGGCTATTGGACCTGCTAGCCAGCCCACAAGATAAGAGGCATATATAAAAAAACTGCCAGAGTTGGGACAATGTTCCAGATTTAAAAATCATCAATATCTTTTTTTTTTTTAATTGTACCACATAATACAAAACACCCTGGAAGAGGAAATGGCAA
The DNA here is from genome assembly GCA_006410635.1 of Cephalophus harveyi. Lineage (NCBI taxonomy): Eukaryota > Metazoa > Chordata > Mammalia > Artiodactyla > Bovidae > Cephalophus > Cephalophus harveyi. The sequence goes on from SJYT01072644.1 coordinate 81,881, forward strand.
CCCACTCCAGTATTCTTGCCTGAAAAATTTGATGGACAGAGGAGCTTGGTGGGCTACAGTCTGTGGGGTTGCACAGATTCAGACACTACAGTGATTGAGCATACATGCGCCACAAAATGAAACAAAGTAAATCAAAACAGAAACAAGGAAGAAAAGGAAAGAAAAGCAAATGAAAAGCCAAGTAATTAAAGTGACTATGGCAAGAAATGTCATATTTAACTATCCAGTTATGATTAAAATGTAATGAGAATGGTCATTCCAACTTATTTTAGTATCTCTCCTTTGCTAGTTGGCAATTAAACAATGTCAATGAAACATTCATAAGAATGAAACAATGTGACTTTCAAATATTCTCACAACCTTTCTACCCAGTCTGTTTCTCTCTTACTTTCATAACTAAAACTCCTATCTGGAAAGTCATACTCATCAGTTCAGTTCAGTTCAGTCGCTCAGTCGTGTCCGACTCTTTGCGACCCCATGAATCGCAGCACGCCAGGCCTCCCTGTTCATCACCATCTCTCGGAGTTCACTCAGACTCACATCCATCGAGTCAGTGATGCCATCCAGCCATCTCATCCTCGGTCGTCCCCTTCTCCTCCTGCCCCCAATCCCTCCCAGCATCAGAGTCTTTTCCAATGAGTCAACTCTTCGCATGAGGTGGCCAAAGTACTGGAGTAATAGCATTTTCAAAAGCAGAGACATTACTTTGCCGACTAAGGTCCGTCTAGTCAAGGCTATGGTTTTTCCTGTGGTCATGTATGGATGTGAGAGTTGGACTGTGAAGAAGGCTGATCGCCGAAGAATTGAAGTCATACTCATAGTTGTTCATAAATCCTCACTTTCCATTTCATGTGTAACCCAACAGATAACTCCACAGACTTTATGTACAGAATACATTCTAAATTTGATCATCCCTCCATCCTCTCCCCACTGCTTTCACTGTTACCTCCATAGTCCAAATCCTACTGCACCAGCCTCCTAACTCACCTCTCTGCTTCTACTCTTCCCTGAATCTTCAGATATCAAGTGATGCTCTGTCCATTAAAATATGTTCAATGGTTTCTCTTCATATTGAAAATGTCTTAAACTCCTTATTCCGAAGTACAAAGCTCAATATGTCTTAGCCCTGTCTTCATTTCACATTACTACCACCATACTCTTGTTGACCTAAAAAGATAGACTGTCAGTCATTTTTCCATTAAAAATGAATTTATTCAGGATCAGCAGAAAATTGCAATTCAGTATCTACAACCATGGTGAGTAATGTTTGAGTCCCCACACAGTAAGGGAAGGAGAGCTCTTTTATAGAGGGGAAAAGGAAGTGGTGGGGGTGGAAGGGATTCTGGTAAATGGAGACCATGACGTTTCATTGGCTGGGTCATTGCCAGGAAAGAACAGGTGCCTCTCTTCCTGCTGGACTCTTGGTATCTTTGCAAGGCAAGGCATGAGAGCTCCTGGTTTTGGTCTTTCAACCCTATTTAATTGAGGTTTCTGTTTTGCTTCTTTTTTTTAAAATATACTGTGCAATAGCCATATAGACTTTCTTGTTGTTCTTTTAATAATTCTAAGCTTATTCCTGTCTCTAGGGGTTAGAATTTGTTGGTTTTTCAACTTGCAATGCTCTTTGAATTCTTCACATGACTGACTGCCTCATTATTATGGTTTCAGATCAAAGATTACTTCCTTAGATTAGTTTTCTGATATCATTCACAGTACAGTAATCTTTACATACCCTATCCCCTGTTTGTTTTGTTTTCTTATATATTTCTTTACAGTTTGAAAGATAAAATTGGTGTATGGCCAATTTTAAATGAAATAAGCAAAAACTTGAAAGAGTTATTTGTGAAAAACATTTAAACATTTTTTTAATATTTTAATAAAGAAATGCATTTAATATTAGTTGCTATACTACTGTGGAGTGTGACTTTTACTTATTTCCAAATGCATTAGAGGAATTTTTCTTATATTTTACTGTAGAAAGCACACTTAAATTCAGAAAAAAAAAATCAGTATTAGTCAAGCTAATTATTGAGTATTGTTAGATTTCTTGTGTTTTATTGTAATTCACCTGAGGTTAGGATTGTTAAAAACAATTGTTAACAAATTGTAGCATATTTTAGATTTGGTTTGACAACATCCTCTCCCTTCCCTGAACCCCGTTCCTATGCCTCCCCATTCAATAAATTTCAAGTATTTTCCATATGCTCTGTGAAGCCTTGTAAAATAGCTTAATGGCATAAGACAGTGAAAATGTAAAGATTAAATGTGGTACGGGCCATGATGTCTATAAAATATAGCTAAAGTTTAATCTAGCTCCATTGGCAGTTTAATGCAGAAATAAGCACACACACATAATTTGAAGAAAAACTTTCTAAAATTATTTTAGCTTTTATTAAAAAAAAAAAAAAAAAACTTCATCTATTTACAAAAAGCTAGCTCATTCTGTCTTGCATTATATTTAGCATGTCAGGATGATACTCCCAGGAGAATTTTCAGGATTATTCATTCTTTGAATAATGGCTTCAAAAAAATGCAGTATAAGTGGGAAGAAAAACACTTTCATTTCCAAAAGAATGTTCTGAACTTCCCAGGGGATGCTGGGAAAAGATTTTGCTGAACTGAGAACACTTGACAGCCAGTTAAGTGGCTCAGTGCATTCACAATAAAAACTACTTTTCCTCTTCTCCACATCCTAGTTTTATGCATGAGAACAACTTGGTATTCAAATAATGCATAATCTCACTTATAGTACAGGGAATTCATTAATGGGTAATGCAGAGAGTAAGTGATATAATGTCATCCGCAGAAAAAGCAAAGCGCTCCCTTGTGGCAGGATAAAGTTTCATTCAGTTTGATCTGAATTGAAAGAGTTGTGAGCTCCTTCTCTATTAAGAGAGCTTGGCTTTTCAACAGGAGCTGCTGAAAAAAATGTAGAATTTTGAAAATAACAAGCATATTTTGATCAACATTAAATTCAGAGCATTACTTTTCTGCTACTCACTTATCATGAGTTTGTCAATGTCTTTCTTGGCAAAAGAAAAGTGCATTTAATTCAGTGGGAAATAGATGGCTTGAATGTACAACCACAATGCACTCAAGTCAGCTTTATATACTGACTCTTCCTTTGTTTTCACTTAAGGGTTTGCAAAAATTTAAAATATGAATCTAATGGCATGGGCATATAATGCACTGTCATCCTACACATAAATCTTGAAGCTGGATGGTGTCAAAATAATAGAACTATTAGAATATGTTCCCATGTAAGTAACTGATATTAAATTTGAGCAGTGAGAATTCATCTTCTTTTCTGTTTTGTTTCTAGTTAAAAATGATTTTTTTGAAGGAATCTAATGCCTCTTGAGAAATCTCTATGCAGGTCAGGAAGCAACAGCTAGAACTGGACATGGAACAACAGACTGGTTCCAAATATGAAAAGGAGTGTGTCAAGGCTGTATATTGTCACCCTGCTTATTTAACTTATATGCAGAGTACATCATGAGAAACGCTGGACTGGAAGAAACACAAGCTGGAATCAAGATTGCCGGGAGAAATATCAATCACCTCAGATATGCAGATGACACCACCTTTATGGCAGAAAGTGAAGAGGAACTAAAAAGCCCCTTGATGAAAGTGAAGGAGGAGAGCGAAAAAGTTGGCTTAAAGCTCAACATTCAGAAAACGAAGATCATGGCTTCTGGTCCCATCACTTCATGGGAAATAGATGGGGAAACAGTGGAAACAGTGTCAGACTTTATTTTTGGGGGCTCCAAAATCGCTGCAGATGGTGATTGCAGCCATGAAATTAAAAGACGCTTACTCTTTGGAAGAAAAGTTATGACCAACCTAGATGGCATATTCAAAAGCAGAGACATTACTTTGCTGACTAAGGTCCGTCTAGTCAAGGCTGTGATTTTTCCTGTGGTCATGTATGGATGGGAGAGTTGGACTGTGAAGAAGGCTGAGAGCCAAAGAACTGATGTTTTTGAACTGTGGTGTTGGAAGAAGACCCTTGAGAGTCCCTTGGACTGCAAGGAGATCCAACCAGTCCATTCTGAAGGAGATCAGCCCTGTGACTTCTTTGGAAGGAATGATGCTAAAGCTGAAAACTCCAGTACTTTGGCCACCTCATGCGAAGAGTTGATTCATTGGAAAAGACTCTGATGCTTGGAGGGATTGGGGGCAGGAGGAGAAGGGGACAACAGAGGATGAGATGGCTGGATTGCATCACTGACTCGATGGGTAAGTTTGAGTGAACTCCAGGTTTGGTAATGGACAGGGAGGCCTGGCGTGATGCAATTCATGGGGTCGCAAAGAGTCGGACATAACTGAGCGACTGAACTGAACTGAACTGAAAGTCTTTAACAAGTCTTGTTATGATTCTTAGTGATTTCTTAAAAATATTCTATTCATGCAGGTAATGCACGACATCTATAACAAAAGTTTTTTTTGTAATAGATTTAATTTTCTACTGTCAGAGATTTTCTTTTTAAATTAATGCAGAAATGCAGAAGTATTTCTTGTAAAGAGTACAGGTTCTGATCACTGGAACCTTTACCCACTGGTTCAATGATTGCATCTCCCTCATTAGCATCCAGATATTGAAATTTTCTCTACACTGTCAAGAACTTACAAATCCATTCTATCATTTATTCATGGAGTTTAATGTTTATCCTAACAATTCACTGAGTGTCTGATATGTACAAATACCTGAGTTTGGTGTGGGAAACTCAACAGAAATAAGGCAGACAAGGAAATATTGTGGAGATTTTAAGATAAGGGGGTTTAATGAAGATTGGTGTGAGATGAATCAGAGAGGTTACAAGGAGACCAGGAAAAGGCATCTGTTGTGCACTTGGGTAGGTGTGACTGTGGCTAGGTCCAGAGTAGTTGCAGTTGGGTAAAAAAAGTGAAAGGATGTAAAAGTGAAACTGACAGATCGGACAGAGAGAGAGGCAGAGGTCATACTTAATACTAACATAAGATCTGGAGGCTAGTTTATTTACTAGGGTAGGTTAACTAGAGGGGACATTACTTGAGTGGAATATGAGTTCAATCTCAGACTTCCTGTGACTTGTTTGGCAAATAGGAAGGATGAATGGAAAAAATGCTATATAATTCTGACGCTCAATATCAATGACTGTGCTCAGAATAATATACTTTTTTTTTTATTTGATTAATTGAGATGTATTTTGTCCTTGAAGTTATAAGAATGGATGAGGGCATTTAAGGAGAATGATTAAAGCAACAGTATAGCAATTTTAATGCCAAATCCAGAGGAAATAAAAATATAAGGATTAGATAAAAGAGATAAAACTAAAAGTAGACACCAAAAGCGTAGCCAAAGAAGTAGGATGGAAACCAGGACAGTGTGATAATATTTTTTCCATAAAGAGTATCTAGTCTTGTCTACTGATATGAAGAAATAAAACATAAAATCAGTAAATAATTGAGCCAGTGTTGAAATAAACAAGAAGATCTGAAAGCATAGAGTTTTCTCTTATAAGCTGATGCACAGCAGGGATGACAGCCTCCAATGAAACTGCTTGAAAGTGATTAAACGGAGATGGGGATTTGTAGGGCTTTTGCCGATGGAGCCATGCTAAGGACAAGTAGGAGTGATTCTGGGAAAGCAAATTGCAAGGCTTTAAACATTCTGACATGCAAGCTTTCAGCAAAATAGGACATCAGTTGATGTGAGTAAAAACAAAAGGACCCCTGCAGATTTCTTGAGAAAGGTACAGGTTGTTAATGCTAGTAACCTTGTTTTAACTAAGGATAGAGTGGATTTTTCCATCTGGAGTAAATGGGGCTCTGTAAAAGTTTATAAGAATAGAAAGATCTAAGTGATTTTAGGAAAATAGTCTTTCAAGTGAGTTCTGTTCTTCGAACATATCAACAAGGATAACATTGTTTTAACAGAGAAATTCAGAATGAAATAAGTTGAAAAATAAGCTAAAGAACAGAAAGTTTTATTAAAAGTTTGAAAAACTCTTTTGAGAAAGCTAACTTTGAATTAAAGGTGAGTGAAAGGAATAGTTAAAGCTGTGTGAAATAAAATTAAAAGCTTCTGTACAACAAAGAAAACTATCAGCAAGGTGAAAAGACATCCTTCAGAATGGGAGAAAATAATAGCAAATGAAGCAACTGACAAACAACTAATCTCAAAAAAATACAAGCAACTCCTGCAGCTCAATTCCAGAAAAACAAATGACCCAATCAAAAATTGGGCCAAAGAATTCAATAGACATTTCTCCAAAGAAGACATACAGATGGCTAACAAACACATGAAAAGATGCTCAACATCACTCATTATCAGAGAAATGCAAATCAAAACCACAATGAGGTACCATTTCATGCCAGTCAGAATGGCTGTGATACAAAAGTCTACAAGCAATAAATGCAGGAGAGGGTGTGGAGAAAAGGGAACTCTCTTACACTGTTGGTGGGAATGCAAGCTAGTACAGCCACTATGGAGAACAGTGTGGAGATTCCTTAAAAAACTATAAATAGAACTGCCTCAGGACCCAGAAATTCCACTGCTGGGCATACACACCAAGGAAACCAGAATTGAAAGAGACACATGTACCCCACTGTTCATCGCAGCACTGTTTATAATAGCCAGGATATGGAAGCAACCTGGATGTCCATCAGCAGATGAATGAATAAGAAAGCTGTGGTACATATACACAATGGAGTATTACTCAGCCATTAAAAAGATTACATTTGAATTAGTTCTAATGAGGTGGATGAAACTGGAGCCTCTTATACAGAGTGAAGTAAGCCAGAAAGAAAAAACATCAATACAGCATACTAATGCATATATATGGAATTTAGAAAGATGGTAATGATAACCCTGTATGTGAGACAGTAAAAGACACACAGATGTATAGAACAGTCTTTTGGACTCTGTGGGAGAGGGAGATGGTGGGATGATTTGGGAGAATGGCATTTAAACATGTACAATATCATATAAGAAACAAATTGCCAGTCTAGGTTCAATGCAGGCTACAGAATGCTTGGGGCTGGTGCCCTGGGATGACCCAGAGGGATGGTATGGGGAGGGAGGAGAGAGGGGAGTTCAGGATGGGGAACATATGTACATCCATGGCATATTCATGTTGATGTATGGCAAAACCAATACAATATTGTAAAGTAATTAGCCTCCAATTAAAATAAATAAATTTAAATTTTTTAAAAAGCTGTGTGAAATAGATGGAAAAATGTTCAGAAATTGATGATTTATTTGATTATTTATATGTCAATTACTAGAATTTTTATTTTATTTTTTTGAGAAATTGTTAATCATAAGGGCTTCTCTGGTGCCTCAGTCAGTAAAGAGTCCACCTACAATGTGCGAAACCTGGCTTTGATTCTGGGGTTGGGAAGATCCCCTGTAGGAGGGCATGGCAACTCATTTTAGTGTTTTTGCCTAGAGAATCTGCATGGACAGGGGAAACTGTCAGGCTACAGTCCATGGGGTCAAAAAGAGTCAGGCACAACTAAGTGCAGCACAGTCATCATTAACACATTATTTACCACTTTTATTGTTTATTTATTGATGTGATAAACTAGAACATATGAAGTGGAGTGGAAAGATCCAGTGTAAAGGAAAATGTTGATGATAAAAGAGAATTAAAGAATAATCAATAGTACACTGTTTGGGAGATGCAAAAGAATAAAATCAAAATAACAGATAAAGTATCCAGACTTTGAAGGAACACTTTTGTCTAGTTGTATCATGATAGAGGATGATCACAAACTGAAAGTGACCTTGAATTTGGTGCTGAAAAGGCTAGAAAATCCCCATTTGTAACCTTTATTGTGTCTATGATGAAGCCAAAAGTCATCTGACAAGAATGAGGATAAGGGAAGATGAGATATTCAAGAACATTGAAAAAATGGTATTTTTATTCAGGATAATGGAAAGAAAAACTGACAAAATAAATAGTGAAACTAATTAGAAATAATGAAGTTCTAATAATTAACCCAATAATACATAAACTTCATGGCAAATAGATGAGGAAAAAATGGAAAGAGTGACAGATTTTACTTTCTTGGGCTCCAAAATCACTGAGGACCCTGACTGCAGCCATGAAATCAAAAGACACTTGCTCCTTGGAAGAAAAGCTATGACAAAGTAGATAGCGTATTAAAAATCGGAGACTTAACTTTGTTGATAAATCTCCATCTAGTCAAAACTATGGTTTCTCTAGTAGTCATGTATGGATGTGAGAGTTGTACCATAAAGAGGGTTGAGCACTGAAGAACTGATGCTTTTGAACTGTGGTGCTGGAGAGGATTTCTGAGAGTCCCTTGGGCAGTAAGGAGATCAAACCAGCCAATCCTAAAGGAAATCAACCTTGACTATTCATTGGGAAGACTGATTTGAAGCTGAAGCTCCAATACTTTGGCATCCTGATGCCAACCGATGACTTACTGGAAAAGACCCTGATGCTGGGAAAGATTGAGGGCAGGAGGGGAAGGGAATGACAGAGGATGAAATGGCTGGATGACATTTTAGGCTCAATGCACATGAGTTTGAACAAACTCTGGGAGATAGTGAAGGACAGGGAACCCAGGCATGCTGCAGTCCATGGGGTTGCAAAGAGTCAGACATGACTGAATGACTGAACAACAGTAATTAATCACCATTAACTATTATGAGCTCAAATGTTCAGGAAATAGAGTGTTATTTTTCTCAACTTTATTCGGATGCTAGGTTCAGTACTGGAAAAGGAGATGACTGAATTAATCCATTATTTATCAAGAAAATCAACATTTTCTTTTCACATAAGAATGGAAGTGTTTCTCCAACAAAAGTAAGAAATCTCCTTTCAAAAAGCAGATAACATGTGCATTGGAAGTGAGAGAAATATAAATAAGAAATTGAAAATATAAAAGTTAAAATCTCAACATTCAGAAAACGAGGATCATGGCATCTGGTCCCATCACTTCATGGGAAATAGATGGGGAAACAGTGGAAACAGTGTCAGACTTTATTTTTGGGGGCTCCAAAATCACAGCAGATGGTGATTGCAGCCATGAAGTTAAAAGACGCTTACTCCTTGGAAGGAAAGTTATGACCAACCTAGATAGCATATTGAAAAGCAGAGACATTACTTTGCCAACAACGGTCTGTCTAGTCAAGGCTATGGTTTTTCCAGTAGTCATGTATGGATGTGAGAGTTGGACTGTGAAGAAAGCTGAGTGCCGAGGAATTGATGCTTTTGAACTGTGGTGTTGGAGAAGACTCTTGGGAGTCCCTTGGACTGCAAGGAGATCCATCCAGTCCATTTCAAAGGAGATCAGTTCTAGGTGTTCTTTGGAAGGACCGATGTTAAAGCTGAAGCTCCAGTACTTTGGCCACCTCATGTGAAGAGTTGACTCATTGGAAAGGACTGTGATGATGGGAGGGATTGGGGACAGTAGGAAAAGGGGACGACAGAGGATGAGATGGCTGGATGGCGTCACTGACTATGGACGTGAGTTTGAGGGAGCTCCGGGAGTAGGTGATGGACAGGAGGCCTGGCAGGTTGCAATTCATGGGGTCGCAAAGATTCAGACACGACTGAGCAACTGAACTGAACTGAATACTAAACAGAAAACCAAAAATTGGTAGGAAGAGAAGTTACTTACTTTATTTTGGGTTTCAGAGAGGCTTCCCTAGCACAAAGAAAATGCTAGAACAGATTTTAGGAAGAGGAACTGACTAAAGAAATGCTCTGGAGCTAAAACAAATGACATATTCAAGAAACAGGTCTGTTCCTTGGAATCATCAGACAAGTGGGTGATCTGCATTAGAACATGTTAGTCAGATATATGAAAATCAGTTCACATTAACACTTTGTAAATCAGATAGTAGACTGCATTTCATTTCAATTAAAAAGAAAGGCTGTTAATTATTAAAAGCAGTAAGTAAAATGGTCTGACTTAGTTTGAAATAAATCACTCTGGCTGCTATGCAGAAAGTGAAAGTGAAAGTTGCTCACTAATGCACTACTCCTTGTGATCCCATGGACTATACAGTCCATGGAATTTTCCAGCCCAGAATACTGGAGTGGGTAGCCTTTCCGTTCTCCAGGGTATCTTCCCGACCCAGGGATTGAACGCAGGTATCCTGCATTGCAGGTGGATTCTTTACCAATTGAGCCATAAGGGAAGGTCAAGAATACTGGGTGGGTAGAATATCCCTTCTCCAGCAGATCATCCCAACCCAGGAATCGAACTGGGGTCTCCTGCACTGTGGGTGGATTCTTTAGCAACTGGGCTATGAGGGAAGCCCTACTATGCAGAGTAGATAAAAAATTGTAGCAACCAAGAGCAGAAGTTGGGAGACAAGTTAGAAAGCTACTGCAATTTTCAAGGTAGTGTGGATTTATGTGTATGATAGTGGAGATGGACAAAATTAAACTGCTTCTGGTTGTTCATTCTCTCAGTCTTATCTGACTCCTTGTGATCCCATGGACAGCAGCACACCAGGCTTCCCTATACTTCTATATCCTTGAGCATGTGCAAACTCATGCCCATTGAGTAGATGATGTCAACGAACCATCTCATCCTCTGTTGTCCCCTTCTCCTCCTGCCATCAGTCTTATCCAGCATCAGGGCCTTTTCCAGTGAGTGGGCTCTTCGCATCAAGTGGCCAAAGCATTGGAGCTTCAGCTTCAGCATCAGTCCTTCCAATAAATATTCAGGGTTGATTCCTTTAGGAATGACTGGATTGATCTCCTAGCAGTCCAAGGGACTCTCAAGAGTTTTTTCCAAAACCCCATTTCAAAAACATCAATTCTTCTGTGCTCAGCCTTTTTATGGTCCTACTCTCACATCCATACATGACTACTGGAAAAACCATAGCTTTGACTATATGGACTTTTGTTGATAGAGTGATGTCTCTGCTTTTTAATACACCATCTAGGTTTGCCATAACTATTTTTCCAAGGAGCAAATGTCTTTTAATTTCATGGCTGCAATCACCATCTGCAGTGATTTTGGAGCCCAAGAAAATAAAATCTGTCTCTGTTTCCATTTTTTTCCCCCATCTATTTGCCATGAAATGATGGAACTGGATGCTATGATCTTAGTTTTTTGAGTGTTGAATTTTAAACAAGCTTCTTTGCTTTCCTCTTTCACCTTCATCCATTGGTTCTTGTGTTCCTCTTTGCTTTCTCCCATTAGGGTGGTGTCATGTTCATATTTGAGGTTATTGATATTTCTCTTGGCAATCTTGATTTCAGTTTGAACTTCATCCAGCCCAGCATTTCACTTGATGTACTCTTTGTAGAAGTTAAATAACCAGGGTGACAGTATACATCCTTGACATTCTCCTTTCCCAATTTGGAACAGTTTGTTGTTTGTTCCATGTCCAGTTCTAACTGTTGCTTCTTGACCTGAATACAGATTGCTCATGAGGCATGAGGTGTTCCCATCTCTTTAAGAATATCCACAGTTTGTTTTGACCCACACAGTCGAAGTATTTAGCACTGTCATTGATGCAGAAGTAGATATTTTATTCTGGAAATGTCTTGTTTTTTTCTATGATCTAATGGATGTTGAACTGATTCTAAGATTTTTAAAAAGAAATAGAATTAACAGGTTTTGCTGGTGGGATACATTGAGATGGGAAATTTAAGTGAACAAAAGATAATCTCTGGTTTTAATATAAGCAATGTAGTGGTGATAGTAATAGAACACCTGTTGTGTTTGTCCTAATTCACTCAGTTGTGTCCAATTCCTTGAAACCCCATGGATTGCAGCCTGCCAGACTCCTTTTTCCATAGGATTTTTCAGGTAAAAATATTGGAATGGGTTGCCATTTTCTCCTCCAGGGGATCTTCCTGACCCTGGGATTAAATTCATGTCTCCTGTGTCTCCTGCATTGCAAGTGGATTCTTTCCCTCCTGAGTCAAGAGAAGCCCTAGAACTGCTGTTAGTACATGAAATACCTAAGAAGGTAAAAATGTGGAGAGAAAACCAAGGATTTTCTCTTAACAATGTCAGACAGAGAAGACTTATGTCCTAGGAGAGAATTTATATAATTAATTTTGGTATATGTTATTCTAAGATCAGTATTAGATATAGGTTGTGGTGATAACTCAATATAGCTTGTAGCTTATATTGAGTTATTGGAGACTAGACAGACTAATCTCAATATTAAACAAAGAAAAAACAAGGGAGCAGAATGGAAGCTTCATCATTTAAGAGTCAAGAAAGAGACGTAACACAAAAATGGTCTAGGGTTACAAGGGAGATTGCAGACAAAATGCTGAATGTGATAGGAAAGAAACTGTCCCTGATTCTAGTGTATATAGTCGATAAAGAACAAAAAAAAATCCAAATTTGGAAACAAAATTCTTTGACTTTGATGGAGTTGAGGTAATGGAAGACTGATGAGATTGAGGAGAGTATGTGAAATGAGGACATGGATATAGAATGTTCTAGAATCAACATTTTGTGAAACATTTTGAAAATACACAGGCAAAAAAGGGTATCTTATAGGCAGAGAGAGGATCTTGTCTCAAGAAGTATTGTTAATATAGGAAATTCTAGGATATGTGGTAGTTAGGTGAAAACTCCAGTATAGAGTTATTGAAATATTAATACTTGAGTAATAAAGGAAGAGACATTCTGGAAGAGAAGAAGGAGGATTGTATCTAAAGCAGCAGAAGAGTGACCTAAAATGTACAGCTATAGCTGTTTATTCACCTACAGCCAAATATCCTGGAATGCAAGGTCAAGTGGGCGTTAGGAAGCATCACTACAAACAATGCTAGTGGAAGTGATGGAATTCCAGTTGAGTTATTTCAAATCCTAAAAGATGATGCTGTAAAAGTGCTGCACTTAATATGACAGCAAATTTGGAAAACTCAGCAGTGGCCACAGGACTGGAAAAGGTCAGTTTTCATTCCAATCCCAAAGAAAGACAATGCCAAAGAATGCTCAAACTACCACAAAATTGCACTCATCTCACACTAGCAAAGTAATGCTCAAACTTCTCCAAGCCAGGCTTCAAAAGCACATGAACTGTGAAATTCCAATGTTCAAGCTGAATTTAGAAAAGGCAGAGGATCCAGAAATCAAATTGCCAACATCCATTGGATCATCGAAAAAGTGACAGAATTACAGGAAAAAAAAAAAGTCTACTTCTGATTTATTGACTATGCCAAAACCTTTGTGTGGATCACAACAAACTGTGGAAAATTCTTCAACAGATGGTAATACCAGACCACCTGACATGCCTCCGGAGAAATCTGTATGCAGTTCAAGAAGCAACAGCTAGAACTGGACATGGAACAATACACTAAATTGGGAAAGGAGTGCGTCAAGGCTGTATATTGTCACCCTGCCTATTTAACTCATATGCAGAGTACATCATGAGAAACACTGGGCTGGATGAAGCACAAGCTGGAATCAAGATTGCTGGGAGAAATATCAAGACCTCAGATATGCAGATGACATCATACTTATGGCAGAAAGAGAAGAAGAACTAAAGAGCCTCTTGATAAAAGTGAAAGAGGAGAGTGAAAAAGTTGGCTTAAAGTTCAACATTCAGAAAACGAAGATCATGGCAACTGGTCCCATCACTTCATGGCAAATAGATGGGGAAACAATGGAAACAGTGAGAGACTTCAGTTTTTTGGGCTCCAAAATCACTGCAGATGGTGACTGCACCCAGGAAATTAAAAGATGCTTGCTCCTTGGGAGAAAAGTTATGACCAAACTAGATAACATATTAAAAAAGCAGAGACATTACTTTGCTAACAAAGGTCCATCTAGTCAAAGCTTTGTTTTTTTCCAGTAGTCCATGTGTAGATGTGAGAGTTGGACTATAAAGAAAGCTGAGTGCCAAGAAACTGATTTTTTGAAACTGTGGTGTTGGAGAAGACTCTTGAGAGTCCCTTGGACTGCAAGGAGATCCAACTAGTCAATGCTAAAGGAAATCAGTCCTGCATATTCATTAGAAGAAATTATGCTGAAGCTGAAACACCAATACTTTGGCCACCTGAGGCAAGGAACTGATTCATTTGAAAAGACCCTGATTCTGGGAAAGACTGAAGGTAGGAGGAGAAGGGGACAATAGAGGATGAGATGGTTGGATGGCATCACCAACTCAGTGGACATGAGTTTGAGTAAACTCTGGGATTGAGTGATGGACAGGGAAGCCTGGAGTACTGTGGCCCATGGGGTCACAAAGATTCAGACACGAGTGTCGAATGAACTGAACTGATAGCTATGCCCTGTGAAAAGAAGGGAAGCAAAGATATGAATAAGGATGTGCATAGGCTGATGCATCTTTGGTAGGTGCAGGAACTGGTTCCTGCGTGATTATTTCTATTTTCTCCATAGTAGATGAGTTTATGTCATCAGTTTAGAATGTCTATCATTTTATCATAATGCCTCCCCTCTGTAATGCTTTGACTATAACCACCAGAAATTGCACTTCTTAGGCTTACTTGCCATTGAAGTTTTGGGATGTGTTGCCAGTACAAAGCCCCAAGTACCGGTCAAGAAAAACCAGAAGCAATGGGGCTTTGAAAGGACAGAACATAAGCTTGGTTGCCTGTGGCACCTGCATCAGGGAGGTGCCTGCTTCTTCAGTGTGGTGGCAGTTTCCTAAAGCTGTTGACTTCCAGATAACTCTACATTCCTTCTTCAAGTATTTCAGTGCTTCCAACAATTTTGCAACCTAAGTCCCATTCTTTTATTTTTCTACTCTCTAGAGAGGTAGCTTTGGTTTTATTGTCTAGATCCCAATAGTGGCGAGTGAATTCTGAGGAAGAGAAGATAGGAAAGAGTCAGAAGTCTGGCATCTGATGCACATAAAAGCAAGCCTTTTATGTTTGCAATAAGACAAAATTAGAGAAATCCAGCTATTCAGCCCCTTTCATCTCACCCCTGCTGTGGCATGTGGTTCATTAAGCAACTCCAGAAAAACACACAAAGATCATGGAGCCTAATTTTAAAATACTCAGTAGATGCTTTACTATTCTTTAAGACATTAGCAGCAACGTTTACTCATCCAAAACTGGAGCCCTAGCAATGGCAGAACTCTTTTCAGATTTTAAGCAAACTTATTTTTTGATATACTCTTAAATATCCATTCTGTGACCGTAACTTCTTTCCCTTAGTCTAAATGTTTTCTTTGTGATCATTTTGAAAGAAAATAAATGTCTCAGTGACAGTCCTTAAATATTTTTAAATCTCTATTATGAGAACTCTCCTGGTTTTTTCATCTTCAGTGTAAAATCCTACCCCCTAACCAGTCTCTCCTTGTGTACTTGATATGAGGGTATTCAACATTCATATTCCTGCTTTCTGGATACTGAAAAATGGTAATTAATGTCTTTCTTAAGTTTTAGCAGCTAGAATTTTATGAATATAGTCTGAGTAGCCTAGAAAAAAAAAATGGCCACTGCTTCCAATGCATCTAACTTCACCTCAGTCTTAATTACAAACCTAATAGCACTGATAAACATTTTAGTAACAGTCAATTGAAATAGTTAAAATAGTTAAGACTTTCTTTTTGGTATTTCATGTGGTGTGTTTGGCTGTGTCATCTCTACTTTATAAATGTAGCTTTTAGAGTTATATGCAAGGTATTGTATTCATGCTTATTTAATAGTTCTTTATTAGACTTGGCTTCATGCCAGCTCATCTCTTTGATGCCCCTTCAGTCAAGCAGTGTGTTCACTGTATCATGGCATCTAATTACATCTGTTGGCAGATTTTTATCATCACAGCATTATTACTTTCATCTAAGCCAGTGTCTAAAATATTTGTGGATGATTACTACAGAATGACATCAGAGACTTGAAATTTACATTGTTCAAACATCAGTGTACTATTTCAAACTATCAGAATTAAGACCACATAGAACAGAAAATCCAAAAGATGGAGGCATATGGGGAAAAATATGGACTGAGACCAGAGATGTTAATCTAAAGAATAGTACAAGTAAGAAAGGCACTGTATTATTTGCTAGCATGTCCATAACAAGAACCACAGACTGGAGTGTGGTATAAATAGCAGAAATTTATTTTCTCAGAGTTTGGAAGCTGGAAATAGAAGATCAAGGTGCCAGCAAGGTATATTTCCTCTGTGGCCTCTCTCCTTAGCTTTCAAATGAGCACCCAGTTGCTGTCTCATCAGTCTTTCCACAGAGAATGTGATTTTTAAAGGAGTTCTCCAGTTAATTGCTTAATGGAACTTAAAACTCAGAATATTCAGAGTTGAACTCATTGTCTCTGCTTCTCACTTGCTCATGTTTCTACCTACTATTTTTCCTGTGTTAATTTTTCTTTTTTTATTTTTATTTTTTTAATTTTATTTTTACTTTATTTTACTTTACAATTAATTTTTCTGATTGATGGGTCAGCCATGTACCTAAGAGCTCAGGTTAGGGCAGCTATTGGAAAACCATTATCCCATTGGTTTTCCACACTCATTGCTATTAGGATAAAATTCAGACTACTCAGTATGGTGTCACAGGGATATATACAGGACTTGGTCTTTGATCTCAGACATTATCTCCAATCATGTTTCCTTCTTTTACTGTATTTCATGTACACTGAGCATATGATTGTCCTTAAAGAAGTACACCAAACTGTTCTCATTCTAAGGATATTTGAACTCTCCTTGACCTCTACTTAGAACACTATTCAACAAGATTTTCAGATGACTTAGTCCTTCTAAGCATTCTTAGCTTAAATGTGTCTCATTAGTAGGGTCTCAGCTCAAATGTCACCTCCTTAAGGGATTTTTTCTTGACTATAATGTCCAAGTTAAGTCCCCTGGTTTCATGACCACTTATCACTCTCTGTCCTAATATCTGCTTTGCTTCCTTCATCTATCACTTTGTAATATCAGAACTTGGTCTGTCTGGCTCATTAAAACCTAATCTTGTATTTCTGTTTTCACAGTACTAAAATAGTTTTTGATCACTTACAGAATGATGCCTGACATTTTTACCATGGTGTGTAAGCCCCTCATTATCTGGCCTTACTTCTTCCTATTTTTTTCATTTTACATTAATTGCCCATCCTTCCATGTATAAACCTCTCTCACTATACTGCCATCATCCACAAACAAGGTTCCTATCTGTCCAGTAACAAAATAATTCTGTTTACTCAATTTAGCCTTGATATGCTCATCCATAAAGTAAGGATAGGAAAAGGGGAAGAATAGAGGAGATAATTTATTTCTAAATTTTACTCAGAATTTGATGTCAAGTGGTATGTATAGTAAATCACATAATAACCATTCAATAAAGTTAACTGTGATTATTGTGACTACTCCATTCCTAGTCAATGCTGTTAGAAATAAAATTTAAGGAACTAAGATGATGACTGCAACTTTTAAATAACTTATCATCTCAAAAAGGGCAATTTTGTCACTGTTTGCACTTCACATAAAAATCTTCTCGTTTTTTTTTATATATTTGCATATCTGCTCCATAGTGATAAAGTGTCGAAGCATAAATTAAAATGTGACAAACGTGATGTTTTCATTAAAATATAGCATTTCAAGCCAAAGTGCATTCACATTTACAATATTTATTTATATTTTTCTGTTGTCACGAAAAGACACATGAATGTGCCATCTCTAGAAAAGTGAAAAATAAATACTCTAAGAGCATCACAAATGAATTATTCTTAAAATTTAGTATATAGTTCATCACTACCATTATACTCATATTACAAAAACTGTTTAAACATGAACAAAATATTTTTTTAATAAATTGTAATTGCTAAACTTAAAAATAATACATTAAATTACAATCATTAACTTCTCAACTTGTATAACCTCAATAGGAGATTTAAATCCATTTCATATAATGTCTTGCATGATTTTAAACATTGGAAGGGGGAAACAAATAATAAGGTCATAGTACTTGAGTCTACAAGGGGGCCTTTCCACTTTATTGGTCCAGTGCACGAACAAGACCATGAGGTGTTTTGTTTATTTCTGTGAAATAAAAGCATGAGGTGCAAGAGCGATATATATCATAGCTACTAACATAATGAACTGTGGCTGTCTAGCACAACTGAACCACTGTGTTTGCCTCATAAAAAGTACTGCTGGGTTCATTCAAAAACTGCATAAACCAGGTGGCATACTAATTTTCATGTCAGTATATCATTGGCTACACAGTAATAGATACTTAAGGCAGATGGTGTTTTGAAAAATCATTACACAGGAGAAGTCTCTTATCTGCTAGAAAGAATATTTAGACCATATCTATTTCCATAATGTAGAAGAACACAAAACATGAATCCTAATGTTAGAATAAACTTAGATGTCAACAGGCCAAATATTTTACCAAATTGCAAAATTCTGTCACAAAATTCTGAAAGATTCTTTCTCATTCTTTTTAAGAAAATCTTCCAAGAATGAGTACTTGATATTTCACATATGATTTTATATTTTATTGAAGGATAATTGCTTTACAGAATTTTGCTGTTTTGTCAAACCTCAACATAAATCAACCACATGTAAAATAAAAAGAAAACTTCTAATAATAAAGCTTCCTTTTTAAATTTGAATTTTAAAGTCCCTTTTTAGTTCCTCCTTCTGTAGTGATGTGTTAAGCCTACTTCCTATCCAAAACAGTCCCTTTTTTGCTTTAAAAATGAATATGATAACCCTCCAATCCCAGGCCCAGAGTTACTCTGATTGCAGTGTTGTGAAATTTGTTTGAAGTTTATTTGATTGATACAGCCAAGAGAGGATAAGATACAATGAATGTATCTTGATAACAAAAGTGACACAGAATCAAAAATCATGAATCTAAAACTGAATACATATATCACTCCCTATTATATTCTCTATTCTATCCTATAATCCTGCATTTAAAATCTTTCAGGAATACATCTAATAATGGAGAATTTTCCAACTTTAAAGATATTTATTTCTAATTTAGCCAATACAGCAATATTAAGTCTAGTGGAAATCAGATATTTAACAGAAACCAGATACTCTTTAATTTACATATTTAATCTTGCTTCCAACATTTTAGGCTTATAACATAAATATAATTTTTTTTGCAAGACAGATTGTTCAAACATTTAAAGATGGCTAGATAGTTATTCACTACCTCCCACTTCCATCTCTCCAGTCTACATTACATTTGTTTTATTCTAAACAATACTGTTTGCAACAGATAACATAAAGATATTTAATATGAAATGAAACCTGCATTTTACTTATGATATAATAAAATGCTTTACTGTATGATCCAACAGACTGTTCTTTTTTCATTTCTACACTGTTCTGTATTTTCAGATTTTCTCAGTATTGTATTATTGAGATCTAGAGATTTAAGATTAGGTTATGAGTTTGGAAAACTTGACAGAAGAGGTTGTTAGATCCAATATTATTTCTACAGATGTATCCTAGGCCACTGTTTTTCCAAATATTATACAGTTCTCACAGATTCATTCTTTCATTCAATATATATAGGCTTATTTGTGTGCAAATAATATTAGTACAGTATTAAATTTTGACAACAGCGGGAAAGTTATAGACTTTCATATAGGCTACAGAATAGAAGAGACTATACTTTGAATTTTGATCTTTTCCCTAGGCTAGCTATATGTGGTAGACACTCTCTTGTGAGACTGGATGACAACTGTGAGCAGTAGCTCCTGGTCAGTCATGTGATCACAAGAGTAAACAACTCTAACACTTAAAACAATTCTGGATGCATATATCCATTCTACTTTTTACTTTCTCTATAGCATTTGATAAATTACATAAGATATTCAATACTTCATTATAAAATAGGCTTTGTGCTAGAAGATTTACATAATTTCAGGCTAATGCAATTGGTCTGAGCATGTTTAAGTTAACCCAGGCTCAGCTATTGCCAAGAAAGATCCATCTAGTCAAATGTATGGTTTTTCTAGTAGTCGTGTATGGATGTGAGAGTTGGACCATAAAGAAAGCTGAGCAACAAAGAACTAATGCTTTTGAACTGTGGTGTTAAAGAATATCCTTGAGAGTCCCTCGGACTGTAAGATCAAACCAGTCAATCCTAAAGGATATCAGTCCTGAATATACATTAGAAGGGCTAATGCTGAAGCTGAAGCTCCAATACTTTGACCACCTGATGCAAAGAACTGACTCATTGGAAAAGACCCTGATGCTAGGAAATATTGAAAGCACAAGGAGAAGGAGATGACAGAGGATGAGATGTTGTATGGCATCACTGGCTTGAAGAACTGGAGTTTGAGCAAGCTCCAGGAGTTGGTGATGGACAGGGAAGCCTGGTGTGCTTCAGTTCATGGGATAGCAAAGAGTCAAGACACAACTGAGCAACTGAATTGAGGCTAAGCAGATTAGATGCACTAAATGGAGTTTTGACTTAATTTTCAACTTAGGATGGGTTTGTCAGGACAACCTCACTGAAAATTTAGGAAGATTTGTAACACAAATAGTATAGTCACTGCCTCAAAAGTTTAGTTTAAAGGGTTAAAGTATCTATATAAAAGAGCTTAGCACAGTGCTTGATCATAAAAAATAGACCATCGTCATTGTTACTTTTTTTTCTTTTAACTTTTTCTTTTATCATTTTTCAGTCCCTCTCCTTAGGTCACTATGGCCTGTGACTGAGACCACCTCAATATTCCACTCAGCATGAGTAAATTTAAACATGTTTCTTTCAGACTATTAAGTCTCATGTCACCATTTTCTTGGAGAATTTGCTTCATATCGAGCAATTATTTTTCTGCTTCTTTGAGATGTAAATCTCTTAGCATAGGTTTTACAACTCAGAAATGTCTTTCCTTAAGGTAAGGACCTTGGAGTCATCTCTTTACAGTGTACAATAAAGAATGCTAGCACTCCTATCTTCCAGTATCTGTTCTGGTTTTATAATCTAGGCCCAGTAAAGTAAACTACATTTTATTTATTTTTTTATTGATTGATTTCTTTTTTGGAGGCTAATTACTTTACAATATTGTATTGGTTTTGAAATACATTGACATGAAACGACCAAGAGTGTACATGTGTTCCCCATCCTGAACACCTCCTACCTTCCTCCCCATCCCATGCCTCTGGGTCATCCCAGTGTACCAGCCCCAAGCACCCTGTATCATGCATTGAACCTAGACTGGCGATCCATTTCACATATGATAATATACATAGAATGGCAGTAAATCACATTTTAAACAACATCTATCCAGTTAGCTTTTAATTTCCTCAGTGTAACCTTGTCTTTTAAATAAATAATTTCAATTAAGAACAAGAATATTTGTGTGTGTGTGTGTGTGTGTGTGTGTGTGTGTGTGTGTTGTGCTTAGTGGCTCGGCCCTGTCTGTCTGTCTGTGACCCCATGGACTGTAGCTCACCAGGCTCCTCTGTGCATGAGGATTTTCCAGGCAAGAATATTGTAGTGGGTTGCCATGCTGTTCCTCCAGGGGATCGTCCCAAACCAGGGTTCAAACTCTGGTCTCCCATATTGCAGGCAGATTCTTTACTCTTTGAGCCACCAAGGAAGCCAAAGAACACTGGAGTGGGTGGTCTATCTCTTCTCTGGGGGAACTTCCTGACCCAGGAATTGAACTGGGGTCTCCTGCATTTCAAGCTTATTCTTTACCAGCTGAGTGACCCTGGAAGCTGATAGAGAAAGTTAGATGGATAGATGTATGCTGCATCTCCAACAGTCCTGTTATATAAACAAGAAATTTAAAAGAGCAAAATAATGCTACAGATTTCATGAGGTAGAATCCTTCATTCCATCATGGATAAGAAATAAATGGTAGCCATTGGGATGTATATGACCTGACTCTTGATCATGACCTGCACTTAGTGCTTCCTCCAGAAAGACAGCATGTGTAGCCATTTTCCCTGCCTTCTCACAGAAGACACCATCTTATTTGTAGAAGAAACAATGAGGAGTCCTGTGTACCTGGTAAAATTAGGATAATTTTTTCACTATTTATATTACTTGAATGTTCTGTGTTGATCCTTTCACTTGAAGTATTAAATACTATCTTCTCAAAAGTCTGAATTTAAATTTCTTAAAATAGTGTGTTAGTTTCAGTTCAGTTCAGTTCAGTCACTCCATCATGTCCGACTCTTTGAGACCCCATGAATCGCAGCACACCAGGCCTCCCTGTCCATCACCAACTCCCAGAGTTCACTCAGACTCACGTCCATCAAGTCAGTGATGCCATCCAGCCATCTCATCCTCTGTCGTCCCCTTCTCCTCCTGCCCCCAATCCCTCCCAGCATCAGAGTCTTTTCCAATGAGTCAACTCTTCGCATGAGGTGGCCAAAGTACTGGAGTTTCAGCTTTAGCATCATTCCTTCCAAAGAAATCCCAGGGCTGATCTCCTTCAGAAAGGACTGGTTGGATCTCGTTGCAGTCCAAGGGACTCTCAAGAGTCTTCTTACCCTTCCATAATTCTTAATGAGAAAACACAGATAATTGCATGTATGGAAGCTTGTTTACCTGAAGTTGAGAAGTTTTTAATTTTCCTTTTTCTGAATGTCAAAATATATGTATTCATTTTCTTTTTACCTTTTTAACTCTAAATGCTGTTATTCTCTCTTTATAGTCTATAGATAACTTCATTATTTCTTTTTGCAGGTACATAGCAGTGCATTATATAGCTTTTCTTAATTATATCAGTTGCCTAATTTCCCCAACCTTCTGCTGTAATAAATAGACCTGCAACAAATACATTTGTGCACACATCTTTTTGTGTTGTGAGAGTGCACCTTGGGGTTATAGTCTGTAAATAGAATTATTAGATAAAAGGATGACTTTATGTATAGTACTTGGAAATTTGAAAAAGTTATTTTCTTTATTTCATATTTTTGTATTAAGCAGGCCATATGTTTAACTAACTTTAACACTTTGAACACACAACTAAAATAAATTGTTTTAAAAACATCAACCATTTGAATTCCCTTTTCCTATTTATGTTTTTTATTTTGTTTTGTTTTTTTGTAATCAAGAAATATCTGATTATGTCATTTTAACAGATTTATTGATAGCGATCTTTGCAGTGTGCACTGTGTAGCTTTGCACTATGACTACTCTTTTATAAAGTTACAGGTTTCAGTCTTAAAGTTGACTGTGAAACAGAACTATTAGCCTTGATCTATTATGGTTATTATAATTATTATTACAGTTTATTATTATTTCCTTAAGTGGAAAAAATTAAACAAATCAAACTCTTATCTGTAAGGGAACTCTAAATCTATAAAAATATATGCTGCATTTAAAAAGAGATATAAACATAAACATTTGGGGTAGATTCAAGATAGTTGGGGTGACAATTACATTTTGTTTAGAACAATATACATTAACACCCTGTGCTGTTATTTAACTCCTGTCTTCTTTCTTTGAAAATATGCTCAGTTTTCTGTGTTGCACCTATAATTATCTGCACCTCAAAAATAGAAATGTATAAGCATGCCTTTCTTTCTGTTAATTATAAGCTTTTGCTTGTATACAGAACTAATGATGTTACTTTTAAAAAATGTTGATATAGCACTCCTGTTGGTTTACAATTTCCCAAGCCCAAATTCCAGGCAGAAAACATATACCACCTCTTTGTGGGAAGAGAAAGTTAATTACAAAGTGGTATGAACATTGGTAGAAGAGAATGTAGCCATCTTTGCAAAAAATCTACCTACAGTCCTGTTTTTAACTGTCACAGGAGAAGCTGGGACAAATTGAGAAAGTAGCCCTGACATATATACACTATCATGTGTAAAATAGATAACTAGCAGAAAGCTGTTATATAACACAGGCAGCCATCCTGGGGCTCTGTTGTGACCTAAAGGTGTGGGATGGGGGCGCTCATGAAGGAAGTTGTGTGTATATATATATATATATATATATATATATATATATATATAATTGTGACTGATTCACGATGATGTACAGTAGAGACTACCACAATATTAATAAAGCAGAAATAGATGTTTTTCTGGAACTCTCTTGCTTTTTCCATGATCCAGCGGATGTTGGCAATTTCATCTCTGGTTCCTCTGCCTTTAGAAAACCAGCTTGAACATCAGGAAGTTCACGGTTCACATATTGCTGAAGCCTGGCTTGGAGAATTTTGAGCTTTACTTTGCTAGCATGTGAGTTGAGTGCAATTGTGCAGTAGTTTGAGCATTCTTTGTCATTGTCCTTCTTTGGGATTGGAATGAAAACTGACCTTTTCCAGTCCTGTGGCCACTGCTGAGTTTTCCAAATTTGCTGGCATATTGAGTGCAGCACTTTCACAGCATCATCTTCCAGGATTTGAAACAGCTCAACTGGAATTCCGTCACCTCCACTAGCTTTGTTCATAGTGATGCTTTCCAAGGCCCACTTGTGTTTACATTCCAGGATGTCTGGCTCTAGATTAGTGATCACACCATCGTGATTATCTGGGCCATGAAGATCTTTTTGTACAGTTCTTCTGTTTATTCTTGCCATCTCTTCTTAATATCTTCTGCTTCTGTTAGGTCCATACCATTTCTGTCCTTTATCTGGCCCATCCTTGTATGAAATGTTCCCTTGGTATCTTTTATTTTCTTGAAGAGATCTCTAGTCTTTCCCTTTCTGTTGTTTTCCTCTATTTCTTTGTATTGATCACTGAAGAAGGCTTTCTTATCTCTTCTTGCTATTCTTTGGAACACTGCATTCAGATGCTTATATCTTTCCTTTTCTCCTTGGCTTTTCCCTTCTCTTCTTTTTACAGCTGTTTGTAAGGGCTTCCCAGACAGCCATTTTGCTTTTTTGCATTTTTTTTCCATGGGGATGGACTTGATCCCTGTCTCCTGTACAATGTCACTAGCCTCATTCCATAGTTCATCAGCCACTCTATCAGATCTAGGCCCTTAAATCTATTTCTCACTTCCACTGTATAATCAGAAGGGCTTTGACTTAGGTCATACCTCAGTAGTGCATTTTTATTCTATTTTTTCCTCTGTTTCAATTTATTAAGTTGCAAAATGTGTCTTGAATTCAAAATGGTACTTGTAAAATATTTTTCAATTATTCAATTTTATTGAGAATATCTTCATCTTTTATAAAAGAATAGCAGTTATAATCTTGTCAATTTCTTTTAAATATAGGACCAACTCAACCCTAAAACACATCTAGTTGGTGAGCCCCTCACTAGGAGGATAATCTTACACATATATTTATAATCACGAAACAGTTCTACTGAGATTCCTATCTCTTACACTTCCCCTGGACATGCCAATATTTCTGGCCCATTTTTCCTTGGTTGTCTTCTTGCATACTACTTCTATGTTGGGAGAAATTGTTGGGTAGCTAAAAGGTGGTTAGAGAACGCCTTATAAAGACAGTCACATTTAGGTAAAATCTTGATGGCAATGAGAGAAAAAGAAGGACTAGTGAGTGGGTATTTAACATACATGCTTATATAACTTTGGTGCAGAGTACACCATGTGAAATTCCAAGCTGGATGAAGCACAAGCTGGAATAAAGATTGCCGGGAGAAATATCAATAACCTTAGATATGCAGATGACATCACCCTTATGGCAGAAAATGAAGAGGAACTGAAAAGCCTCTTGATGAAAGTGAAAGAAGAGAGTGAAAAAGTTGGCTTAAAGCTCAACATTCAGAAAACCAAGATCACGACACCTGCCCTCATCATTTTATGGCAAATAGATGGGGAAACAAAGGAAACAGTGAGAGACTTTATTTTGGGAGGCTGAAAATTACTGCAGATGGTGACTGCAGCCATGAAATTAAAAGATGCTTGCTCCTTGGAAGAAAAGCTATGACCAACCTAGACAGCATATTCAAAAGCAGAGACAGTATGTTGCTGACAAAGTTCCATGTAGTCAAAGTTTTGTTTTTTCCAATAATCAGTGTGTAGATGTGAGAGTTGGACTATAAAGCTGAGTACCTAAGAATTGATGCTTCTGAACTGTGGTGTTGGAGAAGACTCTTGAGAATCCCTTGGACTGCAAGGGGATCAAACTAGTCAGTCCTAAACAAAATCAGTCCTTAATATTCATTGGAAGGACTGATGCTGAAGCTGAAACTCCAATTCTTTGGCAAACTGATGTGAAGAACTGACTCATTGGAAAAGATCCTGATGCTGGAAAGATTTGAATGCAGGAGGAGAACGGGACCACAGAGGATGAGATGGTTGAATGTCATCACCAACTCAATGGACATTAGTTTGTGCATCTCCATGAATTAGTGATGTACAGGGAAGCCAGCAGTGCTACAGTCCATGGGGTCACAAAGAGTCGGACATGACTGAGCGACTGAACTGAATTTTGAGTGGATAGCTGAATTACTTTTCAAGCAGGGAGGAATACCACTAAAGGAAAATTTCATAAGGCCATAACTTATCTGCAGAGGCTCAAGAAATAGAAAGAGGACCACATTACAGAGGTGACTGTTACTGAAGTAGAGATGAGGCCAATGGGATAAAGGCTCAGGATAATAAGCCTGATAGAGTTTTCAGGACATTTCCAAGACTTAGACTATTACTCTGAATGAGAGAGAAGAGAGCAGAAGAATAACAGTTAGGCTCCACTTTTAAGAGAACCACTCTGGCTGCTCTGATGTAAATAATCTCTGAGTTTAAAAAACAGAGCACATAGCTAGAAAAATTTTGTATTAAAAAATCAAGACATAATGGTTAATTTTCACCACTCTTTACGAGAGGAAAAGCAGGTAGAAGTGGTGAGAATTTGGATTTAACAATATTTTGAAGATTGAGTGAACAAGAATTGCTGATACACTCACTGTATCTGGGCCTCAAGAAGAGTATTGAAAGTGTGGACATTTACAGCAAGCCCCTGATTTGCACTATAGTATGGGATGGTTAGTTAAACAAATCAATCTTATTAATCAATGGGAAAATCTGTGATTGTTGCAGGTCTTTTAACTTATTTTGACAGAACATTAAAATTCTTCTACTATCAGTTATAAATTTATGCAAAAATAAAAAATCATGTATAGAAGTCAATATTTATTTATCACACTATGATATAAAATACTGGAAACATAGAGAATTAAAGTATTATTTCTTTGTGAAAAAGATAAGAAATTATTTATTCTAGCTCTGTGAAAAATACCGTTGGTAGCTTGATAGGGATTCACAATTTGTATGGAAATACAAAAAACCTTGAATAGCCAAAGCAATCTTGAGAAAGAAGAATGGAACTGGAGGAATCAACCTGCCTGACTTCAGGCTCTACTACAAAGTCACAGTCATCAAGACAGTATGGTACTGGCTCAAAGAGAGAAATATAAGTCAATGGAACAAAATAGAAAGCCCAGAGATAAATCCATAAAAGAAGAATGGAACTGGAGGAATCAACCTGCCTGACTTCAGGCTCTACTACAAAGCCACAGTCATCAAGACAGTATGGTACTGGCACAAAGACAGAAATATAGATCAATGGAACAAAATAGAAAGCCCAGAGATAAATCCATGCACCTATGGACACCTTATCTTTGACAAAGGAGGCAAGAATATACAATGGAGAAAAAAATCTCTTTAACAAGTGGTGCTGGGAAAACTGGTCAACCACTTGTAAAAGAATGAAACTAGAACACTTTCTAACACCATACACAAAAATAAACTCAAAATGGATTAAAGATCTAAATGTAAGACAAAAACCTGTAAAACTCCTAGAGGAGAACATAGGCAAAACATTCTCTGACATAAATCATAGCAGGATTCTCTATGACCCACCTCCCAGAATACTGGAAATAAAAGCAAAAACAAACAAATGGGACCTAATTAAACTTAAAAGCTTCTGAACAACAAAGGAAACTACAAGCAAGGTGAAAAGACATCCTTCAGAATGGGAGAAAATAATAACAAATGAAGCAACTGACAAACAACTAATCTCAAAAATATACAAGCAACTCCTCCAGCTCAATTCCAGAAAAATAAATGACCCAATCAAAAAATAGGCCAAAGAACTCAATAGATATTTCTCCAAAGAAGACATACAGATGGCTAACAAACACATGAAAAGATGCTTAACATCACTCATTACCAGAGAAATGCAAATCAAAACCACAATGAGGTACCATTTCATGCCAGTCAGAAAGGCTGTGATCCAAAAGTCTACAAGCAATAAATGCAGGAGAGGGTGTGGAGAAAAGGGAACCCTCTTACACTGTTGGTGGGAATGCAAACTAGTACAGCCACTATGGAGAACAGTGTGGAGATTCCTTAAAAAATGATGGCTAACAAACACATGAAAAGATGCTCAACATCACTCATTATCAGAGAAATGCAAATCAAAACCACGATGAGGTACCATCTCACATCAGTCAGAATGGCAGTGATCCAAAAGTCTACAAGCAATAAATGCTGGAGAGGGTATGAAGAAAAGGGAACCCTCTTACACTGTTGGTGGGAATGCAAACTAGTACAGCCACTATGGAGAACAGTGTGGAGATTCCTTAAAGAATTGCAAATAGAACTGCCTTATGACCCAGCAATCCCACTGCTGGGCATACACACCGAGGAAATAAGAATTGAAAGAGATACATGTACCCCAATGTTCATCGCAGCACTGTTTATAATAGCCAGGACATGGAAGCAACCTAGATGTCCATCAGCAAATGAATGGATAAGAAAGCTGTGGTACATATACACAATGGAGTATTACTCAGCCATTAAAAAGAATACATTTGAATCAGTTCTAATGAGGTGGATGAAACTGGAGCCTATTATACAGAGTGAAGTAAGCCAGAAAGAAAAACATCAATACAGTATACTACTACTACTAAGTCGCTTCAGTTGTGTCCGACTCTGTGCAACCCCATAGACGGCAGCCCACCAGTCTCCGCCATCCCTGGGATTCTCCAGGCAAGAACACTGGAGTGGGTTGCCATTTCCTTCTCCAATGCATGAGAGTGAAAAGCCAAAGTGAAGTCGCTCAGTCGTGTCCGACTCTTAGCGACCCCATGGACTGCAGCCTACCAGGCTCCTCCATCCATGGGATTTTCCAGGCAAGAATACTGGAGTGGGTTGCCATTGCCTCAATACGGTATACTAACATATATATATGGAATTTAGAAAGATGGCAATAATAACCCTCTATGCGAGACAGAAAAAGAGACACAGATGTATAGAACGGACTTTTAGACTCTGTGGGAGAGGGAGAGGGTGGGATGATTTGGGAGAATGGCATTCAAACATGTATACTATCATGTAAGAAATGAATTGCCAGTCTATGTTTGATACAGGATACAGGATGCTTGGGGCTGGTGCAAGGGGTTGATCCAGAGAGATGATATGGGGTGGGAGGTGGGAGCGGGGTTCAGGATTGGGAACTCATGTACACCTGTGGCTGATTTATGTCAATGTATGGCAAAACCAATACAGCATTGTAAAGCAAAATAAAGTAAAAATTAAAATTAACAAAAAAAAAAAAGAACACTGGAATCGAATACAGACGATCACAGTGAGTACTATAGCTCTGTCACAATCAAAGCTTTTATAATAGACAAATTACTTGACCATTTAGATAGAATCAGTTTGGGTCTTTAAAAATTGGAAAAATAAATTTATTCAATATGGACAGTTGTGATGTAATCACAATAATATATTTTAGTATGATAATCTTGAAAAGTTCTATACCCAACCATTTGTTATTCATTTACTCGATTGTGTTCAGTCCCTAGGTCGTGTCCAACTCTCTGCGACCCCATGAACTGCAGCATCCCAGGCTTCCCTGTTTTTTGCTGTCTCCCTGAATTTGCTCAAACTCATATCTATTGAGTCAATGGTGCCATCCAACCATCTCATCCTCAGTCACCCCATTTACACTGACTCACTTACTTTGGCTCATTTACTCTGAGTCAATCTCAATGCTTCCCTGATAGCTCAGTTGGTAAAGAATCCACCTGCAATGAGGGAGATCCTGGTTCAATTTATGGGTTGGGGAGATCCGCTGGAGAAGAGATAGGCTACTCACTTCAGTCTTCTTTGGCTTCCCTTGTGGCTCAACTGGTAAAGAATCCTCCTGCAATGCAGGCGACCTGAGTTCGATCCCTGGGTTGGGAAGATCTCCTGGAGAAGGGAGTCAGTCTCAATGTTAGGCACTGTGACAAACATAAAGGTAAATTAGACAGTCACTGTACGCAACTGAAAGCCAATGGGGCCATGATGTGGAAGATACAGAAAGATACAGGCAGTAGTCCCCAGCCAAGGTTAACTTCTCTGGCTCATGACTTGCAGCTGAGCTCCTATCTAAGCATCAGAGGAAGCCATCACACGAATCTGCACCCTCTTCCCCAGGGATGTCAGCATCCCCTGACTGGTCTATGGGGGGATACAAAGTCCTTCCCACTAGGTATGAAAATTCCTAAAAGCCATCCCATAGAAGACAGAGCTCCTGGCCATAACCTGTGTTGCAACTACTCCTTTTAAATGCTGCTTTCCTCATTCTTTTAGAGTTTTTTTTTTTTTTTTTTTCCTCAAACAGAACTTACAAATTAACTTCCTGCATATATATAACCATCGTTGTTTCTTGAGAAACCAACTAAAACAGGTTTAGATATACACAAACAACTAAGGAACTGGGGGTGAGGCAAGGGGAAAGCTGTGTATGTGTCGAGGATAAAGTTGGTATTGCTAACACATCGCCCAGGATAGCTATTGTTAAATCCCATCATAGGCATTAGTTAACCATCCAGAATGAAACACGACCCAAGACTTTTGGAAATTTAGATTTCAGTAATTCTGCTCATTTTCTTTTTAAAGGGGTGGGATGAGGTGCACAGAACATACATCATATTTCTTGCTTGATACACTGATGCCATATTTTGATCTCCTATCAATTAGCGTTGCCTACACTGGTAGCTCAGATGGTAAAGAATCTATTTGCAGTGCAGGAGACCCAGGTTTGATCCTTAGGTCAGGAAGATACCCTGAAGAAGAGAATGGCAACCCACTTGAGTACTCTTGCCTGGACAGAGGCATGGACAGAGGAGCCTGGAAGGCTACAGTCCATGGAGTCACATAGAGTTGGACACGGCTGAGAAATTAACACTTTCACTTTTTCTTTTCATTGTTATTCTATTTTATATTATTTATTTATTTATTGCTTTACTAATACAATAGACAGGCAAGGCCCATCAAGCAACCCAATAAATTAAAATTACCAAGATGTTGCAATGGACCTATATCTACTCCTCCAACCAGGCAACCAATCCCAACATTACCCATGAGATAACTAATCTGCCACATGCATGTGTCTGTGCGTGTGTGTATAAGTATTTAACTAAACACAGTATACTTGGTGTTTGAACAAAGCAGAGGTTAGGATCACCAACTCTGCACAGTCGAAAATCCATGTGTAACTAACTTTATAGTTGGCCCTCTGTATATGTTTCCTCTGTATCTGTGGTTTTGTGTTTGTAGATTCAACCAACCACAGATCATTTAATATTTTAATACATATTTATTTTAAAAAGTGCATATAAATGTACCCACAAAGTTCATATCTGTGTTGATCAAGAGTCAGCTATTTTAGCTTTCAGTTCAGTTCAGTTCAGTCACTCAGTCATGTCCGACTCTTTGTGACCCCATGAATCACAGCACGCCAGGCCTCCCTGTTCATCACCATCTCTCGGAGGTCACTCAGACTCACGTCCATCGAGTCCGTGATGCCATCCAGCCATCTCATCCTCGGTCGTCCCCTTCTCCTCCTGCCCCCAATCCCTCCCAGCATCAGAGTCTTTTCCAGTGAGTCAACTCTTCCCATGAGGTGGCCAAAGTGCTGGAGTTTCAGCTTTAGCATCATTCCTTCCAAAGAAATCCCAGGGCTGATCTCCTTCAGAATGGACTGGTTGGATCTCCTTGCAGTCCAAGGGACTCTCAAGAGTCTTCTCTCAGAGTGAAGTAAGCCAGAAAGAAAAACACCAATACAGTATACTAATGCATATATATGAAATTTAGAAAGATGATAACGATAACCCTGTATGTGAGACATTAAAAGAGACATAGATGTATAGAACAGTCTTTTGGACTCTGTGGGAGAGGGAGAGGGTGGGATGATTTGGGAGAATGGCATTTAAACATGTATACTATCATGTAAGAAACAAATTGCCAATCTAGGTTCGATGCAGGATACAGGATGCTTGGGGCTGGTGCACTGGAACGACCCAGAGGGATGGTACTGGGAGGGAGGCGGGAGAGGGGTTCCAGACGGGGAACACATGTACACCCGTGGTGGATCCATGTAGATATATGGCAAAACGAATACAATATTGTAAAGTAATTAGCCTCCAACTAAAATAAATAAATTTAAATTAAAAAATAAAATAGTATCTAACTTTCTATTACAGAAAACATAAAAATATAATGCCTTTATAAGTATATGCTGTTTTAACTAAAAACTACTGTATTTACTGTCATTAAGAAACAGTAATCGTGAATATTATCCACAAAACGGCATGTTTAGCTAATTCTTCATCTGTCACAACTGTGTGATTTATGATACAACATCATTTATTTTTCTGTGATGTTAAAATAATCCCTTTTAAACCAATGCCTATTTTTCAAAATGCCTTCTACCTTTCTGCTGAGCAGGGAGGGAAGTGCAGCATCTTTTCAGAATTAACCTTGAAAAATAAATTGTTCCATGTTTTCTTTGAAGAAAAAAAAAGATAAGAAGTTTATGCAGTTTAAGCAATGTTTGCCTTCTCATTAAATACAGTGAGATGAACTTCAAGCATTTTATACTTGGTACTCTCAATGTGTTGAAATATCTCCAAGAGTCTCTTAAATGTGGAGTTTATGCTAGTGTCAATGAGTGGTGTTTCGTCATCCTTTTCATCACAATCAGTTTTTTTTTTTTTCTTAAGTTATGTTGATAAGTTTGACCTTACCAAATTTCTCTGGCTGCACACTCTAATAGTGGTGATACTAAATTTTCCCGATCATCTATTTCCTCTACAACTCCATTTACATTTGATTCAAATTTCACTTTCAGCATTCTGACTTTTAGATTCATTGCTAAACTTTTATCTCGCCTTATTCTCTGGAACTCTGCATTCCAGAGTATATTTTGGGTATATTTTCCCTTTCTCCATTGTCTTTTATTTCTTGTCTTTCTTCAGTTATTTGTAAAGCCTCCTCAGACAACCACTTTGTCTTTTCAAGTCTTTTTTCTTGGGGATGGCTTCATTCATTGCCTCCTGTATGATATTATGAGCCTCTTTCATAGTTCTTCAAGCACTCTCTCTACCAGATATAATCCCTTGAATCTATTTGTTACTTTCATTGTATAATCATAAGAGATTTGATTTAGGTCATATCTGAAAGGTCGTGTGGTTTTATGTACTTTTTTCAGTTTAAGGCTGAATTTTCCAATAAGGAGCTGATGCTCTAGCCACTGTCAGCTATTAGTTTTTGTTTTTGCTGACTATATAGAGAATACATGGAAGAACTGTACAAAAAAGATCTTCACGATCCAGATAATCATGATGATGTGATCACTAAGCCAGAGCCAGACATCCTGGAATGTGAAGTCAAGCAGGCCTTAGAAAGTATCATTACGAACAAAGCTAGTGGAGGTGATGGAATTCCAGTTGAGCTGTTTCAAATCCTGAAAGATGATGTTGTGAAAGTGCTGCACTCAATCTACCAGCAAATTTGGAAAACTCAGCAGTGGCCACAGGACTGGAAAAGGTCAGTTTTCATTCCAATTCCAAAGAAAGCCAATGCAAAAGAATGCTCCAACTACTGCACAATTGCACTCATCTCACATGCCAGTAAAGTAATGCTCAAAATCCTTCAAGCCAGGCTTCAGCAATACGTGAACTGTGAACTCCCTGATGTTCAAGCTGGTTTTCGAAAAGGCAGAGGAACCAGAGATCAAATTGCCAACATCTGCTGGATCATGGAAAAAGCAAGAGAGTTCCAGAAAAACATCTACTTCTGCTTTACTGACTATGCCAAAGCCTTTGACTGTGTGGATCACAATAAACTGTGGAAAATTCTGAAAGAGATCGGAATACCAGACCACCTAACCTGCCTCTTGAGAAATCTATATGCAGGTCAGGAAGCAACAGTTAGAACTGGACATGGAACAACAGACTGGTTCCAAATAGGAAAAGGAGTCCATCAAGGCTGTATATTGTCACCCTGCTTATTGAACTTATATGCAGAGTACATCATGAGAAATGTTGGACTGGAAGAAGCACAAGCTGGAATCAAGATTGCCAGGAGAAATATCAATCACCTCAGATATGCAAATGACACCACCCTTATGGCAGAAAGTGAAGAGTAACTAAAAAGCCTCTTGATGAAAGTGGAAGAGGAGAGCAAAAAAGTTGGCTTAAAGCTCAACATTCAGAAAACGAAGATCATGGCATCTGGTCCCATCATTTCATGGGAAATAGATGGGGAAACAGTGCAAACAGTGTCAGACTTTATTTTTTTGGGCTCCAAAATCACTGCAGATGGTGACTGCAGCCATGAAATTGGAAGATGCTTACTCCTTGGAAGAAAAGATATGTCCACCTAGATAGTTTTCAAAAGCAGAGACATTACTTTGCCAACTAAGGTCCGTCTAATCAAGGCTATGGTTTTTCCTGTGGTCATGTATGGATGTGAGAGTTGGACTGTGAAGAAGGCTGATCACCGAAGAATTGATGCTTTTGAAGTGTGGTGTTGGAGAAGACTCTTGAGAGTCCCTTGGACTGCAAGGAGATCCAACCAGTCCATTCTGAAGGAGATCAACCCTGGGATTTCTTTGGAAGGAATGATGCTAAAGCTGAAACTCCAGTACTTTGGCCACCTCATGCAAAGAGTTGACTCATTGGAAAAGACTGATGCTGGGAGGGATTGGGGGCAGGAGGAGAAGGGGATGACCTAGGATGAGATGGCTGGATGGCATCACTGACTCGATGGACACGAGTCTGTGTGAACTCCGGGAGATGGTGATGAACAGGGAGGCCTGGCGTGCTGCGATTCATGGGGTCGCAAAGAGTCGGACACGACTGAGCAACTGAACTGAACTGACTAGAGCTTCTCCATCTTCAGCTGAAAAAAAGTAATCAATATGATTTTTGTTTTGACCATCTGGTGATGTCCATGTTAGAGTTGTCTCTTGTGTTGTTGGAAAGGGGTATTTGCTATGACCAGTTTGTTCTCATGATGTAACTCTGTTGAATTGCCCTGCCTCATTTTGCAATACAAGAAAAAACTTGCCTGTTACTCTAGGTATCTCTTGACTTTCTACTTTTGCATTCTAATCCCCTATGATGAAAATGACATCTTTTTTGATGTTAGTTCTAGCAGGCCTTGTAAGTCTTCATAGAAACAGTTAACACTAGCTTCATTAGCATCAGTGGTTGGGGTATAGATTTGGATGACTGTGATGTTGAATGGTTTGTC
Source organism: Cephalophus harveyi (assembly GCA_006410635.1). Taxonomy (NCBI): domain Eukaryota; kingdom Metazoa; phylum Chordata; class Mammalia; order Artiodactyla; family Bovidae; genus Cephalophus; species Cephalophus harveyi. The sequence continues at coordinate 117,242 of SJYT01072644.1, forward strand.
TTGGAAACGAACCAAGATCATTCTGTTATTTTTGAGATTACACCCAAGTACTGCATTTTGACAGATGACACCACCCTTATGGCAGAAAGTGAAGAGGAACTAAAAAGCTTCTTGATGAAAGTGAAAGTGGAGAGTGAAAAAGTTGGCTTAAAGCTCAACATTGAAAAAACTAAGATCATGGCATCTAGTCCTATCACATCATGGGAATAGATGGGGAAACAGTGGAAACAGTGTCAGACTTTATTTCTCTGGGCTCCAAAATCACAGCAGATGGTGATTGCAAAAGATGCTTACTCCTTGGAAGGAAAGTTATGACCAACCTAGATAGCATATTAAAGAGCAGAGACATTACTTTGCCAACAAAGGTCCGTCTAGTCAAGGCTACGATTTTTTCATTAGTCATGTATGGATGTGAGTTGGACTGTGAAGAAAGCTGAGCACCAAAGAATTGATGATTTTGAAATGTACTGTTGGAGAAGACTCTTGATAGTCCCTTGGTCTGCAAGGTGATCCAACCAGTCCATTGTGAAGGAGATCAACCCTGGGATTTCTTTGGAAGGAATGATGCTAAAGCTGAAACTCCAGTACTTTGGCCACTTCATGTGAAGAGTTGACTCATTGGAAAAGACTCTGAAGCTGGGAGGGATTGGGGGCTGGAGGAGAAGGAGATGGCAGAGGATGAGATGGCTGGATGGCATCACTGACTCGATGTACATGAGTCTGAGTGAACTCCGGGAGTTGGTGATGGACAGGGAGGCCTGGCATGCTGTAATTCATGGGGTCGCAAAGAGTTGGACACGACTGAGCGACTGAACTGACTGACTGCATTTTGGACTCGTTTGTTGAGCATGAAGGCTCAGTTCAGTTCAATCACTCAATCGTGTCTGACTTTTTGCAACTCCATGGAATACAGCATCCCAGGTTTCCCTGTCCATCAACAACTTTTGGAGTTTACTCAAACTTATGTCCATTGAGCTGGTGATGCCATCCAACCATCTCATCCTCTATCGTCCCCTTCTCCTCTTGCCTTCAATCTTTCCCTGCATCAGTGTCTTTTCCAATGAGTCAATTCCTTCCATCAGGAGGCCAAAGTATTGAAGTTTCAGCTTAAGCATCAGTCCTTTCAATTAATATTCAGTATTGATTTTGTTTAAGGTAGATGGGTTGGATCTCCTTGCCATCCAAAGGACTCTCAAGAGTCTTCTCCAACACCACAGTTCGACAAAATCAATTCTTCGGTGCTCAGCATTATTTACAGCCCAAATCTCACATCCATATATGACTACTGGAAAAACCATAGCATTGACTCAACAAGAGTCCCAAAGAATAGCAAGAAGAGATAAAAAAGCCTTCTTCAGTGATCAATGTAAAGAAGTAGAGGAAAAGAACAGAATGGGAAAGACTAGAGTTCTCTTCAAGAAAATTAGAGATACCAAGGGAAAATTTCATGCAAAGATGGGCTAGATAAAGAACAGAAATGGTCTGGACCTAACAGAAACACAAGATATATAAGAAGAGGTGGCAAGAATACATGGAAGAACTGTACAAAAGAGATCTTCACGACCCAAATAATCATGATGATGTGATCACTCATTTAGAGCCAGACATCTTGGAATGTGAAGTCAAGTGGGCCTTAGAAAGCATCACTATGAACAAAGCTAGTGGAGGTGATGGAATTCCAGTTGAACTGTTTCAAATCCTGAAAGATGATGCTGTGAAAGTGCTGCACTCAATCTGCCAGCAAATTTGAAAAACTCAGCAGTGGCCACAGGACTGGAAAAGGTCAGTTTTCACTCCAATTCCAAAGAAAGGCAATGCAAAAGAATGCTCCAACTACTGCACAATTGTACTCATCTCACATGCCAGTAAAGTAAAGCTCAAAATTCTCCAAGCCAGGCTTCAGCAATACGTGAACTGTGAACTCCCTGATGTTCAAGCTGGTTTTCGAAAAGGCAGAGGAACCAGAGATCAAATTGCCAACATCTGCTGGATCATGGAAAAAGCAAAAGAGTTCCAGAAAAACATCTACTTCTGCTTTATTGACTATGGCAAAACCTTTGACTGTGTGGATCACAATAAACTGGGGAAAATTCTGAAAGAGATGGGAATACCAGACCACCTGACCTGCCTCTTGAGAAATCTGTATGCAGGTCAGGAAGCAACAGTTAGGACTGGACATGGAACAACAGACTGGTTCCAAATAGGAAAAGGAATTTTCCTATGGTCATGTATGGATGTGAGAGTTGGACTGTGAAGAAGGCTGAGTGCCGAAGAATTGATGCTTTTGAACTGTGGTGTTGGAGAAGACTCTTGAGAGTCCCTTGGACTGCAAGGAGATCCAACCAGTCCATTCTGAAGATCAATCCTGGGATTTCTTTGGAAGGAATGATGCTAAAGCTGAAACTCCAGTACTTTGGCCACCTCATGCGAAGACTTGACTCATTGGAAAAGACTCTGATGCTGGGAGGGATTGGGGGCAGGAGGAGAAGGGGACGACCGAGGATGAGATGGCTGGATGGCATCACGGGCTCGATGGACGTGAGTCTGAGTGAACTCCGGGAGATGGTGATGAACAGGGAAGCCTGGTGTGCTGCGATTCATGGGGTCGCAAAGAGTGAGACACGACTGAGTGACTGAACTGAACTGAACTGACTCAACAAACATTTATTGGCAAAGTAATTTCTCTGCCTATTAATATACTCTCTAGGTTGGTCATAACTTTTCTTCCAAGGAGCAAGTATCTCTTAATTTTCTGGGTGCAGTCACCATCTACAGTGATTTTGGAGCCCAAAAATATAAAGTCTGACACTGTTTCCACTGTTTCCCCATCTATTTCCCATGAAGTGATGGGACCAGATGCCATGATCTTAGTTTTCTGAATGTTGAGTTTTAAGCCAACTTTTACTGTTTTCTTTTACCTTCATCAAAAGGCTCTTTAGTTCTTCTTTACTTTCTGCCATTAGGGTGGTGTCATCTGCATATCTGAGGTTTTTTTATGTTTGTCCCAGCAATCTCGATTCCAGCTTGTGCTTCTTCCAGCCTAGCATTTCTCATAATGTACTCTGCATATAAGTTAAATAAGCAGGATGATGATATACAGCCTTGACGTACTCCTTTCCTTATTTGGAAACCATCTGTTCTTCCATGTACAGTTCTAGCATGAGGGGTACTCCCTTTCTTCTAAGGGATTCTTGCCCAGAGTAGAAGATGTAATTGTCATGTGAATTAAATTTGCCCATTCTTGTTCAGTTTAGTTCACTGTTTCCTGATATGTCAGTGTTCACTCTTGCCATCTCCCCCTTGAGCACATCCAACTTATTTTGATTCATTGACATAAGATTCCAGGCTCTTTCGTTATATTGTTCTTTACAGCATCAGACTTTGCTTTTACCACCTGACACACCCAGTACTGAGCATTTCTGCTTTGGGCCAGCTGCTTAATTCTTTCTGAAGCTATTAGTAATTGCCTTCCACTTTTCCCCAGTAGCATATTGGACACTTTCCAACCTAGGAGTGGGGGTTGGGTCAAGGGCTCATCTTCTGGTATCATATCTTTTTGAATTTTCATACTGTTCATGGGGGTCTTGTAATAAAACTGGAGTGTTTTGCCATTCCCTCCTCTAGTGGACCACATTTTGTCGGAAATCTTCATTATGACCCATTCATCTTGGGTGGCCCTGCACAGCATGTTCACAGTTTCATTGAGTTATGCAAGCCATGACAAGGCTGAGATCTATGAAAGTGAAAGTGAAGTCGCTCAGTTGTATCTGACTCTTTGCAACCCCGTGGACTGTAGCCTACCATGCTCCTCCATCCATGGGATTTTCCAGGCAAGAGTACTGGCCATTCCTTGCCATTTCCTTCTCCAGAGGATCTTCCCGACCCAGGGATCAAACCTGGGTCTCCTACATTGTAGGCAGATGCTTTACCATCTGAGCCACCAGGGAACAAGATCTATGAAGGGTCCTATTAACACTGGTAACTTGAATTCATGTTTACTATAAATCAGAGTTTCCTATAATCTAGATAACAGACATTTTAGAAAGATTCCAGTTGCTGCTTTCAAACATATAAAGTGAAAGATATAGATACCTTATATGTAGTCAAGAAACATATGGGAAAATTCTAGATGGTAAGACGGTAATTTTTCCAGGTAGGTGATTTCTTTCAAAACAAGATAGGGCTTATATAAATTAGAAATGTCTACTATTGGAATAGTTGACTCTGAAATAAGTAAAATTCCAATTAATAGACATTTTCTCACAGATACTAGACAACCATTTTTTGTCTAGGAGTTTTATATATGGAGTGTTATATGGCCAACACCAAAATAAATTAAATTAAATTTTCAACCAACTAACATTTAGGTTCTCATCTAGCTGGAACATGCTTTCTTATTTCCAAAGTACGTTTAATTTGATGGAACCATACCACGCAGACATCTACTCCCTCATTTCCTGTAGGGAGAAGAAAAGAAGCTCTTTTTGAAAAATAAAATAGGCCATTCAAATTCTTATAGATGATAAGAAATTTTTATTATCTATGCATGACTTTTTAAATCAGTTACTGGAAATGTGAAAAATGTAGTCAACAAACCAACAGGGTGCCCCAAATAGATACTGTTTCAATAAGTAGAAATAGTTAATATTTTCTCAGAATTGGAAACAATTTTCAATAGCTGATTTGTGCATGTTCCATGACATATCTGTAGTACACATGTATATATATTCTTATAAACTGTAAAGTAAAATATACCCTATTAAGTATGCAAGAGATTAATTTTATGATATGTGTCATAGAATCAACAGTTAAAATTTTCATTATAATTTAATATAAATAATACTATTTTCACTTTATCTCAAGGGTGAAAGAGATATTGATTTG
>SJYT01072644.1:122297-146413 GCA_006410635.1 Cephalophus harveyi
AAAGAGATATTGATTTGTTCTTTATAGCCTAAATTTTAGAATGTATTCAATAGATGCTTATTGTATCTAAAAATTCAGTCCACATCACTTTAATAAAATTTTGAAATATCTTCTGTTTGTGGCATACTTTATAAATCATTAACAATGTGTGACTTTTTATACATTATAAAGAACAAGTGTTAATCTGATATTGGGGAAACTTTAGCTTTAAACTTAAAAGTATTCCAGTTATATAGTTATTTCTGAAAATCATCCTACAAAATACAAAAGAGAGCAATGACTGATTTTTATTTCAATTTTTAGATGACTGAAGCTCATGAAAATTAAACAACTTATTACAAATCCATAGTTAGTGACAGAGTCCCGGCAAATGTTCCAGTTCTCACTTCATAGTGATGTGCTAACAAAGAAGGTAACAAGAAAGAATTGAAAACTGCATAAGCATGGGGATGGTTTGGATTAAAAAGGCATAGTCAGTAGTATAATGCAATTTATATTTGGGAGAATGAAAGAAAATTCAATAGCTCAAGCTTGGCACAATCTAATAGTGATTAAGCACATATAGAGGATGAATTCTAGATCAGCAATGTCCCTGAATCAGGTGCAACCTAAGAGAACATAATAAAATCTTGAAGTGAGAAATTATTTCTGTTTATGGAAGTGTTCAAGGAAGAATAAAAACTGTTTTATGTAGTATTTAATTCTTTAGAATACAAATGAACAAGCCAAAAAGACAAAGAAGGACCTTTAATATACATGATGAAAGAAAAATATATTATGCAGTCTTTATTTCATATGAATTGCTCTAAAAATGACAAATATTTATTTTTATTTACATTCATTAAAGATCATTAAAGAATCATTTTTATTACTCATTTATTGTCAAACAAATCTCAGAATGCTATTTTGAAACAAGCTTTACTACATCAAAACTTCAAACCAAAGTCTTATACACAGACTTACAAACACTATGTTGAGCTTGAAGTTACTGAATGGGTTTCAGATTGTCATAAAAGAAATGCATCTCAATATGTGTAACAGAGCATAATATTTTTTGTAAAATAACTATCCATACATTGTTGTCTGGATTGTGTTACTGCAATGTTTCCCAGACTTTTTCTAAATTTTTTCCTCCCTAAAACACCTTTTTAGATATTATTTTCCCTGTTTCCTCCATGAAATTTTAATATTACAGATGTACTATATATCTATTTATGTACTGTGGCCTTCCTGAAGGCCACAAATCCCAATATAATCCAAGCCCCTTCAAAAATAATTTTTCTTCCCCTTGGGGTGACACTGTCCAGGTTGAAAACACATCTGATACAGCAATCAGATTTACAAGTATAGAAATTCTGAAAAAAATACTCTGATTGATTATATAAATGCACCATCACTCATGAAATTCACAGTTGCCTGGTTGGTTCTGGTCAAACACTAGGTAGTAAATTCAGCACAATCTGAATAGTCATCAGGTCATAGCTTTACTCTTTATTATACAATTATCATTTTCCCCAGTTCTAAATTATGAGATATATGAATTTCATCTATAAATACTACTGCTCTTTGTTGAAATATATCACTGTTACTATGGGAACATAAGCATTCATAGAATGTGTACATGTCAAAGTCAAGTTTTCATGTAAAAATAAGAAAAAAAAAAGTTATTTTACCTCCAAGAGAAAAAATGCACAACTAACGGATCTATTTTTTCTTAAGCCTATTTTCTGAATGTAAACATACCCTTATTTCTGCATTTGAAAACTATGAAGTTAAGTGCAATTATGTACAAATTCATAATTTCAGTGACAATTAATGTTATTTTGCATGCACTTATGTACTAATAGAGACAATATAAACTATAGGAAAAAAACTAAGATAAAGAGTGACACATAATTAACACTGAAAGAAAAAGCATAGCTAATTAGAGATGCTCAGTATTTTTGTGCTCTCCTCTGTAATCAGCTTCTTACAAACAAAATCTCATATTTTTTTAATTCCCAGAAATCAGTGATATATTCAATCGAATTTCTCTCATGCTGAGCCCTGTACATGTTCCTTTAGTGCACATTTCCTTCTTGGCTCACAGTGGTTCAAGATGTAAAACTTTGGTAAGGAGGGAAGACATGGTGTAGTTGTAAGTGAGATAATACACATGTTGTTCTTAAAAGATTACTATTTCATTAACTAAAGTTTATATAATCATGATTTATATGTCTTCGTACCTTGGGTTGAAATCATATATAATGCTTGCTCCTGGTGCTTAATAAGAGAAGAAACATGAACACAGACATCCTTTTATATTCACACCACCAAACACATACAAGAAAAAATCTAAATAGTATCAAATTTGCCTATGTCTAGAACTTCATGAGTAACTTTATCTACCAGTTCTTATTTAGTCCTTACAACATCATAAATTAGAATTATTAGAATTATTATATCTCTTTTGCATACAAAAAATAAATCCTAGATAGGTTAGTTTATCTATGTGTTGCTAAATGAAGAAACCGATATTCTACACAAGATACATCTCATTCAAGAGTGTATGCAAACATTCTTAAATCCAACAGAAAAATATGGCATTCTAAATATGCCACTAATGTCAGACTTGGTTTAAAAATGCATTTTGGTAATGCATGCAATTCCATCCCCTCATCAAATCCTAGTGAGATGGTAAATATATGCATGTTAGTACTTAAAGATGATAGCATAATTGGCATGAAAACTCATGCAATTTTGCCATTACTTTTCCAGAAATTTTAGTGAATTTTTTTTAGAATTTGGAGGTGAGTGGAGTCAAATTGACTGAGAAATAAGAAAGATAGAATAAAATAAGGACTACAAAAGTACATATTCATGGATAAGGACTCTATTTCAGATAAATCTGTAATATAAAGTATTTGAAAGATCCTGAAATAAAATAATTAAAACAACTTAATGGAAACATGAACAAGTCAGAGAAAAATGCAGTCCCAAGAACAATAAAAAATACATGATATATAAATCTTAAAATGCATTGAAAATACTCACTGGTATCAGAAAAAATTAAAAACAATAATTATTATTGATGAAAGAATGATTTTTCTCCCATTCTACTGGCAAAAATTAAAACTTGATTAGTTGATTCTACATAAATTTATTTTAGACGTGAGAATTAATTCTAATAATGTCACTGATGGACATGAAAAGCAGTACAGTCAAGGACATATAACCACATTGGCTGTATTAATCAAAATTTAAGTGAATGTTTCCTATCAGTCTAGAAATTGTCTATCTAGGGATCTATCTTGTAGACAAAACTGTATATGTATTTAAGTATGCTAGTTGTAGCATTGTTTGTAATAACAAAAAAGAAAAAGGAAGAAAATATGTGTGGAATGTTATACCAGGGTGACAGAGAATGATGTATGTATCTATAAACTGACATGAAAGAGAATCATAAGAAATTTTGCTTAAAAGTAACAGTAACCTAACTGCATATTTCGGAGAAGGCAATGGCAACCGACTCCAGTACTCTTGCCTGGAAAATCCCATGGACAGAGGAGGCTGGTGGGCTGCAGTCCATGGGGTGGCGCAGAGTCAGACACGACTTACCAGCTTCACTTTCACTTTTCACTTTCATGCATTGGAGAAGGACATGGCAACTAACTCCAGTGTTTCTGCCTGGAGAATCCCAGGGATGATGGAGCCTGGTGGGCTGCCGTCTATGGGGTTGCACAGAGTTGGACACGACTGAAGCGACTTAGCAGCAGCAGCAATTGTATATATAATTCCACTTATGTTTTCTACTTTGTGACCACAAAGACACACAAAAACCTGTGTAGAAAAATGTCCAGGAGAATAGACATCAAATTGTTTAGATCCTTAAGAGGAGAGGAAAGGCTTGATATTGAGTAAATAAAGTTAAGTAGCTTTTTCTTTTCTTATGTCTGAATTGATAGGTATCTTAATATTTATTAGGAATTAGCATATTATATGGAGAAGGAAATGGCAGCCCACTCCAGTGTTCTTGCCTGGAGAATCCCAGGGATGGGGGAGCCCAGTGGGCTGCCATCTATGGGGTCGCACAGAGTCGGACACGACTGAAGTGACTTAGCAGTAGCATATTATAATTACAGTAATAAATGCATATTTTGGGAAATGAAATTAAATAAAAAATGTAAGATGATAGGGCTTCCCAGGTGATGCTTATGGTAAAGAATCAGCCTGCCAATGCAGGAGATGCCAGAGATGCAAGTTTAATCCCTGGATCAGGAAGACCTCCTGGAGAAGGAAATAGCAACCTACACCAGTATTCTTGCTTGGGAAATTCAACAGACAGAGGATTCTGGTGTGCTACAGTCCATGAAGTCACAGGAGTCAGACATGACTGAACACACACACACCATCTATGTAAGATGGTAGATGTATTAACTAGCTTTATTGTGTTAATAATTTCACAATATGTACATCTTTTGAATCATCACTTGTATACCTTAAACTTACACAATGTATTACATGAATTACATCACAATAAAACTGGAAAAATAATTTCTACTATATTATATTTTACTAATACAGCATTTTTGCACATTTTCTTTGTGACCATCAAGCTCCATATTTCTTACTAAAACCTGTATGTTTGCACCACATAGGTGAAGATACCTGTAATGATAATACACTCATTTAAAGAATTGATAGAAATAAGGGTATTTCCTTCATGGCAGTTTCAAAAATAATTCCCTCTTCATTTAGTATGGATTTAATTTATCTTAGGTGAAGTTGCACTTAGATAAGAATTCAGGAGCAAGTTGCCATTCCCTTCTCTAGGAGATCTTCCCAACTCAGGGATTGAACCATCTGAGCCACCAGGGAAGACCACTAATTCAGCAATTCTGTTTAATTAGATTCTTGACTACCCTTGAGTCACCAGGGAAGCCCTAATTATGTATTCTAATATATAATTATCTCTATATATAATTCTAAAGTATAATATATAATTCTAAAGTTAACCCTGAAAATTCAGTGATTATTGATGTTAATGTCAGTATGTTAAATTTTTAATTGATGACTTAAATACATATAGGATTACTACACTGTTTGCTAACAATTAAAGCTGTTATGAGGGTTCCTAATTCTACAGTTTAGAATGATAAAATAAATATGCTTAGATTTGGGGTGTGGATATATGAAGGTGTATTGTATATATAAGTGTGTGGTAGAGTGATAGAAAGAACACTAAATATTTTCTAATTTCAATAATCAATAGTTTTTTACAGTGCAAACTATAATCCATATTTTATTTTTAGCTTGGTGCAAAAGTAATTGCAGTTTCAGATTGTGAATTTTAAATCATTATACTTAGGTTCAAAAACATCCTTATTAATCAAAATGAGAACCTTTATAATCAGCACAATTTGGCCAATGAGATAAAGTCGGTTTATTTCTGTAGTGTAAAAATTTGTGCTTTGGAATTTGACGAATCCTTAGAAAGCATATTTGCCTCCTGCTGGTTACAGAAGCATTTTCCCTGTGAATAGTTGTCAAGATGATTGAAGAAGTGCAGTCAGTCAGTGAGTGGTAAGGAGATTATGGTGGATGAAGCAAAACTTTGTAGCCCAATTTGTTCAACTTTTGAAGCATTGGTTGTGTGATGTGTTCGGGTATTGTTATGGAGAAGAACGGGTCCCCTTCTATTGACCAAAATTGGCTGCAAGTGTTGCAGTATTTGCTGCATCTCATTGATTTGCTGAGCACACTTCTCAGATGCAATGGTTTCACTGTGATTCATAAAGCGTAGTGGATCAGACACCACCAAACAGTTACCATGACTTTTTTTTTTTTTTTGATGCAAGTTTGGCTTTGGGAAATGCTTTGGAACTTCTTAGTCCAATCACTGAGCTGGTCATCACCGGCTCTATAAAATCTACTTTACATCTCACATCATAATCTGATCAAGAAATGGTTCATTGTTGTTGCATAGAAAGAGAGAAAATGACACTACAAAATGTCGCTTTTCTAAATTTTTGGTTGGCTCATGAGTCACCCACTTATCAAGTTTTTTCACCTTTCCAATTTGCTTCATTTGCTGAACAGCCATAGAAAGGTTGATATTGAGTTCTTCCGCAACTTATCCTGTAATTGTAAGAGAATCAGCTTCGATATTTGCTCTCAGTTGGTCGTTATGAACTTCCAATGACTGGCCACTGTGCTCCTCATCTTCAATGTTCTTGTTTTCTTTGCAAAATGTCTTCAACCACCACTGCCCTGTACATTCGTTAGTTCCTGGGCCAAATGCGCTGTTGTTGTTGCAAGTTCTCTGCTGCTTTGTGACCCATTTTGAACTCAAATATGAAAACTGCTCAGATTTGCTTTTTTGTCTCACATCATTCCATTGTCCAAAATAAATAAAAAATAAACAGCAAGTAATGTCATTAGCAAAAAATATAAAGCAAGAAATGTGCATTAAAATGATGTATAACAACTATATTTATTAATAATGTATTCCAATATCAAATGGTAAATTTCAACAATGCAAACAAAGCTGCAGTTATGTTTCCACAAACCTAAAACAAGTTTCTTAACTTTAAATTTTGTTTCTATAAACTGTCAGATATACATCCAGAAACATTTAAAGAAACTTATTCAGGTTAAATCTGAAACAATGCAATGTGAAAGAATTTATCCTTCATTCATTTTATTCTCAAAAAACATAGGCAACAAACATGTTTTAAAAATTAAATACCTTCACTAAACATTGGTGCTACATTTTATTGGGGTTTGATATATAATGCTCTAGCCAAGCTAAATATTTGCAAGGACAAATTTAATTCATCTTAAATTAAACTTAAAATTAGAGTCAAAAAATATTGTTTTTAAATAAGATGGATTCGACTTGTCCTATCTCAGCAAGCATTATCTATATTCCTCCATCTCAACATTCTTTTACTTTCTATATAAATGGTTATAATATCTTCTTTTCCTTTAATACACTTTAAAGAGAAGTGTCATTCTTACTGCTTCAGAACAGGAAATTTGAATGCTGAGGCTCTGCCAAGATTCATAATAACATCACATTGTTTCTGATGTGCTTACAGTATTAACAGCTTGCCATAAAACAATTTATAACTCAAAGGCTTAAAATCCATTCCCTGTGAAACATACCTGCTGATGACTCACTTGCAAATGATCTAATTTTCAGGGTTATTTGAGTTTCCATATTGAACATTTTATATTAGATCCATCTTTTAATCACAGCATATACTATGTCATATCTATGAATTATAACCAATAAGTGTTTGCATATTGATTGTTCAGAACTCAAAATACATTTTCTCATGAAGCAGTAGTTTGGTTTCAGGATGTTGGGCACAAAAATCATGTAAAGTGGCTAAAAATAATAACTCAAATTTTCATTCCTAAGAACAGAAGCTTTTAATATAGGAGGCAAGAAGTGAAGAAAAAGAAAAAAAGGGCAAAGAGAAATAAAATTTTTTCAATATATGTCTTGATCTTAAATTCTGTCTTTTTCATGTAGTAGATTGCTTAAGTTTGGGAAAAGTACTTAATTTTTCTGGTCTTAGTTTGAAAAACAGGCTTATAATATTATTTTGATTATTTCCAGGATAATTAATGCATGATGCATCTTGATGTACATCCTTAAAGGTTTTTATGAGTTTTGCTATAAATCTTTCTTCATAAATGCAAATTTTAATTAAATCAACTATGTAGAAATATAAGAAACTTTCTGATTGTGTGGATTCAATATTTTGAATATACTTCACTGTGGCTCAGCTGGTAAAGAATCCGCCTGCAATGCGGGAGACCTGGGTTCGATCCCTGGGTTGGGAAGATCCCCTGGAAAAGGGAAAGGCTACCCACTCCAGTATTCTGGCCTGGAGAATTCCATGGACTATACAGTCCATGGGGTTGCAAAGAGTCAGACACGACTGAGCAACTTTCACTTTAACTTTCAGGAAGCATGATGGATTATTTTCCAGAGATATGTTATGTATCAAAAAGATAAAAAATATCCCTGTCTTTATAGAATAACATAGAAGCTTCTATAATATAGCATAGAAGTTTGTTATTTCAGGTATAATCAACCCCTGGATTTATTATTTACTATTTATATAATTTGTCATTACCAAAGGGTGAGAGGTGGGGAGGATAGTGAAGGAGAACAAACTTAAAATTTAAAAATTCAAATGCAATTTGTTAGTTGTCCAAGCATTTTTAGATTTCATATATGAGACCTGTCACTAATGGTGGTATGGTTTTTATTCCACCTCCAAGTATGATACTAACCTCAAAAAAAAAAAAAAAAACCTCTATAATAAAGTTGAAATTTACTTGAGAGTCATTTGGTAGCATTTGAAAAAGAATCAACATATAAGAGAATATACTTCATAAAAAATACATCTCATAACATTGATGCTTGCTTATCTTGACTAAAAGCACGTTGGATAGTGGATTCATTTTATTTGTTTTTTTCAACTTGGTTAATGCACAGAAAACCAAGTTTTATTGTTGATGCTTATGGTTGCCTTTTTCTCCCACATCGCACCTCTGACTAATGGCTAGGCACAGCAAGATTGATAGAAAAAATTGTTAGTAAGAATGATATTTGAAGCTCTTGAAGGAGATCAGATCCTTTTAGCAAGGTAAATGGCCTATGACAATATCTGTAGATAGTTGTTATTTTGACTACAGCACGCATCAGGCAATTGAGAATGGTATAAGGAGTACATCTCAAGGTTGTTTTATGATACACAATGCTCCATTAAAATCAGTCCTTTATGAAACTAAAACCATGTGACTTTGTAAGATTTTATTTTCATTCTAAAGTGAATACATTTCAAGCACAATGTTTTCTCCAATTATCAGTGCAATGCATCTTTCTATTTAGTCACCTTTTTGCATTCAATCATCTTTTATGTTTATTCTGGAAGTTGGAGCTTACCATATTCAAAGTTTATTATGCTAACAAATTATCATTAACACAAAGATTTTTTAGCAGGATGAGAGTCATTTTAAGTTTTCTTTATAATCAATAAGATGAGCAGAGAAACTGAATCACTAGTAAGCTTTTTTAGTTCTACAACAGTAAATACTCACAGTGAATATATAAACAGAATCAGGTTTGGACCATAAAAAAAGGAAATGTTTCCTTGTTGGTTTTTTAAAGGTGACTTTCCTTTTACAATTCTTATTATCATTGCTAAAATTTTACACACCTTAGAGATTCAATAAATGTTCCTTTTTGGTGAAGATAGGCTTGCTGTAAAGAATGTCAAAAAGATTAAAACTCAAACTCTCTTCTGACCAAGAAAACTTACAGCAAAAATCTTTATGTTGATACATCTACCTCAAAAAGAAATTTATTCCCTAGATTTTATTGAAAGGTTTGGAGCTCAGTTTGTCATATCTTATCAATTTTTATGCACTATACATTTGTAAAATGAAATAAAGGCATTGATTATGTAGAATTTATACTTGCTTATGTTCTTTCATAAAATAAATTAAATATTAAGATTTCAAGGTTTGCAAGATGGTTTTGCAATGTTTACAACTTTTCACAAAAATGAATAAATTACTGATTTCTTTGTCTGGATTTACCTGGTGGCTCAGACAGTAAGGAGTTTGCCTGCAATGAGGGATATCCAGGTTTGATCCCTGGGTTGGGAAGATCCCCTGGAAAAGGAAATGGCAACCCACTCTAGTATTTTTGCCTGGAAAATCCCATGGAAGGAGGAGCCTGCTGGACTACAGTCCATGAGGTCGCAAAGCGGCTGAGCAACTTCACTTTCATTTTGTCTGGATTAACTTGTGAATGTGTACATATGTCATGGCTATACATATATATATATATATATATATACATGCATATTCAAGAAAACACACATTATACATATGCTGTGCTGTGCTGTGCTAATTCGCTTCAATTGTGTCCAGCTCTTTGGAACCCTATGGACTATAGCCCGACAGGCTCTTCTGTTCATGGAATTGTTCAGGTAGGACTACAAGAGTGGGTTGCTGTGTCTTCCTCCAGTTGATCTTCTCGACCCAGGAATTGAACCCGTGTCTCTTACATCTCCTGCAGTGGCAGGTGGTTTCTTTAATGTTAGCACCTTCTGAGAAGCATATATATATGTTATTTTATTGCTTATCCTCTTGTAATATGAATATTCCTGAGAGGTCAATATTATTAAAACACATACAGAAGTGTTTCCTTAATTTATAGTATAAACTATATGAGTTGGAATATATTAGAATTTATATGTTAGCCTGAATGTTGGCTTGTTAGGAAATAATATATAGTATCCTATGATGTTGAAGGACTTCCCAGGTGGCTCAGTGGTAAAGAATCCACCTGCTGTGCAAGAGATGTGGGTTCAATCTCTGGGTAAGGAAGATCCCCTGTAGAAGGAAAGAGCAACCGACTCCAATAAGGTTGCCTGGGAAATCCCATGTACAGGGGAGCCTGGCAGGCTACAGTCCATGGGGTCACAAAATAATTGGACCTGACTTAGTAACTAAACAGCAAAATAATTTTAAACAAGTTAAAATTATTTTTGACTTCTGAAAATGAAAAATCACTCAAGTTAAGGCACATCACAATATTATCATCACATTTTAATTTGAACTTCAAATTATAGCATTTATCATAAAATTCAAATATATTCACCAAACTTGACTGCTGGTATATTTGACCATTTCCAAAATTTGGATTAATTCCCAAAGGACTACGTTTTGCCCCTATTTAACAAGAGTAAACATTAAAGCTCTGTTATTAATCATTGACGTCTCCTGCTTCCTTAGTTTTCCCAAATATAACTCTATCAACACTCTGATTTTTGTTAAACAGTATCTTCAGTAGGAGCTTCTCCCCTTGGTTCAGTGGTAATGAAACCACCTGCAATGCAGGAACCTCAGAAAACTCAGGTTCAATCTCTGGGTCTGGAAGATCCCCTCGATGAGGACATAGCAACCCACTCCAGTAGTCTTGCCTGGAGAATCCCATAGACAGAGGAGCCTGGTGGTCTACAGTCCAGAGGGTGAGAAAGAGTCAGACATGACTGAAGTGACCTAGCATGCATGCACATCTTCAATTACTTCATTTTAACTGGTTCCATTTTTTTTTCTATTTTATAATCAACTTCAATCATCTCTCATCCAGAAAGGACTAGCCATACTCATGCCTCTCCTCAAATTACCATTTTTTTACTTTCTAACCAGATTTCTTGAAAAATTAATATCCAGTGCCTCTGTTCTTATTCCCTTAGGTCCTTCAGAGAAGTCTGGCTTTGGTCACCAACACAATTGTGCAATTGCAGACATACCAGTGACCAAGAGCTGAATTGAAGGTGATCTAATCAGATTTCATTCTATATTACTTTCTGAAGCATTTTAGTCTTTTGACTAAATTCTTTGGAATCAGAGAGTCTCTGTGCAAAAACCACTTGTATTATTACTTGTGCATACATTTTTGTTCTTTTAATTTACTTTGGATTCTCATTCTCATATGGGACTAGTGCCCTACTCCTTGGTTGACTAAAGTAATTACACTTGATAATACATAAAAAGAATATTTAATAGTATCTGATATACATCAAGCACTCAAGAAATGTTAACTACACTTCCTTTCTATTTTTTTATTTTTTTTTTTACCCTTCCTTTCTAAAGTGATGTTTATATTTAACTCCTTTCACTCTATTTTTCTTTTCACCCAATCATGCTAAGTCACTTCAGTTGTGCCTGATTCTTTGTGACCTAATGGGCTATAGCCCCTCAGATTCCTCTGTCCATGGGATTCCCCAGGCAAAAATACTGAAGTGGACTGCCATGCCCTCCTCCAAGAGATCTTCCTGACCCAGGAACTGAACTAAAATTTCTTGTCTCCTCCATTGGCAGAAGGGTTCTTTACCACTACCACCACTTGGGAAACCATTTCACCCAATATTTGTATTGCATTTGAAATGTGTAATTCAACTGTATAGTCAAAGATAAGATATTTCCAGTAGTCATGTATAGATGTGAGAGTTGGACCATAAAGATGGCTGAGTGCCAAATAATTTACGCTTTGAACTGTGGTGTTGGAGAAGGCTCTTGAGAGTCCCTTGGACAGCATGGAGATCAAACCAGTAAATTCCATTGGAAATCAACCCTGAATATTCATGGGAGGGACTCATGCTGACGCTGAAGCTCCAATACTTTGGCCACCTGATACAAAGAACCAACTCACTGGAAAAGACCCTGATGCTGGGAAAGACTGAAAGCAGCAGAAGGGGATGATGCAGGATGAGATGGTTGGATGGCATCACTGACTCAATGGACATGAATTTGAGCAAGCTCTGTGAGATGGTGAAGGACAGGGAAGCCTGGCATGCTGCAGTCCATGGGGCTGCAAAGAGTCAGACACGACTGAGTGATCGAACAATTCAACTGTAGATACAAATTAGCCCAAGACCATCAGAAACACAGTTGTTAGCAAAATTAGATTCTCTACTTCCTGGAACAAGGGAGATATTTAATATAACTATTTCATAGCATAGAAAGGGTACTAGATGTACTAGAAAGGTTTGTGTTCGAGTTAGTTGTAGGAGAGTCTTGAAAGGAATGGTTCAGAAGTCAGTGGACTTAAACTGTAGTTCTAAACAAAGAAAACACAAAGGAGAACAAACAGAAACTATTCATTCAAAGTTGCTTATACCAAAGGAATTGGGCAGAATGACTTGAAGTTTAGTGGTTCATAGGCAGGCACCCAGTGAGAAAGCATTCATTTTTTTCTTTATAGAGAGAAATAAAGGGAAGTCTTCAATTTTCCTCTGATTGGAGGCTGTTTGCATGAGAAAACTGGGGGCAATGTGACTAGAAGTTGGGCATTTATGTAAGTGGTTTGGGGACCACTTTTGCTTTTTTTCTGGTCCTCAGAAGCAGGGAAGAAAACTAGGGAGGCTGACAGTCACTGTTTTGGACTGACTGCTGCAGAGGTGGGTTTGGCTCTCTGGTTAGGCTGTTGCAGAATTTGTGAATCAGAGCTCTGTTGTCATTTATGGCTGATAAGTGTCCATTTTTATATTCAGTCTCTAAGAACCCATGAATTTGTGCTGAGTAAATCTTAGGTCAATTTCTTGGACCCTATGCCTCTGGAAGGACTGCTTTTAGAAAAAAATTGAGTTAGATATTTTGTAATGAACATGGTGACTTTGATTTGATTCAGTTTCCTATTTTGAGAACCATGGTATAGTGGACAAGCTATGGTTTATTTTTCAGTTCTTGGTTCTCAACAGTTTAGCAGCCATAAGTCAGGGTTTCACTTATCAAAGACCACAATTAAGATATATCCATCTGGATATTACAAAAGCATCTCAAAATAAATGTATAAGCTGTCCACTCATACCTGGAAAATATTTTTACTTATATTTTAGTGTGGAATACTCACCGTTCTCCTTATTCCTTGAGTTTTTTGTTTGCTTGTTTTTGTTTACTTTACAATATTGTATTGGTTTTCCCATACATCAACATGAATCTGCCACAGGTTTGTACTGATATAGTCAAGGTTTTAGCTATCTCTTGAATGAACAATTGTAATATACCCCCAAGTGGTGTATGTAATGCCGATCTTTCCCAACTCTAATCTATATACCTTCAAGCTACTAAAGCTTATTTCTAAAGCATAGAATTTGCTTTAAAACATAAAGTTAATTATGCATTTAATATACAATAAATCCCAAACATAATAAACTTCATATTCTTGTTCAGCCCCCTTTTTCATAGCCTTTATCTTTCCCTGCTTTATATATATCCCTAAAGGCTCAAAAAACTGACTCATTGGAAAAGACCCTGATGCTGGGAAAGATTGAAGGCAAGAGGAGAAGGGGATGACAGAGGATGAGCTGGTTGGATGGCATCACTGACTCTATGGACATGAGTTTGAGCAAGCTCCAGGAGTTGGTGATGGACAATGAAGCCTGCCATGCTGCAGTGCATAGGGTCACAAAGAGTTGGATACAACTGAATGACTGAACTGAACTGAAGGATGTGAATATTTCATGAGTCTAACAAATGCTTTCACAACATTGTTCATTTATTGCTTTTCCTCTTTTTTCTTGCCTGTAATTCCATGTTCATCTAAAACTTCAAGATCCAGATTAATATAATCACTTCAATAGCCTTCTCAAACAAATGTTCCTACTTTTTCCCCTGTCTCCATTGCCCTATATCTTAGAATCCCCATAGTATTCCAATTCACATTGTAATAACCTGGGGTCACACTGTATTAGGTGCCCCTTCATTATCTTATCATCTCCATTGTACAGATGAGGAGACTTAGCAAGCTAAGAATTTGTGTGCTATCTTGAGCATTTAGTTTTCCATATGTAAAATTTCTTATTTTATTGCCTTCAAAGCCTAAAATACTTACTAGTACATCCACCTTTTTCCTCCTGTGTCAAAATAGAAGCTTAAGAATGTTTCTTTTTCACCATTGTATCCACTCCAAGGCAGGAGTTAGATATAATTCATTTTTAAATTCCCTGTATAAATCATCATCTCTCTTAAACATAATACAGGGCAGAAATTGAATGCATGTGACAAAATTTCTAAATTTCTAATGATGTTTCAGAAATACCTCAGAAATTAAAAATTTATATCAAGTATTTTCCCATGTAGGTTAAATTTTCTTATCATCATATATATTCGTGATTGAAAAGGTAAATTTCATAAAATATTAACCTGAATTTTAATTTTTGACAAATTTAAATAATCTACTTGTTGAATCACTTACTTGTTTCTTCACCTTTCTTCCTTAGTAAAAAAAAATTGTGAAATTATCAGAACTACATACTATTTACATGCCATCAGTTTAGTTCAGTTCAGTTCAGTCTCTCAGTCGTGTCTGACTCTTTGCGACCCCATGAATCGCAGCATGCAAGGCCTCCCTGTTCATTACCATCTCCCGGAGTTCACTCAGACTCACGAACATTGAGTCCGTGATGCCATCCAGCCATCTGATCCTTGGTCGTCCCCTCGTCCCCTTCTCCTCCTGCCCCCAATCCCTCCCAGCATCAGAGTCTTTTCCAATGAGTCAACTCTTCACATGAGGTGGCCAAAGTACTGGAGTTTCAGCTTTAGCATCATTCCTTCCAAAGAAATCCCAGGGTTGATCTCCTTCAGAATGGACTGGTTGGATCTCCTCGCAGTCCAAGGGACTCTCAAGAGTCTTCTCCAACACCACAGTTCAAAAGCATCAATTCTTCAGCACTCAGCCTTCTTCACTGTCCAACTCTCACATCCATACATGACCACAGGAAAAACCATAGCCTTGACTAGAAGGACCTTAGTCGGCAAAGTAATGTCTCTGCTTTTGAAAATACTATCTAGGTTGGATTCAGAGTCTTTTCCAATGAGTCAACTCTTCACATGAGGTGGCCAAAGTACTGGAGTTTCAGCTTTAGCATCATTCCTTCCAAAGAAATCCCAGGGTTGATCTCCTTCAGAATGGACTGGTTGGATCTCCTCGCAGTCCAAGGGACTCTCAAGAGTCTTCTCCAACACCACAGTTCAAAAGCATCAATTCTTCAGCACTCAGCCTTCTTCACTGTCCAACTCTCACATCCATACATGACCACAGGAAAAACCATAGCCTTGACTAGAAGGACCTTAGTCGGCAAAGTAATGTCTCTGCTTTTGAAAATACTATCTAGGTTGGACATAACTTTTCTTCCAAGTAGTAAGCGTCTTCTAATTTCATGGCTGCAGTCACCATCTGCAGTGATTTTGGAGCCCCCAAAAATAAAGTCTGACACTGTTTCCACTGTTTCCCCATCTATTTCCCATGAAGTGATCGGACGAGATGCCATGATCTTCATTTTCTGAATGTTGAGCTTTAAGTCAACTTTTTCTCTCTCCTCTTTCACTTTCATCAAGAGGCTTTTTAGCTCCTCTTCACTTTCTGCCATAAGGGTAGTGTCATCTGCATATCTGGGGTTATTGATATTTCTCCCAGCAATCTTGATTCCAGCTTGTACTTCTTCCAGTCCAGCGTTTCTCATGATGTACTCTGCATAGAAGTTACATGCCATACCACTTATATATTAAATATACATTGTTTAAAACTATCTGCATACAAGCCAAATGTATACTCTTTTGTTGATAATGCATTATGGAGACATGATGTACTATTTGTCAGTTATTGTTTTAACCAACTTCAAAATGTAAGTTGAGCATATCTAAGGAAAAATACATTTTTGGACAAATAGATATTGAAATTACATAGCTGAAAAGAAATATAGCATTTTGTAGTTATCTCCTTAAGTCACAATTCCTTTGTTAACACACTATCAAGCAAAAGGTAAACCTGGACTTATCAGGAGAGGCTTTTTTGAAAGGGTTATCAAAGAATGGGAAAGAGAAGACTGCAACAAGGGAGGCGGAGTATTAACATAGTTAGAATGCTCTTAATCTTCTCTCTTTTTCATAATCACAGACCTCAGGTAAAATTCAACAATGCTAGGATTCTATTACATCACAATTTATACCATATTATCTATTTATCCAAAGCTGCCCTTAATGTGGAAAATTCTTTGAAGAGGCCAGAGTCTGATATAAGTCCAGCTTTCTCACACACTCATAGCCCAAGCTGGATGTTATCAGTCACCTGGGAAGGTGACTTCAGAGAAATAATGTGAAATAATGTTTCATGATGAAGATTCATCAGTACACCAAAGGCTATTTCGTTGGTCTCCTTCATGTCTACTTTCCAATATCCTGCTTACTTATTGCAAAAAGCAAAAATTCAGCAGTCACAGTATCTTCAGATGCCCTTTAGTAAGTTTATTTTAAAAATAATTGTTTCTTTAGAAATAGTATATGTCCATCCCATATAGAAAATTAGGGAAATACTTCAAAATAAAAGAAATGAAAATTAATTGCAATCATATTACCAGTTAATAAATACTGTTAACATATGTGTGCATCACATACATATTTGTGTACTTGAGATTATGCTGTTAAAAATTTTGCATTCTACTTTTTTATATCTTAAATTTTGTCATATATGACAAAATTATTATAAAAATAATTTAAAATTTTGTATAGAAGTCTATTCTAATATTCAGTTCAGTTCAGTTCAGTTCAGTCGCTCAGTTGTGTCCCACTCTTTGCGACCCCGTGGACTGTAACCTACTAGGCTTCTCCGTCCGTGGGATTCTCCAGGCAAGAATACTGGAGTGGATTGCCAT
This sequence comes from Cephalophus harveyi, assembly GCA_006410635.1. Classification (NCBI taxonomy): domain Eukaryota; kingdom Metazoa; phylum Chordata; class Mammalia; order Artiodactyla; family Bovidae; genus Cephalophus; species Cephalophus harveyi. Next base: position 139,523 of record SJYT01072644.1, read on the forward strand.
TTCCTTCTCCAGGGGATCTTCCTGACCGAGGGATCGAACCCAGGTCTCCAGCATTGGAGGCAGACGCTTTAACCTCTGAGCCACCAGGGAAGCCCATTCTAATACATTTTGTAATATATATATTCAAATTTTCTCAATTTTAAAAAATGCAATAGTTAAGTAATATTTCATTATCTAATATACATTTATTGATAATGTTGAACAGAGCATTATCTCATTTAATTTGCAATTTACAAATAATGTTGAGCATTTTTTTTCCTTTTTGAATTAATGAGCCTCTTTTCTATAAGAATCCTTCTTTTGTAGTTATGTTCTTTGTATTTATATGTATTCATAGCACATAACTTACATACAAAACGCTTTTGTTCTAGACTGTGAGTTTATTATGCATAAAGGCCAGCTTTTTGCTTTGTTTTGTTGTTTTCTTTATATAGTGCATGTGAGGAATGTTTCTGGAGAGAAGGATCTAGCAAACACAAAAGCACATGTTACAAACCTGTGACACAGATGAACTAATGTGGAAATTAGTTACTCAAGATCAGCAGAGATCATGAAAGAAATGACAAATTCAGACAGGATATTGGAAACAGAGAGAAGAGACAAAAATCAAGTCATCCTTGATTTGTTTAAAGGTGGGTGTGTAGTTGCCTGTCAGCAACCAACAGAAAAATTGGAACAAAAGGCTTGCAAGTAACATGGAAACATCATTCTAATTTGCACCTTATTCAACTATTTTTTCAGGCTCTCTCCACTACATTTTGAAGTAGTTAGTGTGAGTCCGCTGATAATCTAACAACTGTATTTAAAGGGCTTTTTATTTGTAAATGTGCAGAGCTTCAGACACAGAATGTACAGATATTTGGACTGTTTTAATATCTGACTTAGATAGTTTTACTAAGATTAGATTAGGTGTGGAAAACCTGATAGATAATAAAGCTGATTAAATGACAAATACATGATCAGAGATAATTCTTTATAAAACAGTGAATGCTCAAAGTGCTGCAGATAATTCGTCAATGCTCTGAATATCCAAAACAATGTGTTGCCCTTTGGTCCCTCATTGTCTATAATTGATCAAAATATTCAAGTAAGGTTTGGTGTGCATGCCAGTTGGCACCATATATTTCCATTTTGAGCTACATTTTGCAAGGAAATGCTAGATAGCAGTTGGATATAATTTTTCCATAATGAAAATAGCAAAACATCTTCCCAGTTAGCCCATAACAAACAACATACAAAAAAGAACCTATTTAAAAAAAAAGTGTAGTTGCTTTTACACACTTTTGAAAGTGAAAGTGAAAGTGAAGTCACTCAGTCGTGCCCGACTCTTTGTGACCCCGTGGACTGCAGCCCACCAGGCTCCTCTGCCCATGGGATTCTCCAGGCAAGAATACTGGAGTGGGTTGCCATTTCCTTCTCCAAGGGATCTTCCCAACCCAGGGATCAAACTCAGGCCTCCTGCATTGCAGGCAGACGCTTTAACCTCTGAGCCACCAGGGAAGCCCAAGCAGCCCCCAAATGCTAGATAGCAGTTGGATATAATTTTTCCATAATGAAAACAGCAAAACATCTTCCTAGTTAGCCCATAATAAACAACATACAAAAAAGAACCTATTTAAAAAAAAGTGTAGTTGCTTTTACACACTTTTATAGCAACTTAATCACATTTTGGCATAATCAGCCCTGAAATAAATCTTGTGTATGTCTCAACAGAAAGTATTAAAGCTGAATAAAAAATTGCACAGATTTGGTTTTCTCATGCATAAGTTTTTTAAAGTGATGCTCAAAATTATGCAGAACTATGCTGCTGAAGCATTTCGTTAATGAACTGGAGTGAATGATAGTACATTCTTATAAACAAATAGGCACATAGAAACAGTAAAGTGAAGAGGAGGATTCAGAGAATTGCATTGTGCTAATCCTGAGAAACTAATTCTTTTGATGTAGTACAAGAACAGTCTATATTCCATTCACTTCAAATAAGAATATATACTGCAGAAGCCATTCAGAAATTGCTGTTCCATCAGGGTACATTCAGTGAATCAATGTAGTATTTGTTTACTCTTTTGGCAATGTGGGCTGTACGGGTGCTGTCAGAGTTCCAAAATTCTACCAATTCATCTAGAAGAGAAAACGATTTCAATTTTTTTAATAAATACTTTTTTTTACAGCTTAATAAGTATTAATTTTGTTAGATAGAATGTGCTTTTAATTAGTGTTTTCCTTTGAAGAAATTTATAGTGTCTGATTTGAAATATATTATGATTATATTTTTGTGGGACCACCATGATGATTTGGGAGTATAATTTTAGTAGGTTAATATTTTATTTTTTTTTTATAATTATGATTCCTCATTCAAAGTCATGCCAAATAGTAAATTTTATGTTTAGTACAAGTAATATTGATGGTCTATCTAAGATGCATGCTATTCTAACATAATAAAAAATGTGCAGATCTTGTTGGCTATAGCAGAAAGTCATGTTCCCAATTCAATTGGCACTTTTTATTAAATTGTTTAGTACAAAAAAAACATGTTTTATTTGAAGAGGCCTTTATAGCATGTTGAAAAGCAGAGACATTACTTTGCCAGCAAAGGTCCATCTAGTCAAGGCTATGGTTTTTCCAGTGGTCATGTATGGATGTGAGAGTTGGACTGTGAAGAAAGCTGAGCACTGAAGAATTGATGCTTTTGAACTGTGGTGTTGGAGAAGACTCTAGAGAATCCCTTGGACTGCAAGGAGATCCAAGCAGTCCATTCTGAAGGAGATCAACCCTGGGATTTCTTTGGAAGGAACGATGCTAAATCTGAAACTCCAGTACTTTGGCCACCTCATGCAAAGAGTTGACTCATTGGAAAAGATTCTGATGCTGGGAGGGATTGGGGGCAGGAGGAGAAGGGGACGGCAGAGGATGAGATGGCTGGATGGCATCACCGACTCGATGGACATGAGTCTGAGTGAACTCCGAGTTGGTGATGGACAGGGAGGTCTGGTGTGTTGCAATTCATGGGGTCGCATAGAGTCAGACATGACTGAGCAACTGAACTGAACTTATATACAACATATATAAAAAAGTATCAAGTAAAGTCAAGTGCCAGGCTCAGTCTCAAATGAGATTTATGCTTTCATAATTTATTTTGCAAATAGCTTTCAGAGTTTCATTAGAAGCTAGGCTGAAAGCATTCTGTTTGAGTGTAGAATATTCTAATCATTTGGATGGGGGAAATTTTGCAAACATGCTTGTTTTAGATCAAAAATTTTTCACTAGGGTGGTATTATGAAATAGGGTCTATTGCTCTAAGGTGATTTTATTAATGTAGTGTGCAGTGTAAGATTATATACTAAAGCACCAGATGCTTGTATTTAAACATACCTCAGCTGATTCATGTGAATGTATGCAAAAACCACCACAGTACCGTAAAGTAATTAGCATCCAATTAAAATAAATAAATTAAAAAATAAATAAATAAAACTTACTTTATCCAGTCCTGTATGTATGACTTTGACATAGTTACAAAGCCTAACAATATATGAGTATCTTCACCTTTAAATCGAGGGTAATAATAGAAACTTTTTAATAGAAAGTGTGTAATTTTGAAAAGCTTTGTAAAATGCTACTCTTATACAAGCATTAAAAAAAATGAACATCTGACAGAGTTGATATTTAAACCACTATTTAATAATGGAAGGGGTAACACGTTATGAACAGTTAGAGAGAACTTAAGTGTATATGTAGAAATAGAAATAAAGATAGATATGAAATTTATAGATTGCTGAATAAAATACAAAACTGGCTAGCATCCAACAAATCCATAAATCACAATATTTTGGGTTATCTCTTTTACTGTGTAGAAATTATTTACATCTCTACCAGGCAAAATTCTGTAAGTTTACCACTGCCCCTAGAGGGTTGGTATGTGTGTTTCTGTGTATGTGTGTGCTCAGTTGTGTCCAACTTTTTCCCACCCTATGGACAGTAGCCTGCCAGGGTCCTCTGTCCAAAGAATTTTCCAGGCAAGAAATACTGAAGTGGAATGCCACTTCCTACTGCAGGGGATCTTCCTACTGAACCAGGGATTAAACCTGTGTCTCTTGCATTTTCTTGCACTGGCAAGCAGATTCTTTACGACTGTACCAACCTGGGAAGCCAAGAGGGTTGGTAATCACTAGTAAATACACCCAGAGTGGCATTAAGAATAGCTGGTAATCTTTTTACTTACATTCAAGTTGGGAATATTTTTGATCTCACAATTTTCCCCTGTTGTGATCACAATTGCCCAGAATTATTATTGATCACACACACACAAAAAAATCTGACCCTATTAGATTTATACTGATTATTTACACAGATAAAACAAGAGTGTTACTTAATTCAATAAGCTGTCTTCAGTTCTGTAAATCAGATTTGAAAAGTTTTGCAGCTAATAATGTCAGTAATTAATCTATGTGTATAAAGTTTAAAAAGAAATCCTAGATTGACTCCCCAAATTATATAACTACTTCTTTATTGGTGAAGGTAAGATTCAAGATTCTTTTCATCAGATTTCAACTGTTATATCTATATATTTGTCTAAATTTCCTTAGTTGAGATTCCCTAAGATGTATTAAAATCCTTAGATTACCAGATAATGCATTTTTTACTAAGAAATTTATGAATTTTAAAAGTGTGGCATTTACTTGGAAATCCAGATAGCAAGTCAAATTTCTTGGAAGAATATCACAGAATTTGTTTCCAAATATTAAGTAAACCCCTATTCCTAAATATATGCTTGTCATATCTGATTAGATGAAATTTGTCTCAAATGTAATAGTCCAAATAAAGCTTTGGTTGCACTCATTTGTCCAATTTTATCCTGGTAAGACAGAGGACAGATCTGTATAACACTCACTTCTATAAGAAGACTCAGCAAAAAATATTTGCTTTTGATTTTTGAAGAGACAAAGAGAATTAGATATTACTTTAGAATGGTTCATTTTGGTGTACAAAAGCAAAACTTCCTAGAAGTTGCTCAGTCGTGTCTGACTCTTTGCCACCCCGTGGACTGTAGCCTACCAGGCTTCTCCGTCCATGGGATTCTCCAGGAAAGAATACTGGAGTGGGTTACCATTTCCTTCTCCAGGGGATCTTCCTGACTCAGGGATCGAACCTGGGTTTCCTGCATTGGAGGCAGATGCTTTAACCTCTGAGCCACCAGGGAAGACAAAATAGTGGGTTAGAGATAATTTAAAAAGAAAGAAAAGTGCTTTGTCATCAGTTCAGTTCAGTTCAGTCGCTCAGTCGTGTCTGACTCTTTGCGACCCCATGAATTGCAGCACACCAGGCCTACTTTGTCATATACCCATATAAAATAGACTACTAAAAACAGTGCTAACAGTATTTCAAGACTCCCATGTGAAACAATTAAACCCGACAAACTTTTTCTCAAAAGTATATTTTAGAATTTGAATGATTGGCAGCTCAGGACATTGACCCCTGAGCAAGGAATGACAGAAAATGATGAGCCCTATGGATCTTTTAGCTTATACCTGACACAAGTGAGTTTCCAGGATATGGAGAGATGGGACTACAGAAGCAGAAACCATAGTGATACGATTGATGGTTTTGAGGAGCCCCTGAGCCAAGGAATGGGTATAGTCTTTAGAAATCAGAAAATGCAAGTCAACAGTGTTTTCCCTAGAGACCTTGGTAGGCACACTGCCCTGCTGACATCTTTACTTCAGTTAAGTGAGATTCAACTTGAATTTCTGACTTCCAATATTATATAAACTTGGGGTGTTTTCAAGCCAAGTTTGTGATGATTTGTTACAATAGTAATTGAAACTAATATGTTTTTCAGTTTGGTTCAGTACACATAGGCAAAGTCGTGTCTGACTCTGTGACCCCATAGACTGTAGCCCTCCAGCTCCTCTGTCCATGGAATTCTCCAGGCAAGAATATTGGAGTGGGTTGTCATTTCTATCAGGGCAAATAATATTCCCTCTCCACTCATAATCTTTTATAACTTGCTATACTTCCTTAAGTTTTACCTTTCATTATAGTTTTACATATTCTGAGACAACCTATATCTATACTTTAGAACAAAACTATGTACTTTGCCCTTCAAAAAATTAAAATTCTTCCTGTTGTCTTGGATGCCTCTTCTGTTTCTTTGTCACTATTGCTCTGAGTAAAATCTAAACTGTGTGTGTGCTTAGTCACTCAGTCATCTCCAACTCTTTGCGATCCCATGGACTGTGGCACCCCAGGTTCCTCTGTCCGTGGGGATTGTCCAGGCAAGAATACTGGAGTGGGTTGCCATGCCCTCCTCCAGGGGATCTTCCCTACCCAGGGGTCAAACCCAGGTCTCCCACACTGCAGGCAGATACTTTACTCTCTGAGCCACCAGAGAAGCCCATAATCTAAACTACCCATATGAATTTTTAATCAGAGTAGCTTACTCCTAAGTGACAGGTAAATCTATGAGGTAGAAAGCTCCAAACTGCCACAATCAAATGTTTTAGCAGGTTAGAAAAACTTAAAAATGCATTAACACAAATATCTATAGACACTTACATCTCCTTTACACTTTTTTTTATAGAGGTAACTTACTCAATTTAATAATAAATTATTATTATATAATGAATTAACTCAACCTAGTAATCCAAAGATTTAAGTTACCTAAATATCTTGGAAATAGTTTAAGATGAAAAAGAAAAAATAAATTGTGATGTAAAAACTTCTGCTGTCATTATTATGTTATTATAATTCATGTTAGCTTACTTGACATATAACAAGTATAAGCAATAATTCAGTTTAACTAGTCTCTTGACTGAGCCACCAGGGAAGCCCCATTTAAAATATAAGATGTGTATAAGAGACAGATTCATGGGGTCGCAAAGAGTCGGACACGAC
>SJYT01072645.1:12031-35724 GCA_006410635.1 Cephalophus harveyi
GGGCTCCAAAATCACTGCAGATGGTGACTGCAGCCATGAAATTAGAAGACACTTACTCCTTGGAAGAAAAGTTATGACCAACCTAGATAGCATATTCAAAAGCAGAGACATTATTTTGCCGACTAAGGTCCGTCTAGTCAAGGCTATGGTTTTTCCTGTGGTCATGTATGGATGTGAGAGTTGGACTGTGAAGAAAGCTGAGCGCTGAAGAATTGATGCTTTTGAACTGTGGTGTTGGAGAAGACTCTTGAGAGTCCCTTGGACTGCAAGGAGATCCAACCAGTCCATTCCGAAGGAGATCAACCCTGGGATTTCTTTGGAAGGAATGATGCTGAAGCTGAAACTCCAGTACTTTGGCCACCTCATGCGAAGAGTTGACTCATTGGAAAAGACTCTGATGCTGGGAGGGATTGGGGGCAGGAGGAGAAGGGGACGACTGAGGATGGGATGGCTGGATGGCATCACGGACTCGATGGACGTGGGTCTGAGTGAACTCCGGGAGATGGTGATGGACAGGTAGGCCTGGCGTGCTGCGATTCATGGGGTCGCAAAGAGTCGGACACGACTGAGCGACTGAACTGAACTGAACTGATTGTCATTCATATTATCCATTATGATGGATGTATAGTGTATCTCATGAGGATTTTAACTTGCATTTTTGATGTTAACTAATATGTTAGGCATCTTTACATATGCATTTGATAATTCCTATATATTCTTTTGTTAAACATTTAATTAATTTGCTTCCCTCGCTATAAAATTGGGTTGTCCTCTAATTATTGAGTTAAAAAATTCTTTATATATGTTCTATATGTCTTTTGCCAGATACATGTATTGTTAATATATTTGTATAAACTTGTATATATTGTTAGCATATTGTGAGTCTATGACTTGCTTTTTTATATTCTTAAATGTCCTTTAAAGAGCAAACATTTTAAATTTTGATGAAATAAATCACTGCAGATAGTGACTGTAGCCACGAAATTAAAAGATGCTTGCGCCTTGGAAGAAAAGCTATAACCAACCTAGACAGCATATTAAAAAGCAGAGACATTACTTTGCCAACAAACATCCATCAGGTAAAGCTATGGTTTTTCCAGTAGTCATGTGTGGATGTGAGAACTGGACTATAAAGAAAGCTAAATACCGAAGAATTGGTGCTTTTGAACTATGGAGATAGAGAAGACTCTTGAGAGTCCCTTGGACTGCAAGGAGATCCAGTCAATCCTAAAGGAAATCAGTCCTGAATAATCATTGAAAGGACTGATGTTGAAGCTGAAACTCCAATTCTTAAGCCACCTGATTTGAAGAACTGACTCATTTGAAAAGACCCTGATGCTGGAAAAGATTGAAGTCAGGAGAAGGGGATGACAGAGGATGAAACGGTTGAATGGCATCACTAACTCGATGCACACGAGTTTGAGCAAGCTCTGGGAGTTGGGGATGGACCAGAAAGCCTGGCTTGTTGCAGTCTATGGTGTTGCAAAGAGTTGGACATGATTGAGTGACCAAACTGAACTGAATTCATCAATAACTTTTTTAAATATAAATTTATTTATTTTAATTGGTGGTTAATTATTTTACAATATTGTATTGATTTTGCCATACATCAACATGAATCTGCCACAGGTATACACATGTTCTCTTTTTGTTACCTATCAAAAATGTTTGCCTATCCTGAAATCATGAAAGTTTTCACCTATGCTTTTTTCTAGAAGTTTTATAGTTTTAATATTTACATTTTGGTCTATGAGCCTTTTTATGTGTATGCTATGAGGGAAGTACTGAAATTTGTTTTGTCCTATATAGGTTTCTTTTGTCCTAATATCTAACTGCACTAGCACTGTTATTAAAAAGCCTATCCTTTCCTCTTGGTCCCTTTCTTGATGATCAGTTGACCATATTTGTGGGACATATTTCTGGACTCTATTTTCTTCTATATATCTATTTATCAAAGCATAGACCAATACGACACTGTCCTACATACTCTCATTCTATAAGACTGAAGTCCTTCAAATTTCTTCTTGTTTAAAACTTAATCCACTGGAGGCCCTCTGATACATTTTAGGATCAGCTTGTCCAGTTCTACAAAATAACTAGCTGGGATTTTGACTGGAGTGGCTATTAATTTGGGAAGAACTAACATCTTAACAATATTGGGTCTTTAAATCCATGAATAAAATATTTTTCTTTAAATTTTAATTTCTGTCACCAAAATTTCTTCTTGTTTGAAACTTAATCCACTGGAGGCCCTCTGATACATTTTAGGATCAGCTTGTCCAGTTCTACAAAATAACTAGCTGGGATTTTGACTGGAGTGGCTATTAATTTGGGAAGAACTAACATCTTAACAATATTGGGTCTTTAAATCCATGAATAAAATATTTTTCTTTAAATTTTAATTTCTGTCACCAGTTTTTTGTAGTTTTCAGTGAGTAGGTTTTGCAAACATTTTGCGATTTCATGATTTTGATGCTATATATAAATATAATGATATTTTAAATTTTCCATTTTCTAACTTTTCAATATATAGGAATAGTATGTATAGAGATACAAGTGGTATTGTATACTAACCTTATAAGCTGTGGCCTTAATTCACTCATTAGCTTTAATATAAATTTTAGAGATTCCTTAGGATTTTTAGCTTCCCCAATAGCTTAGTTGGTAAAGAATCCGCCTGCAATTCAGGAGTTCGATCCCTGGGTTGAGAAGATCCCCTGGAGAAGGGAAAGGCTACCCACTCCAGTATTCTTGCCTGGAGAATTCCATGGACTGTACAGTCCATGGGGTCTCAAAGAGTAGGACACAACTGCATGACTTTCACTTAGGAATTTCTACACAGTCATGTCATCTCCAAAAATAAAAATAAAAAGAGCATTTTTGTTTCCAAAATAAAAAATGCCTTCTATTGCTGCCTGGCTTTTTTTGTCCTGGCTAGCCTGGTAAGGACTTTATTTTTTCAGCTGTACCCCACAGCATGTGGGGCTAGTGGTAAAGAACCCACCTGCCAATGCAGGAGACATAAAGAGACAAGGATTCAATCCTTAGATCAGGAAGATCCCCTGGAGAAGGACGTGGACACCAACTCTGGTATTCTTGCCTGGAGAATCCCATGGACAGAGGGCCTGGCAGGCAACAGTCCATAGGATTGCAAAGAGTTAGAGACAACTGAAGCGACTTGGCTCCAGTTGAACTGAAGCAGCAGGCACAGCATGTAGGATCTCAGTTTCCCTGACCAGATGGAACCCATGCCCCCTGCACTGGAAGCCTAGAGTCTTAACCACTGAATCGCCAGGGATGTCCCTGGCAAGGACTTCTTGTGCAAAGCTGAATGAATGTGATGGGGGTGGAGCCTGATCATAGGGAATATGAACTCAATCTTTCACCATTGAGTACGATGTTAGCTGCACATATTGATGTATGGCAAAGCCAATACAATATTGTAAAGTAATTAACCTCCAGTTAAAATAAATAAATTTATATTTTTTAAAAAATGTCTTTTATCAGTTGACTTCTACTCCTATTTTTGGTGCATTTTTTAAATTAATTACAGGCTAAATTTTGTCAATTGCAGATTTTTTTTTTCTTACTGAAGCAGGAAACTTATTTTTCTCTCCTTTATTCTGTTAATGTTGAGTTACAATAAGTTTTCATCTATGAAATCAACCTGGAATTCCCAAGATAAATTCTACCTGTTCATAGTATATTATGCTTATCACACATAGTTAGACTTAATTTTTTTAATAGTTTACTAAAGAAAGTTAGTGATACCAAGGGAACATTTCATGCAAAGATGGGCTCGATAAAGGACAGAAATGGTATGGGCCTAACAGAAGCAGAAGGTATTAAGAAGAAGTGGCAAGAATACACAGAAGAATTGTACAGAAAAGATCTTCACAACCCAGATAATGATGAAGGTATGATCACTCACACTCATCTAGAGCTGGACATCCTGGAATGTGAAGTCAGGTGGGCCTTAGGAAGCACTACTATGAAAAAAGCTAGTGGAGGTGACGGAATTCCAGTTGAGCTATTTCAAATCCTAAAAGATGATGCCGTGAAAATGCTGCACTCAATATACCAGCAAATTTGGAAAACTCAGCGGTGGCCATAGAACAGGAAAAGGTCAGTTTTCATTCCAATCCCAAAGAAAGACAATGCCGAAGAATGCTCAAACTACCGCACAATTGCACTCATCTCACATGCTAGTAAAGTAATGCTCAAAATTCTCCAAGTCAGGCTTCAGTAATATGTGAACCGTGAACTATCAGATGTTCAAGCTGGTTTTAGAAAAGGCAGAGAAACCAGAGATCAAATTGCCAACACTACTGGATCATCAAAAAAAGGCAAAAAAGTTCCAGAAAAACATCTACTTCTGCTTTATTGACTATGCCAAAGCCTTTGATTGTGTGGATCACAATAAACTGTGGCAAATTCTGAAAGAGATGGGAATACCAGACCACCTGACCTGCCTCTTGAGAAACCTGTATGCAGGTCAGGAAGCAACAGATAGAACTGGACATGGCAAAACAGACTGGTTCCAAATAGGAAAAAGAGTACATCAGGCTGTATATTGTCACCCTGCTTATTTAACTTATATGCAGAGTACATTATGAGAAATGCTGGGTTGGAAGAAGCACAAGCTGGAATCAAGATTGCCAGGAGAAATATCAATAACCTTAGATATGCAGATGAAATCATCCTTATAGCAGAAAGTGAAGAACTAAAGAGCCTCTTGATAAAAGTGAAAAAGGAGAGAAAAAGTTGACTTAAAACTCAACATTCAGAAAACTAAGATCATGGCATCCGGTCCCATCACTTCATGGGAAATAGATGGGGAAACAGTGGAAACAGTGTCAGACTTTATTTTTCTGGGTTCCAAAATCACTGCAGATGGTGATTGCAGCCATGAAATTAAAAGACGCTTACTCCTTGGAAGAAAAGTTATGACCAACCTAGATAGTATATTCAAAAGCAGAGACATTACTTTGCCGACTAAGGTCCGTCTAGTCAAGGCTATGGTTTTTCCAGTGGTCATGTACGGATGTGAGAGTTGGACTGTGAAGAAAGCTGAGCGCCAAAGAATTGATGCTTTTGAACTATGCTGTTGGAGAAGACTCTTGAGAGTCCCTTGGACTGCAAGGAGATCCAACCAGTCCATCCTAAAGGAGATCAGTCCTGGGTGTTCATTGGAGGGACTAATGTTGAAGCTGAAACTCCAATACTTTGATCACCTGATGAGGAGAGCTGACTCATTTGAAAAGACAGGGATGCTGGGAAAGACTGAAGGCAGGAGGAGAAGGGGACGACAGAGGATGAGATGGTTGGATGGCATCACTGAGACAATGGACATGGGTTTGGGTGAACTCCGGGAGTTGGTGATGGACAGGGAGGCCTGGTGTGTTGCGGTTCATGGGGTCAGAAAGAGTCGGACATGACTGAGCTGAACTGAATGAATTTTGCATCTAGGTCCATAAGAGATATTGGTGTACAGTTTTCTTTTCTTTGAAATATTTGTCTGGTTTTGTTTTTTCTTTCCAAGATTGAGTTGGAATGGGTTCCTTCACTTCTATTTTCTGAAGGAGTCTATGATGATGATGATTATATTCTTTCATAAAATGTTTGGTAAAATTCATCAGTGAGGACATTTGGGCCTTCAGTTTTCCTTGTAGAAAGATTTTAAATTATAAATACAGTTTACTGTATGCAGGGCTACTCACATTTCCATCAGCTTTTGTCTCACAAAGAATCTCTCCTTTGCTTCTAAGTCATCAAACTTGTCAGCCTAATTTCCTTTGTACAAATCTCTTGTTATCCTTTTAATGTCTGTAGTATTGATACTCATCTCTTTCATCCTTGATAATAGAAATTTGTATTTTTTTCTCTTTCTTTTATCAGCTTAGCTACAGATTTACCAATTTTATTAGTTTTCCAAAGAATCCATTGATTTCATTAATTTATTTCTATTGTCTACTTAAAAAGGCAGAAAGTGTTTTCTATTAGGGGCTAAATAAATATTTTAGGTTTTCAGGCTGTATGACCTTTCAGGTAGCAATAAACAACAAGTAAATGAATAAGTGGAACTATGTTCAGATAAAACTTTATTTACAGAAACAAGTTTTGAGCCAGAGTTTGCCTGTGAGCTGTGGTTTGCTAATCCTTGGTCTATTAATTTCAACTCATCTTTATTTTTGCTTCCTAGTTCTTTGGAGTTAATATTCTCTCATTTTCCAGCTTTCTAAGATAGAAATCATAATCCTTAGGTGTAGAAGAACATTTTCAATGAGCTTAGAAATCCAGGTTCACTCCTCCAACCAGCACCAGTAGTTTAAAGATGTGATCAGTTTTAGATGAAATGCCTAGTCTTGGTTTTTGCTCATGTATATGTATGAATTGCCTCCTTTGGCTAACTTTAAGATCTTTTTAATCATGATTTTCAGGAATTTGATTATAATAATTGATATACTTTGCTGTGGTTTTCTTGGCTTTCTGTTTGTTTAGCTTATTGGATGTGTGTTAGTTTATAATTCATCAATTTGGAAAATATTATATTCAGTGATGGTATGTTGGTACCTTGAAACCAGCAATAGTGGCAGTATTTACATCATAAAAGTTAGCCTATGCTAGAAATCAAGTCTTTTCTCTCCATGATGCCAGTTGTTAAAATGTACTGCCCATGGATCACTAAATTTGGTTCTTTCCCATTTTTTTTCTTTATGTTCTATTGTGGTAGTTTCTGTTTCTATATGTTCAAATTTACTGATATTCTAAACTTTTCAGTGGGTGCTATCTCTATGTTGTGAATTTATTGGTTAAGATACTATATTTTTCAGCTCTAACTCTCTATTTGGTTATTGTTATAGTACTTTCTATTGACCTTTTCATGATGTTTTCTTTAAATCCTTGACCATATTTTTAATAATTATTCTAAAGTAACTCACTGTTAGCCCCCTGTTACTGCTGACAGGAACACTGTTAGCTCCTATATGGCTTTGATCACTTCTTCTCTCCCTTCCTATCCATGTTTACTCTCTGGCTGTGTGTATGCATGCTAAGTTGCTTCAGTTATGTCTAACTCTGTGCAACCCTATGGACTGTAGTCTGCCACGCTCCTCTGTCCATGGGATTCTCCAGGTAAGGATACTGGAGTAGGTTGCCATGCCCTCCTCCAGGGTATCTTCCCAACCCAGGGATCAAGCCCACATCTCTTATATCTCCTTCATTGGCAGTCAGGTTCTTTACCACCAGCACCACCTGGGATGGCCACTCTGACTAGTTCTGTCATTTTAGTAAGATATCACCTTCTTGAGAGTTCTGCTAAATCTTCCATATAGTTGATAAAGATTCCTCATTGCCTTAGAATTTTCATGTCTCCTAGATCTTGTGTCCTCTGGGAATGACTCTTCTGAGAGCATCTGGTCATTGTTACCACAGCCTGGTGGATTTTACCTTATGTTACCATAGCTTAGTTTTCATCAACAGACTCACAGAGAACCCTGAAGATTTATAGAGCTCTTTCTCCATCTAACACCCTCCTCTGTGCCAGTCTGCCTCAGAAATTCTAGCATCTCAGACTTCTTGATCCTTAATAAGTAGCTCCTGAGCTCAAGACCACTGCATGGGTTCCTCCCTTCAATCCTGCAGTTGTGATTTGGAAGATGCTCTTCAGGAAGAGACTGGCGTGATTTTAAGACTCACTTTACTTCTTTTACAGACCTCTTATAGTTCAAAGTCTTGTATTTCCTATTTGTCAGTGTTTCAAAATAGTTATTTCATATATTTTATCCAGTTTCCTATTTTTCTAAACATTAGGAAAACGTGTCTTTTTACAGTTTCTCCATCATAGCTGGAAGGTGAAGTTCTTAAACACTCTTGACCAAACCAATAATCTTCCTTCATCTGAATGAATAACCACATCGACAGAGTTCTTAACAGTATCAGTCTTAGGTGGGACATACTATGAATAACAGAAAGTACGGAGATGTTATAATCCACTGAGTCAGCACCAGCTATAAACGAGGGAGCTTGATGTTACAGGTAGGTAGATTATCCTCTTGTGTAGTAAATAAATCATGTCCTTCCTTGGTTCAGTTCAGTTCAGTTGCTCAGTCATGTCCGACTCTTTGCGACCCCATGAATCGCAGCACGCCAGGCCTCCCTGTTCATCACCAACTCCCAGAGTTCACTCAGACTCACGGCCATCGAGTCAGTGATGTCATCCAGCATCTCATCCTCTGTCGTCCCCTTCTCCTCCTGCCTCCAATCCCTCCCAGCATCAGAGTCTTTTCCAACGAGTCAACTCTTCACATGAGGTGGTCAAAGTACTGGAGTTTCAGCTTTAGCATCATTCCTTCCAAAGAAATCCCAGGGCTGATCTCCTTCAGAATGGATTGGTTGGATCTCCTTCCAGTCCAAGGGACTCTCAAGAGTCTTCTCCAACACCACACCTCAAAAGCATCAATTCTTTGGCGCTCAGCCTTCTTCACAGTCCAACTCTCACAGCCATACATGACCACAGGAAAAACCATAGCCTTGACTACACGGACTTTAGTCGGCAAAGTAATGTCTCTGCTTTTGAATATGCATCTAGGTTGGTCATAACTTTTGTTCCAAGGAGTAAGCGTCTTTTAATTTCATGGCTGCAATCATCATCTGCAGTGATTTTGGAGCCCCCAAAAATAAAGTCTGACACTATTTCCACTGTTCCCCATCTATTTCCCATGAAGTGAAGGAACCGGATGCCATGATCTTTCTTTTCTGAATGATGAGCTTTAAGCCAACTTTTTCACTCTCCTCTTTCACTTTCATCAAGAGGCTTTTTAGTTCCTCTTCACTTTCTGCCATAAGGGTGGTGTCATCTGCATGTCTGAGGTTATTGATATTTCTCCTGGCAATCTTGATTCCAGCTTGTGTTTCTTCCAGTCCAGCTTTTCTCATGATGTACTCTACATATAAGTTAAATAAGCAGGGTGAAAATATACAGCCTTGACGTACTCCTTTTCCTATTTCAAACCAGTCTGTTGTTCCATGTCCAGTTCTAACTGCTGCTTCCTGACCTGCATACAGATTTCTCAAGAGGCAGGTAGGGTAGTCTGGTATTCTCAACTCTTTCAGAATTTTCCACAGTTTCTTGTGATCCACACAGTCAAAGGCTTTGGCATAGTCGATAAAGCAGAAATAGATGTTTTTCTGGATCTCTCTTGCTTTTTCCATGATCCAGCAGATGTTGGCAATTTGATCTCTGGTTCCTCTGCCTTTTCTAAAGCCAGCTTGAACATCAGGGAGTTCACGGTTCACGTATTGCTGAAGCCTGGCTTGGAGGATTTTGAGCATTACTTTACTAGCATGTGAGATGAGTGCAATTGTGCGGTAATTGGAGCATTCTTTTGCATTGCCTTTCTTTGGAATTGGAATGAAAACTGACCTTTTCCAGTCCTGTGGCCACTGCTGAGTTTTCCAAATTTGCTGGCAGATTGAGTGCAGCACTTTCACAGCATCATCTTTCAGGATTTGAAACAGCTCAACTGGAATTCCATCACCTCCACTAGCTTTGTTCGTAGTGATGCTTTCTAAGGCCCACTTGACTTCACATTCCAAGATGTCTGGCTCTAGATTAGTGATCACATCATCATGATTATCTGGGTCGTGAAGATCTTTTTTGTACAGTTCTTCTGTGTATTCTTGCCACCTCTTCTTAATATCTTCTGCTTCTGTTAGGTCCATACCATTTCTGTCCTTTATCGAGCCCATCCTTGCATGAAATGTTCCCTTGGTATCTCTAATTTTCTTGAAGAGATCTCTAGTCTTTCCCATTCTGTTGTTTTCCTCTATTTCTTTGCATTGATCACTGAAGAAGGCTTTCTTATCTCTTCTTGCTATTCTTTGGAACTCTGCATTCAGGTGCTTATATCTTTCCTTTTCTCCTTTGCTTTTCGCCTCTCTTCTTTTCACAGCTATTTGTAAGGCCTCCCCAGACAGCCATTTTGCTTTTTTGCATTTCTTTTCCATGGGGATGGTCTTGATCCCTGTCTCCCGTACAATGTCACGAACCTCATTCCATAGTTCTTCAGGCACTCTATCTATCAGATCTAGGCCCTTAAATCTATTCCTCACTTCCACTGTATAATCATAAGGGATTTGATTTAGGTCATACCTGAATGGTCTAGTGGTTTTCCCTACTTTCTTCAATTTGAGTCTGAATTTGGCAATAAGGAGTTCATGATCTGAGCCACAGTCAGCTCCCGGCCTTGTTTTTGTTGACTGTATAGAGCTTCTCCATCTTTGGCTGCATAGAATATAATCAATCTGATTTCGGTGTTGACCATCTGGTGATGTCCACGTGTAGAGTCTTCTCTTGTGTTGTTGGAAGAGGGTGTTTGCTATGACCAGTGCATTTTCTTGGCAAAACTCTATTAGTCTTTGCCCTGCTTCATTCCACATTCCAAGGCCAAATTTTCCTGTTACTCCAGGTGTTTCTTGACTTCCTACTTTAGCATTCCAGTCCCCTATAATGAAAAGGACATCTTTTTTGTGTGTTAGTTCTAAAAGGTCCTGTAGGTCTTCATAGAACCATTCAGCTTCAGTTTCTTCAGTGTTACTGGTTGGGGCATAGACTTGGATTACTGTGATATTGAATGGTTTGCCTTGGAAACTAACAGAGATCATTCTGTCGTTTTTGAGATTGCATCCAAGTACTGCATTTCAGACTCTTTTGTTGACCATGATGGCTACTCCATTTCTTCTGAGGGATTCCTGCCTGCAGTAGTAGATATAATGGTCATCTGAGTTAAATTCACCAATTCCAGTCCATTTTAGCTCGCTGATTCCTAGAATGTCAACGTTCACTGTTGCCATATCTCGTTTGACCACTTCCAATTTGCCTTGATTCATGGACCTGACATTCCAGGTTACCTTCCTTGGTAGGATGTATTAATTAACTAATACTTAGGCTGAGTTGGACTACCCTGAGTGCGAAGTATTACATTTCTCATTTCTTAAAACAGCTAACAATCTGGGGAGTCATTCTGGTGTGGTAGACAAAGATAAAATACAAAAATAATTATTTTCTGGGAGTTAGGAAGGTTAGTTCAAAGGCCAGGACTCTGCATTCATCACCTTCCACACTTCCTTCAATTTCTATCTGAAAAAATGAGCAATTGGATTCTTTGCCCTCTAACAACTCTTTTGGCTTGGCCATTTTTACTACTGTTTTGTTTTCTCACCATTATTCTGAGCATCATCCCATGATAATTGGTATAAAATCATAGACTAGAACAGCTATCTTTTTAAGGGTTAAGCTACTCCCATTACAATAATTAGTGAGGATAAGTGCTCAAAGCATTCCTAGCAAAGTGAACAGAAGATAAAAACAGGACATATCTAATTAAAGAGAGCTTCTGGGTTACAATAGCAGGGTCTGATATTTTAATCTCTTATCTTCTTATTAAAATAGAAATGATGGTGAGGTAAAACAGGAACCCAGAGTTCATCTCCCCCAACATCAAATGTAACTAACAATATTTATTAGCACAGCAAAAACTTCAAGAGGAAGAACCATGTGAAGAAAAATACACAACTTTGTGCCTAAACATCAATAAATGGTGAAAAAAAAAATCTGCAATGGCTTGGCATAGCTCCCTAGCCTTAACCCTAAGCTCCAGAAAGAGAGGGAATGAAATATTGAGAATCTTCACAAATATTTTTTTACTGTGAAAAATATTTAAACATATTATTATTTGTGTGTGTTTTTTCAATTTCTTTTTAAATATAAATTTATTTATTTTAATTGGAGGCAAATTACTTTACAATATTATATTGGTTTTGTCATACAACATGAATCCACCACGGGTGTACACGTGTTCCCCATCCTGAACCCCCTCCCACCTCCCTCCCCATACCATCCCTCTGGGTCACCCCAGTGCACCAGCCCCAAACATCCTGTATCCTGCATTGAACCTGGACTGGTGATTCGTTTCATGTATTATATTATACATGTTTCAATGCCATTCGCCCAAATCATCCCACCCTCTCCCCCTCCCACAGAGTACAACAGACTGTTTCTATACATCTGTGTCTTTTTTGCTGTCTCGCATACAGGGTTATCGTTACCATCTTTCTAAATTCCATATATATGCGTTAGTATACTGTATTGGTGTTTTTCTTTCTGGCTTACTTCACTCTGTATAATAGGCTCCAGTTTCATCCACCTCATTAGAACTGATTCAAACGTATTATTTTTAATGGCTGAGTAATAGTCTATTGTGTATATGTACCACAGCTTTCTTATCCATTCATCTGCTGATGGACATCTAGGTTGTTTCCATGTCCTGGCTATTCTAAACAGTGCTGCGATGAACACTGGGGTGCATGTGTCTGTTTCAATTCTGGCTTCCTCGGTGTGTATGTGCAGCAGTGGGATTGCTGGGTCATAAGGCAGTTCTATTTGCAGTTTTTTAAGGAATTTCCACACTGTTCTCTATAGTGGCTGTACTAGCTTGCATTCCCAACAGTGTAAGAGGGTTCCCTTTTCTCTACATCCTCTCCAGCATTTATTGCTTGTAGACTTTTGGATAGCAGTCATTCTGACTGGCGTCAAATGGTACCTCATTGTGGTTTTGATTTACATTTCTCTGATAATGAGTGATGTTGAGCATATTTTCATGTGTTTGTTAGCTATCTGTATAAATAATTCCATTCACCATTGCAACGAAAAGAATAAAATACTTAGGAATATATATCTACCTAGTCAGACACGACTGAGCGACTGAACTGAACTGAACTGAAAGAAACTAAAGACCTATATATAGAAAATTATAAAACACTGGTGAAAGAAATCAAAGAGGACACTAATAGATGGAGAAATATACCGTGTTCATGGATCAGAAGAATCGATATAGTGAAAATTAGTAATCTACCCAAAGCAATCTATAGATTCAATGCAATCCCTATCAAGCTACCAATGGTATTTTTTCACAGAGCTAGAACAAATAATTTCACAATTTGTATGGAAATACAAAAAACCTTGAATAGCCAAAGCAATCTTGAGAAAGAAGAATGGAGCTGGAGGAATCAACCTGCCTGACTTCAGGCTGTACTACAAAGCCACAGTCATCAAGACAGTATGGTACTGGCACAAAGACAGAAATATAGATCAATGGAACAAAATAGAAAGCCCAGAGATAAATCCACGCACCTATGGGCAGCTTATCTTTGACAAAGGAGGCAAGAATATACAATGGATTAAAGACAATCTCTTTAACAAGTGGTGCTGGGAAAACTGGTCAACCACTTGTAAAAGAATGAAACTAGAACACTTTCTAACACCATACACAAACATAAACTCAAAATGGATTAAAGATTTAAATGTAAGACCAGAAACTATAAAACTCCTAGAGGAGAACACAGGCAAAATACTCTCTGACATAAATCACAGGAGGATCCTCTATGAACCACCTCCCAGAATATTGGAAATAAAAACAAAAATAAACAAATGTGACCTAATTAAAATTAAAAGCTTATGCACTACAAAGGAAACTATGAACAAGGTGAAAAGACAGCCTTCAGAATGGGATAAAATAATAGCAAATGAAGCAACCGATAAAGAACTAATCTCAAAAATATACAAATATTTCTTATTTGGAGAAAAGTCTGAGTGTTGAACAGGAAGGTCAGGTAAAATTTAAAAAGAAACTCTAGTAGGGAGGAACAAACCCGATTCCATATTGGATGTTTCTTTTACTTTAACCTATATTCTACTGCTTTTGCTACAAGTTAATCACTAAAGGGATGTTGCCTATAACTCAAAGTACACATAATGGACTGTCTCAGGGAATCTCACCTTCCATGCCTGAACACAAAGCTAAAATCTCTTTGTTCAACTCACAAGAAACATCTTGACCAGGTCCACCTGTGAATGCCTACAGGAAAGGAGAAATTAATACATCCCTTTGAAGTTTGGTGGAAACCAGGAAATATTTTTAGTAACTTATAACCTTTTCTCTGCCATAAAGGTGGTGTCATCTGCACATCTGAGGTTATTGATATTTCTCCCGGCCATCTTGATTCCAGCTTGTGTTTCTCCAGTCCAGCGTTTCTCATGATGTACTCTGCATAGAAGTTAAATAAGCAGGGTGACAATATACAGCCTTGACGTACTCCTTTTCCTATTTGGAACCAGTCTGTTGTTCCATGCCCAGTTCTACCTGTTGCTTCCTGACCTGCATACGGATTTCTCAAGAGGCAGGTTAGGTGGTCTGGTATTCCCATCTCTTTCAGAATTTGACACAGTTTATTGTGATCCACACAGTCAAAGACTTTGGCATAGTCAATAAAGTAGAAATAGATGTTTTTCTGGAACTCTCTTGAAAGATCATGGCATCTGGTCCCATCACTTCATGGGAAATAGATGGGGAAACAGTGGAAACAGTCTCAGACTTTATTTTGGGGGGCTCCAAAATCACTGCTGATGGTGACTGCAGCCATGAAAATAGAAGACGCTTACTCTTTGGAAGAAAAGTTATGACCAACCTAGATAGTATTTTCAAAAGCAGAGACATTACTTTGCCGACTAAGATCCGTCTAGTCAAGGCTATGGTTTTTCCTGTGGTCATGTATGGATGTGAGAGTTGTACTGTGAAGAAAGCTGAGTGCCGAAGAATTGATGCTTTTGAAGTGTGGTGTTGGAGAAGACTCTTGAGAGTCCCTTGGACTGCAAGGAGATCCAACCAGTCCATTCTGAAGGAGATCAGCCCTGAGATTTGTTTGGAAGGAATGATGCTAACGCTGAAACTCCAGCACTTTGGCCACCTCATGCGAAGAGTTGACTCACTGGAAAAGACTCTGAGGCTGGGAGGGATTGGGGGCAGGAGGAGAAGGGGACGACCGAGGATGAGATGGCTGGAGGGCATCACTGACTCGATGAAAGTGAGTCTGAGTGAACTCCGGGAGATGGTGATGGACAGGGAGGCCTGGCGTGCTGCGACTTATGGGGTCGCAAAGAGTCAGACACGACTGAGCGACTGAACTGAACTGAACTGAACTGATAACCTTTTTTATTATACCTACTCACCTCTCCCTTCTTTTTTCTATGAAGGAAACCAGCATCCATACCTTGACAAGATGGGCCTTTCAGATACTAGTCCACTATTTTCTTGATCTTCTGGCTTTCTGAATAAATTCATTATTTCTTATCCTAACAAGTTATGTCTTAATTTATTGGCTTGTCATGTAGTGAGCAGTATGAGGTTGGGCTTGGGTGACAAAATCTTGAAAAGTATAAGCATCTACATGAAAACAAATGACATAGGGACTTCCCTGGTGCTTCAGTGGCTAAGACTCTGTGCTCCCAATGCAGGAGGCCTGAGTTTGATCCCTTGTCAGGGAACTATATCCCACATGCTGGAGCAATCACATTAATTAATTAATTAATTTTAAAAATAAATGACATAATTATACCATTCCCTGAATTTTTGTGGTTTTAAATTTTTAAAACATTTTAAAGCATTGCTTAAATTTAAATTATACAAACATTATGCTGAAAGGTAAATACAAAGGCGTATGACAATATCATAAGAAGAAAAAGAGTAGAAATCTCAAAGAAACAGAAGGAAATTCTCTACAAATACTTTTTGTGATAAAAGCAACTTAATAAGGACTTGAACTCCAGAAAATGATTTCTTGTCAATAAAAATTTCAAAATAGACTAAAAAAGACAAAACTGTAGTACTGGAGAAAAATTGAGAACCAAATACTATCAGAGACTGAATTAGAAACAGTAAGAAACAGAATATGGAGCTAAAAGCTTAAATAATAAAATACAAAAAGGCTTGAACTAATCACAGTGAACAGAGGAACAGGCAAGGTAAACAATTCAAAAATATAATACATAAAGAAAAAAGAAAAGCTGACAAAAATGTCATTTCCTTAAACAGACACCCCAGCAGATTCAAACAGAAAAATTATTACAAAATTTCCATAAAGTAAGAATTAAGGTCTCTGCAAAAATTTACACAGAATATCAGTTTTCATTGAGACAGATCTTGTTTGCATTGCGTTTCAGGGATAGACAAAAGATTCTTTGATCACACAGAGGGGACAAAGTAACATGGAAATATTTAAAACTAGTGTCAAATTTCTCCTTAGTAACAGTGCTAGGGTATAATGAAATACTTAACTTCAGCCAAATTTTTAAGAATAATAAAGTGACCAATTTTATACCCACTTATGTCACTAAAATAAAAAGACATATATTCAAACATGTGTGAACTTAAGAAATGAAGTGTCTATAGAATATTTTTTAAAAAGTAATACTACTTGACAAGGACATTTAACTGATCAAAAAAAAAAAATGTGATTCTTTTCTCCATACAAATTTTCACAAAGCTTTATAAATGTCTTCCTAAAAGGTTAATTCTATAGTGCAATGATAGAAGACAACATTTCATGATTTTTATATTCATATGACGTTACTGTATGTCCAAAAATTATACTTCCTTGAATTTTTTATTTCTGTTAGAAAACAGAGAATAAAAAAAGCAATAAAAACTTGCCCTAGTTTGCAAGACTGCCATAACAAAGCACCGTAACAGACTGGATGACTTACAGAAATTTTTGATGTTGTCATTCTGTTGCTCAGTCATGTCCATCCTTTGTGACCCCAATGGACTGCAGCATGCCAGGCTTTCCTGTCCTTCACCATCTCCTGGAGTTTGTTGAAACTCATGTCCATTGCATCAGTGATGCCATCCAACCATTTCATCCTCTGTTGTCCCCTTCTCCTCCTGCTTCCAATCTTTCCCAGCATCAGGGTCTTTTCCAATGAGTTGGCTCTTTGCATCAGGTGGCCAAAGTATTGGAGCTTCAACCTCAGCATCAGTCCTTCCAATGAATATTCAAGGTTGATTTCCTTTAGGATGGACAGGTTTGATCTCCTTGCAGTCCAAGGGACTCTCTGAAGAGTCTTTTCCAGTACCACAGCTTGAAGGCAAAAGTTCTTCAGTGCTCGGCCTTTTTTATTGTCCAGTTCTCACATCCATACAAGACAACTGGAAAAACCATAGCTTTGACTACACAGACCTTTATTGGCAAAGTAATATCTCTGCTTTTTAATATGCTGTCTAAGTTTGTCATAGCTTTTCTTTCAAGAAGCAAGTGTCTTTTAATTTCATGGCTGCAGTCACTGTCTACAGTGATTTTGGAGCCCTCCCCCAAATAAAGTCTGTCACTGTTTCCATTGTTTCCCATCTATTTGCCATGAAATGATGGAACCAAATGCCATGATCTTTGTTACTGAATGCTGAGTTTTAAACCAGATTTTTCACTTTCCTCTCTCACTTTCACCAAGAGGCTCTAGTCCCTCTTTGCTTTCTGTTGTAAGGGTGGTGTCATAAACAGACATTTATTTTCTCACAATTCTGGAGGCTGGAAGTCTGAGATCAAGATATCAGCAGGGCAGTGTTCTTGTGAGATCTCTCTCTTTAACTGCAGATGGCTGTCTTACTCTGCATCTTCATACCACCTGCCTTCTGCACCTGTCTCTGTCCAAACTTTCTTTTCTTATAAGAACACTAGAATAGAGCCACAATAATGGCCTTATTTTAACTTAATTACCTCTTTAAAGGCCCCATCCCCAAATATTTAACACAATCACATTCTGAGGTTCTGGGGCTTAGGATTTCAACAAGTAAGTTCTGGGGAGACATACTTCAGCCCCTAACACTCTCTATGCCTTGACATAAAGAAAGTACAAAATGAATGTCATCATGTTCCACTATTTAAGCCTCAGGGGATGCAATGAAAAGTTCAGAATCTCTTGCCTTCTTGAAATGAGTCAACTGGTTATAACGAGGTTTGTGATCAAAGTAGTCCCACCCACTTTGTCTTGGAAACATGCTGGACTTCTCACAATCTTGGGGGAGAAAAAGGCTGACTGGTAGAGGGAAAGAGCACAGGATGCTCAATGTTGTTTAACAGTGGTTTTGATAGAGCATTGGGCTTCCCTAGAGGGTCAGATGGTAAACAATATGTCTGCAATGCAGTAGACCCAGATTTGATCCCTGGGTCAGGAAGATCCCCTGGAGAGGGGAATGGCTACACACTCCAGTATTCCTGTCAGAAGAATTCCATGGACAGAGGGCTACAGTCCATGAGCACACAAAGACTGAGAGACTAGCTTTGATAGAGCATTAAAAAAAAAAAGCAGAATGACTCTTTGTTGTTGTTCAGTCGCTAAGTCATGTCCAACTCTTTGCAACCCTATGGACTGAAGTATGTCAGGCTTCCCCGTCCTTCACTATTTCCCAGAGTTAGCTCAAATTTATGTCCATTGAGTCGGTGATGCCATCCAACCATCTCATCCTCTGGCTTCTATTTTTGCCTTCAGTCATTCCTAGCATTAGAGTCTTTTCCAATGAGTCTCTTCACATTAGGTGGCCAAAGTATTGGAGCTTCAGCTTCAGCACCAGTCCTTCCGATGAATATTCAGTGTTAATTTCCTTTCGGATTGATTGATTTGATCTTCTTGTAGTCCAGGGGACTCAAGAGTCTTCTCCAGCACCATAATTCAAAATCATCAGTTCTTTGGCACTCAGCCTTCTTTATGGTACAACTCTCACACTCATGCATGACTACTGGAAAAACTGTAACTTTGAGCATACGGATGTTTGTTGGCAAACTGGTGTCTCTGCTTTTTAATATGTTGTCTGGTATTCTTGCTGTAATAACTTCATGAGCAGTATGGAAAGAATAACTCATTTCTTCCCATTTCCTGAAGTCTTATAGGTTTTTTTTTTCCACTTATTTTTCAGTTGCTTTAGGTTTACAGAAAAATTAAATATAAAGCACATAAAATGACTACTCCCACTTCATCTGTACAGTTTCCCCTCTTACTGACAACTTGCTAGTGTACATCTGTTACCATCGACGAATACATTATTAACCAAAGTCTACAATTTACATTGGGTATCACCCTTTATTTGGGGGGCTCCAAAATCACTGCAGATGGTAATTTCAGCCTTGAAATTAAAAGATGCTTACTCCTTGGGAGAAAAGTTATGACCAACCTAGACAGCATATTAAAAAGCAGAGACATTACTTTTCCAACAAAGGTCCGTCTCATCAAGGCTATGGTTTTTCCAGTGGTCATGTATGATGTGAGAGTTGGACTATAAAGAAAGCTGAGTGCCAAAGAATTGATGCTTTTGAACTGTGGTGTTGGAGAAGACTCTTCAGAGTCCCTTGGACTGCAAGGAGATCAAACCAGTCCAGCCTAAAGGAAGTCAGTCCTGGATATTCAATGGAAGGGCTGATGTTGAAGCTGAAACTTCAATACTTTGGCCACCTAATGCAAATAACTGACTCACTGGAAAAGACTCTTATGCTGGGAAAGATTGAAGGCAGGAAGATAAGGTGACAACAAAGGATGAGATGGTCGGGTGGCATCACTGACTCAATGGACATGCATTTGAGTAAACTCTGGGAGTTGGTGATGGACAGGGAGGTGTCCTGCAGTCAATGGGGTTAATAAAGAGTTGGACACTACTGAGAGACTGAATCGAACTGAACTGATCACTCTTGGTGTTGTACAGTTCTATGAGTTTTGACAAATGCATACTATGGTGTGGCCACCATTGTAGTGTCACACAGAATAATTTCCATGCACTCAAAATCCCATGCTCCACATACTCATTCCTTTCTCCTTCCCTCAAGCCCTTGGCAACCACTAACTTTTTACTGTCTTTACAGTCTTGTCTTTTCTAGAATGTCATATAGCAGGACTCATACAGTAAATAGTCTTTTCAGACTGGCTTCTTTCACTTAGAAATATGCATTAAGCTTCCTCCATATCTTTTCAAACATTGATAGCTTTCTGTCATCATCAATATTATCACTGGATAATATTCCATTCTATGGATGTGTCAGAGTTTGTCTATCCATTCATCTACTGAAAGACATCTTTGTTGCCTCCACATCTCATAGTCATAAGTAAACTTGTTATAAAAAATTCCTGTGTAGGTATTCAATTTATTTGGGTTGTCATAAGGAGTGTGACTGCTGGATAGTATAGTAAGATTTTGTTTAGCTTTGTAAGAAACTACCAAAGTGTCTTCCAACATAATTGTACCATTTTGCATACCTATTAGCGATGAATGATTTCTCATTGTTCCACATCCTTGTTAACATTTGCTGTTGTTAATATTTTAGGGATTCTAACAGGCATATAGTGGTATGTCATTGTTTTAATCTGCAGTCCCCTGATGACATGTGACACTGAGTACTTTTTCATATTTGTCATCTGTATATCTTTTTTGGTGAGGTATCTTGTGCAGATCTTTTGCCATTTTTGAATTTTCTTAGTTGCTGACTTTCAAGGGTTCTTTGCATATTTTGAATGCATCTTTCATCAGACATGTGTTTTGCATATATTTTCTCCCAGTTGGTTGACTTGTCTTTTCATTCTCTTAACTATGTCTTTATGTAGAGCAGGAGTTTTTGATCTAGATAATGTCATGCTATTTTTTTTTTTTTCTTTCATGGATCACACTTTTGGTGTTGTATCTAAATAAATCACCAAATCTAATGTTGCCTCTGTTCTCTCTTATGTTACCTTCTAGAATTTTGGAATTTTGCATTTTACATTCAAGTCTATGATCCATTTTGAGATAATTTTTGCAAAAGTCTAAGATTTGTACTTGGATGTGCAGTTGTTTCAGTACATTTTGCTGAAAAGATGATCTATGCTCCATTGAATTGCATTTGCTCCTTTGTCAAAAATCAATTGTCTCCTCTGTGTAGGTCTACTTCTGGATTTTCAATTTTGTTCAGTTGATCTATTTATCTGTTCTTTCACCAATACCACATTGTCTTGATCACTACAGATGTATGTAAGTCTTAAAGTCTAGTAGTAACAATTCTTCAACTTTATTCTTCAATTGGCTACTCATCTTTCCATAAATTTTGGAAGCAGTTTGCTGATATCCAAAATAACTTCCTGGGGTTTTGATAAAATTTTTGTGCTGAATAACATTTTGAGAATTACTCACATCTAGAGTCTTCCTATCCATGAATATGGAATATCTCTCTACTTATGAATATTTAGATTTTCACTACTTTCATCAACTTTGTAGTTTTCTTAATATAGATCTTACAGATATTTTGTTAAATCTATACTTGTCTGCCTGCCTCTTCCCTCCCTCTCCCCCTTTTTTGGTGCTAATAAAAATTAAGGACTTTAATTTAAAATTCCAATTTTTCATTGCTAGTGTCTAGGAAAGCAATTGACTTTTGTATATTAACTTGGTATCTTGTAATCTTACTATCATTGCTTATTAGTGCCAGGAGATTTGATTGTTGAACTTTTGGGGATTTTCTACATAGACTATCATGTCATCTGTGAAAAAAGACAAGTTTTTTTCTTCTCAAGCTACCTGCCTTCCCCCACCACCACCCTTCTACATAATGGACTAGGATTTCTAGTATGATGATGAATATGACTGTGGGGGTCTTACAATTTTAACTTTATTGTTTTAAGAGTTAAAGTGGGCTTCAACCAATAGATTCATTCCTTACATAGGGGCTATTCCAATACACTAACAGAAACTGGAGGGGAGGGGAATAGAGAGGGAGGAAGTGTGTGAATTTTCTCATCACAGCTGAGCACCAATTTTATTAAAATTAAAACATTTTAAGAATAAATACTTTATATTAAAATTATTTATTTTTTAATTGAAGGATAAGTGCTTTACAGAATTTTGCTGTTTTCTGTCAAATCTCAACATGAATCAGCCACATGTATACATATATTCCCAAGAATAAATATCTTATAATTAGTTCAACCTAATGCTTTCTCTTGATCTAAGAGCTGTAATTAAGGAGCAATATAGCATGTGGTAAAGAAATACTGCAAGGAGCTCCAACCAGTCCATCCTAAAGGAAATCAGTCCTGGGTGTTCATTGGAAGGACTGATGTTGAAGCTGAAACTCCAATACTTTGGCCACCTGATGCAAAGAACTGACTCACTGGAAAAGACCATGATGCTGGGAAAGATTGAAGGCAGGAGGAGAAGTAGACAACAGAGTATGAGATAGTTCGATGACATCATTGCTTCAATGGGTATGAGTTTGAGTATGCTCCAGGAGCTGGTGATGGACAGGGAGGCCTGGTGTGCTGCAGTCCATAGGGTCTCAAAGAGTTGGACACAACTGAGCAACTGAATTGAACTGAACTGAAAGAAATACTTATCTTACATTCAGAAATTTACAAATTCTTTCATTTTCATTTAAGTTCATTTCTCTTCTGTTAAACTCAGATAAAGTAAAATTAATATTTTAAACATAATTTTAATATGATTGTATTTTAAATTATTTATATGTATACTTTTTCTAGTTATTTACCTAGGTATTTTTCTATCTGTAGGGTCTCAAAGAGTTGGACACAACTGAGCAACTGAATTGAACTGAACTGAAAGAAATACTTATCTTACATTCAGAAATTTACAAATTCTTTCATTTTCATTTAAGTTCATTTCTCTTCTGTTAAACTCAGATAAAGTAAAATTAATATTTTAAACATAATTTTAATATGATTGTATTTTAAATTATTTATATGTATACTTTTTCTAGTTATTTACCTAGGTATTTTTCTATCTGTACACTGACAGAGAGAGAACTGGAGTTAGGTTTATCTGTTAGTGAAGCATTTTACTAGATAAAGGATGGTGGTTGATTTTTAGCATTTTCTTTGTACTTGTCTGTATTGTCCATTAGCGTGTATTATTTTTGCTAAAATTACTTCAAAAATATGATCACAAATATGTACTCAACAACCAAGAAAGTTAAGAAATAGCTGTATTTCCAAATATGGATGGAATTTGCTCTAAATATACGATATTTGGTTTCATTTTGACTCCATACTTGCACATGTTTACACAGGTTCTACCCTCTGTAGCAGTATAGCATAACTTTGGGGGTTAGGTAGTAATAGAAACCACTGTCTTATCTTTTCCTGTCTGATATGATCACAAATATGTACTCAACAACCAAGAAAGTTAAGAAATAGCTGTATTTCCAAATATGGATGGAATTTGCTCTAAATATACGATATTTGGTTTCATTTTGACTCCATACTTGCACATGTTTACACAGGTTCTACCCTCTGTAGCAGTATAGCATAACTTTGGGGGTTAGGTAGTAATAGAAACCACTGTCTTATCTTTTCCTGTCTGCCTTTACACGATGGATTAATATGCTATATTGACCAAAAATTGTGCAATCCCAGACTTAATCATTATGCAGAATCCAGTTTATGGAAGAACTAAATTGGTGGATTATCTACTTTGCTCCCCAATTAGCAAGTCTTATTTCATATACCTTAAAGCTTAGGAAAATAGGAGTATCACTTCAAATGATTAACAATAAATTTAATATTATAATTAGCCTATTAAATAGAAGCTAGCCTATTGAATCAAAATAAATATTAGTTATCACAGGTGGGTATGTTTTTTAGATATATTTGACTTATTCTTATTTTTTCTTGCAATTTTTTTTAAACTAAGTCATCTGTAGTGTTTTACTACCTTTTGCTTTTCAAATATCTTATTACAGATGTGTATAAGAGACAGTCTCTCTTATGTTACCTTCTAGAATTTTGGAATTTTGCATTTTACATTCAAGTCTATGATCCATTTTGAGATAATTTT
>SJYT01072645.1:41728-125734 GCA_006410635.1 Cephalophus harveyi
AAGTTAAATAAGCAGGGTGACAATATACAGCCTTGACGTACTCCTTTTCCTATTTGGAACGAGTCTGTTAGTGCTGTGCATATTAGACTTTTTTCCACATTACAAGAATTTTAAAACATACATATAAGTTGAGTTGAATTGCTCCATGAATATCCATACAACCAGAAGTGAGCCTTACAATAATTGTCCTTCTACTTGTACATGTTACTACTGTCAGCAGTTATATCATTCAGCTAGAGTTCAGTATTCATGTATAGGGCTTTATTTTTTGAAGTAAATTTTAGATACAGTAGAATGCACACCTTAAGAGTACCATTTAGTGAGCTGTGAGAAATGTACACAACTCTTGCTTGGATCGAATATTGAGCGATGAATGCAGGTTCATTGTTGAAGCAGCTATGCAATGGCACTTGGAAGTAGGGCTTTGGGAGGTAATTAGGTGATAAGGGTGGTGCCCCCATGGTGGGATTAGAGTAACTGTGGATAAGGTGAGAAGACAGCCATTGGTAGCCAGGGTGACACCCCCTACCAAGAACCCAACCACATTGGCATTCTATCTTTTAGAACTGTGAGAAATGTGTTTACTGTGTAAACCATCCAGTTGGTGGTGTTTTGTTATGTTTGAACTAAGACTCCTATTTAATCCTAACCCCTGTTAAGTTACATTACCTTTCACCCCCAAGTTCCCTACGCCCAAATCCTGTTTCACCATATATTAATTTTGCCTTGTCTAGAATGTCTTCTGAATACTATTTACAGTATGCAGTCTTCTGCATTGACTTCTTTCATTCACCAGTGTTTTTGATATTCATCAATGTTGTTATCAGCTTTCCTGATAGCTCAGTTGATAGAGAATCCACCTGCAATGTAGGAGACCTCAGTTTGATTCCTGGATCGGGAAGATCCACTGGAGAATGGATAGGCTACCCACTCTGGTATTCTGGCCTGGAGAATTCCATGGACTATATAGTCCATGGGGTCGTAAAGAGTCAGACACGACTGAATGACTTTCACTTTTAATGTTGTTACATAAACATATACAAATATATTTATATATATATNGTTTGATTCCTGGATCGGGAAGATCCACTGGAGAATGGATAGGCTACCCACTCTGGTATTCTGGCCTGGAGAATTCCATGGACTATATAGTCCATGGGGTCGTAAAGAGTCAGACACGACTGAATGACTTTCACTTTTAATGTTGTTACATAAACATATACAAATATATTTATATATATATATATTTTTTTTTTTTCTCTATTGTGAATTAGTGGAAACAATGTGGAAATACATCGTTTTGTCCATCCATTCTCTATTGATGGATCCTTGACTCACTTTTAGTTTTTTGGCTATATTTTTGTACAAGTCCTTTGGTGAATATATTTTCACATCTTTTCAGTAAATAACATTGAAAGCGAAGGATTATAGGGTGGTATATACTTAGCTCTATAAAACTGCTATGTATCATTTTACATTCTTGTTGACAATATAAGAGTTCTGATTGATCTTTCTTTATGCTCAGATTTGATGTTGTCAACCTTTTTACACATTCTTGTGAGTGTATAGTGATCTTTCAGTTTGGTATACTACATTCTCATTTGGTTCAATAAATTTTTTAATTTCTCTTGTGATTCCTTCTTTGACTCTTTGAATTATTTATTTAGAAGCATGTTATTTAATCTCCAAATACTTGGGATTTTTCTAGGTACCTAGTTTTTATAGATTTTTAATCCCACAATGGTCAGGAAAAACAGTGTATGATTTGATTGCTCTTTTATTTAAGACTTATTTTATGACCCAGTGTATATCTCTGTAAAGTTACCATGTGCACTTGAAATCAATGTATATTCACTTTTGGGGGTAGTGCTCCACTAGTAGACTAATTAGGGTAGAGTAGTTGACAAAGTTGCTCAGATCTTCTATTTCTTTGTTGATTTTCTTGTCTAATGCTGTTAAGTTGTGGAATGAAGACTTAAAATCTTCTGCTTGTTAGTAGAATTGTTTTTTTGTAATTTTTTCCCCTGTATTTTGAAGCTGTTACTAGGTGCACAGAAATTTATGATTGAGATACCTTACTGGTGAAGGTATTGATTGATATACCTTTTATTATCATGAAAATACCCTCTTTGTATCTCCAGTAATTCCTATGTTAAAGTCTACGTTATCTATTATCTGGTATCAACAAACCCTGGTACCAAATTCTGAGAGACAGGTTACTAGGTGCACAGAAATTTATGATTGATACCTTCCTGGTGAAGGTATTATGATTGATATACCTTTTATTATTATGAAAATACCCTCTTTGTATCTCCAATAATTCCTATGTTAAAGTCTACATTATCTACTATTATCTGGTATCAACAAACCCTGGTACCAAATTTTGACATCTTTTCATTGCTTTCATTTCCATCTATTTACTTGCAATCTATGTCTTTATATTTAAAGTGTATTTATGCAACTTATAGCTAAATCTTTGTATTTTTCAATCACTTTGACATTTGCTTTTTAAACTTAAAAATATTTAGATGTAATAAAATTACAGATATGATTATACTTACTTCTGTTTTGCTTTTCTGGACTGCTTTTAATGTTCTTTTCTCTCTTCCTCCTTTCGGGTTTTGGGTGGATTGTGTATTTCTCTTCAGAGAAATAGCATTCATGCTATTCTAATACACAATTGGTTTTTCAGCTATATAGTGAAAAACTATATAGTAGTTTTTATTTTTTCAGTGGTCGCATAGTCTTTTATTTTTTAGTGGTTGCATAGTCTACTAAACCACTTCATGACAAATACAGGAATGTTGGTATAGTATAGTTCTAATTCACCTCTTCCATGGTAAAAGGCTGTATTAAGCTTGTATGACATTTGGCATTTCCTTATCTATGTCTTGGAGAAGGAAATGGCAACCCACTCCAGTATTCTCGCCTGGAGAATCCCAGGGATGGGGGAGCTTAGTGGGATGAATTCACAATTCAAGAAATTGAAACTTTAATTACTTGAGTGTGGATATAAAAATATGTGTGCATGTGTGCTAAGTCACTTCAATTGTGTCAGACTCTTTGCAACCTCATGGATTGTAACACACCAAGATCCTCTGTCCATGGGATTCTCTTGGCAAGAATACTGGACTGGGTTGCTGTACCCTCCTCCAGGGGATCTTCCCAACTCAGGGATCGAACCCACATCTCTTGAATTTCCTGCATTGGCAGGCGGGTTCTTTACCACTAGTGTCACCTGGGAAGTCCCGAATATAAAAATTTTTTCTCACCTAAATAACAAGGACATAATATTTGAATGTGGTGTCCACAATGCTCATGGTGTGCTGTTCTGTATAAATAAATATATATATGTATCAGGGTGATGGGCACCTGAGATATACATATATACATACAAATTTACACATATATATACCAATACAAATACAGATATATACACAAATACATATATATATATATACACACACACACACACAAATATATGTGTTTTCTAGCCCTAGGTTTTCCAAATATGTGATGATACGATTACGGGTTTTTGTCCATGTCAAAACAAAATACTAGACCCTGTTAATATCAGTACTCATTGCAGAAAATACTTGACTACAGGATATGCTGGTAATGAAGCAGAGTAAAAACTTTTTCAAAGCCCAGAGGTCTGAGAAACACTTCCTCTCTTGGCCTAACAATGGAGCACAAGGGCACCAGAGGACTACATGTGAGCAGCTGAGAGAGCAGAGTTCAGAGAGGAGTTAGACCTCTCAGTGCTATGAACTTCAGTACCTAAGAAATTCTAGTAAGTTTTAAAACTATATAGGTTTCTAACCCCGAAACATCCAAATATTCTGATTCAGTGGGTAGAAGTAGAGGTCAGGAATTTATGTTTTTAACAATTTTCATACACTGAACTGCAGGTAGTCCACACATACAGCAGGTTCATATGTATATTCTGCCTTAATTTAAAGAATTTTAAAATTCTGGACAGAATGGGTTTTAAATAATTCTTCATTTCTAGGCCTTTAGCCCAGGTGCCTTAAGAGTGCTATAGTGAACATCCAAAGGAATGCTGTCTTTACACTGCCATTCGTTACTCCCCACCGCCCCCCTTCACAATACCTTATTTATAAAACATGTTTTGTCAGAACTCTTCACTATGACTGGCCATCTTGGGTGACCCTGCAAAGCAAGGCTCATAGTTCCATTGAGTTATGTAGGCCCCTTCCTAAAGACATGCCTGTGATCCATGAAGGCTTTTTATTTGCATATAGTATTTTATTAACTATAGTTACTTTGTTTTCTTGTTTGTTCCCTTCCCTATTCTGTAAATTCCCTTACTAGACCGTAAGAGGGTACGACACGTCTGACTCATTCACAGCACCTAGTAAAGTGTTATATACAGTAGGTGCTTGATAACTAATTGTTGAAAAGATTGATTCACTCTAAAGACAAGCTCACCACCTACCACCAACCATCATAATAGTCTCAGCAAAACCCACAGTCAAGATTACATACATACATTGTACCACGTCCCCACTGGCAAACCCAAAGAATGAAGGCTTCAATTCCAAGGGAACTCCAAAGAGAAATAGAGGAAAGCGAGCTTTTGCGGGTATGAGACTGTCGAGTGAGACTGGTCATAAAACACTATATTACTTATAAGGTTCATGATGACCAACAATTAAATACATACAAAGGAATAGGCAGTCAGGAGATAACCGTCCAAGACGAAACACATCAGAGCCAATCCCCTGTCGTACGGATCCGTTCTGCATAGGTAACCCACCAACGGAGCACGCGGAGACGAAGAACCCGCCCAGGAGTAAGCCCTTCCCACACCGCGGAGGGACCCACGCCAAGCACGCCCCGCCCAGGCGGCGGAGGCGTCCGAGAGACGAACGCCACGCCCGCGTCCCGCTCACGCAGCGGAAGGTACAAGCCACGCAGCCCACCCACACAGCGGAAGAGCTCTTGCCACCTTGCCACGCAGCGCCGCCCACACCATGCACGCCCCGCGCAGACAGCGGAGGGACCCACGCGACAAGCGCAACGCCCCATTCCCCACGCAAGCCGCGAAAGGCCTAAGCCAACTTCTGCGCCGTAGCTATGCAATCGGTGCGCCCGTTTCCGGAAGTGCAGCCTAGACGAACTCCGGACTGCGCCTGCGCAATGACGTATTCCCAATAGCCCAATGAACGGAGGGCTGCTGGTATCCGGGCCTGGTTTCCGGTTCCTGTGGGCGTCTGTCTGTCGGCTCTTGTGCTACGTGTCTCTGTTTGGTGAGCGGACGCGGAGCAGGTGAGGTTTCGTGTGGCTGGGGTTCGGGGCTACCCTTTGGGCACTAACGAAGGCAGAGGGCGTGGGGGAGCCCTCCGGCCGCCTGCTCCCTGTCCACAAAGCGTCGGGGAAGGCTGACTCAGAGCCGCGAGTCTGACGGAGAAGGGCTTCCAGGGCCTCGATCCCTCCGGCCGACTCTCGGCCCGGGCCTAAGCTTTGAGGTCGGCCGTCCTTGGCTACCTCTGTGGGAACGTTTCCGCTCGGTTCTGTTGTCATAGGGGGTCCCTTCGGGGTCGGCTCTGGCGCCGTGGGTGTGGAATGTGACTTCGAGAGCTCAGTCCTGTGCTGTGACGTGGGAGGGTGAATCTAGAGTCTGAATCTATTCTGAAGGGGTGATTGGATCCCCTTCCCTGACATTCAGTGCAGTGTTGCGGGTGTTAACGCGTTGTTTTTGTAGGAAAAAAAGGTGCTTCGCTTTCATCAAGATATCTATAAATTTTAACTTCACTGGAGTTGAAGAACAGTTAAATGAAATGAAAACATTCTGGGCCTGGCATACCTGGCCTAAAATGTTTGTAGAATTCCTGATATACTTTCAGTGTTTCATATATCTTGTTTTAGCAACCCACCCTGGGTGAGAAAACTAGGGCCTAGAGAAGCTACATTTCATAGAAAGAGATTTGTAGAACCACCACCTCCTCTTATGAATGGCTTTAATTCAACAGAAACTTACTGAGTATTTCTGTCCCTGACCGCTGTTGTAAGTGCTAGAAATAAGTGAAGTACAAGTAAGGAGCTGATTTCATTAGCTGTTATATTAAATACCAGTGACTGTTAAGGATTGGATGACATTCCTGTTGTGTGATAGATTCCACGGAGAACCTGTGGATAAAATGTATGGCCGTTTTCCTTAAAAGGTGTGTCCAAAGCTAAAGATTTAGAATTTAGCTAAATAGCTTCTGAATCTTGGTTTAGCCAGATTTTGTGGTTTTAAAAATTGTATAGATAGAGAACAATCAGATTGAAGTCCACATTTGCCTCTACTCTGGGTTCTTGAAGCATCCCAGTTGGCACTCACTGCGCTAGACACTGGTGTCCCGGGAGTTTAAAGTAAAATATAGAAAATGCTTGGTTGCATCTCAACACTGTTGATTCGGGTGTGTAAGGAGTGGATGTATTGTCAGGTGCTTAGTCTTTAGTAGTGAGTGCCCTTTTATATTAAGAGCATGCGCCTTGATCATTGAGAACAGGGGCAAGACCTGTGTTTTTTTACTGCCTTTGTTTTGATAGTT
Organism: Cephalophus harveyi; assembly: GCA_006410635.1. Lineage (NCBI taxonomy): Eukaryota > Metazoa > Chordata > Mammalia > Artiodactyla > Bovidae > Cephalophus > Cephalophus harveyi. The sequence continues at coordinate 48,292 of SJYT01072645.1, forward strand.
TGCTGGAGATTACAAAAAATAGTGTTGATTTACTCTTGGAGTCTGTAATTTTTTTTTTTTTAATGAGATGAAATCCACCTATCCATATCAGGATGATCTCATTTACATTTTGATATAAGTCAGCAAGTCCTTGCTATATACCAGTGATTATCTTTTTTTCCTTTTTGGTTTTTAAACAGACATCATGGATCAGGTAATGCAGTTCGTTGAGCCAAGTCGGCAGTTTGTGAAAGACTCAATTCGGCTGGTTAAAAGATGCACCAAACCTGATCGAAAAGGTAATAGCTTTGGAATGAGAGAAAAAAAATTAATATTTTGCATTCTCTAAGCCCTATATTAATGTCTTCCTGTTTATTAATTGTTGTACTTCTTTCATCATTTTTATTGATTTATTTTTGCTTTATTGTTTTTTGGAATTGTCAGTTTTTGCTACATTTTGTGTACGTTGTGCATCACTTATAGATTTTTCTTTTTTATGTGTTTTCCAGGCTTATAAGGTTATTTGTTACAGCCTTATTTTCCATATTGCTTTTGCCTTGGTCATATGTAATGACTTTATAGAGTTTTCAGTATCTTTCACATTTCCACTCTGAAAAATCTTTTGAAACTCTTCATGCTATGTCACTCTTCCCCTAAACCTCTCCCAAACAAAAAAAGGCCTTATAATGAAATCAACAGGATAGTTGGTACCAACCTAGGAAGTTTCTTATTTATCGTAATTCATGTGTTAAAATATACACTAGAATTTGTCTGTTTCTGCTCTTTTTTTTGACTGCTGCCTGATTTAGGACTGGGAATATAATAGGCAATATAATATTACATATTATATTACATATATAGTACGATATATTAAAAAATGTAATAGGGAATGGTCCTTGCTCTTATGAAGCTTAGAATCTTTGAGGGAAGACAATCATAAATAATGATAATTACAATTTTTAGTTACTGCTGTGGTATTATGTAAGGTAGATAAAGGAAGGTCTACCAGTATGTGATAGGAGGACTAACCAAGCTAACAAGCAGGGAGAGCTTCCCTGAGGAAGTAGTGTTAAATGGAAACATTACAGGGTCTGAACCTTTACATAAAACTGTGTTTGACCCCATTTGGTTTTTCAAGCCTTGTTTTTTGGCTTCATGATCATATCAAAGACAGTGGGTCTATTGTTTATAAAAATTACATTCTGTGCATTTATAGTTGATATTTTTATCAATGTTACAAAATCTTTTAAGACAAATACTGTATATTCATGTTTCCTTTTTGGTATTCTGGTCATTTGCTAGGAAGATAAATATTTCCCTGCTTATTGATGGATTCACTAGCATGAACATGCACTTCATTTTTATATTGCCTTAAATATAAGAAAAACAGGAAAATTAAAAATCTGTCATATTTTATTTACTATTAATATATCATGTTTTTTTTTAATATTGCATACTTATTATCAGGAGAAGTGTATACCAGTAAGTTTATTTATGTCAGTGCTAGTTTTTTCCCCTTTATTTGCAGTGACAGTGCAGAAAGTAATGTAAATTTTGTGTTTCTAAATCCAGAATTCCAGAAGATTGCCATGGCAACAGCAATAGGATTCGCTATAATGGGATTCATTGGCTTTTTTGTGAAACTGATCCATATTCCTATTAATAACATCATTGTGTAAGTAAACTTTTTGAAACAGACACTATCAAGGATAAAATGAAAATGGAGACCATTTGAGTTGACAGTCTGCTATTTGGTTAATATATAGATAATGTTTCTTTGAGTTTTTAATGTTGGTAGAATCTACTGCTGTTTACTGAGTACCAGATAATTCAAAGTAACTTTATATATTACATAATTTTTAAAACTATTCTGTGAGAGAGGCACTCATTTTTTAATAAGTAAAATTTTAAAGGATTGAGGAAGCTAGTTAAAGGTACTCAGTATGAGATAAAGCAGGTATTCAGTGATAGAACCAGTATTCAAATCCAAGTTCTCTTTGTGCAGTACATTAACTTGTCAACATTAAGGTACAGAGGAAATATTCCCCATCTGGAGATCACTATAGTAGTAGAGTTCAAACCTAAACCAGGTTGCCTATTTTTCTTGTTACTTAATAGCTGTCCTAGCTTTGGACAACTTAGCTCCTTTGTGCCCAGTTTACTCAATAGGGATAATAGTTCCTGACTAGGGCTATAGAAAAGATAAGTGACTTAAGTCGTGTAAAACCCTAAAAAACGATTTTCAAACCTAAATGGAAGTTGTGGTTAATGTAATGAGACACTGATACTAATACACTTTAGTATATTAGGAGGAGAAAAAACTGAAAACCACTGGAACTGCTTTATTCTTCTCTAAATGCTTTTGCTTTTTAGATTCATTAAGCACTCCTGAGTCGGGACACCTTGTGGCAGTGTGCAGTTAGAGCAGTCAGCTTTAGGCAATTTTGTTGGTGTAAAGATTTAGTACCTGTTGTAGTACTTATTTGCTCTGTGATTTTGTATTTGCTTGGTCTCTGAGCCTTTCCTGTCATTTAGATATTTAGTCATGAGATAAGCCCTTTAGGCTTATTTTATAAGGTGGAGATGCTTTGTAAACTATACATCTCTTAAGTACTGGATATTTTACTATGAATGCTTGTGGAAGTTGTCTTTTAAATGATACGTGACTGAATGAGCATGGTCAGGTGGATTTCTTAAGTAGGTTTTCATAGCTGTTACGCAGACATGCCACAAAGGATCACAGAGAGTTAGACCTGGAAAGGACCAAGTATCTCAAATCTCTTTCATCAGTTCAGAAATCTCTGCTATATTCCTAGTGAGGAAAGCCATTTTTGGAATTTTGGAATCATGGAGCAAATCCTCAAGTAGAATTAGGAAAGCTGAGTCTCAATATCTTTGGGCTACAGCCCCTACCTAATCAGTAAATAGAGTGGGTAGAGTGGAGTCTGTGATGTCAGCTCAGTGCTTCTGCTATGCAGCTTCCTAGCCCATTGTCAGGTGTAATTTACAGAATTATTTCTTAATTGATAATGTAATACTAATATATGACTATATATATTCATGCATATGTGTGTATATATGTCCATATTGTAGATATGTGTGTATATATATATATACTACAGAACCTAGTACAGTATTCTCTTGTGCATATTAAAAGCACTTGAGTAAGTGTTGAATTAAGTGAACGATGTAAGGTTCTTAACCTTTTTCTAATGATCATGATGGTAGTAATAATTGTTAACATTTATTATGCACTTGGTGTGTGCCGAGGACACACAGCTTAGTGTGAGTTGACCTTTTGTAACTCTCGTGACAGTTGTGTGAGATTAGCAGTGTTATTATGCCCATTTTATAGGTGAAGAAACTGAGGCATGGAGAGTAAGTACATTGCATGCTTGTAAGTGGTAGAGCAGCATGTGAAATCCAGGTTCCAGAGCTTCAGTTCTTAACCACTCTACAGGTCATTTCTCATTCTGAGTCACAGGCCTCACTTCAGGCTTCAGTTTGCATTTCATTAGCCCTCTTAAAAATCCAGTACCTAGACTCCATTGCCTATTGTGGATATTTTCATGCTAAAAGACTCAAGTCTTCAGACAGTTTCTCACAAATAACTGCTAAATAAATTTCCTTTATCTTGGATTTACTTGGTGTGGTTTGTTTTTAGCCTAAGAATGGAACATTACCCTTGTTAAATTACTTTTTGCTAGGTTCCCTTATAGAAGACTTCTGAATTTTGAATCTGTTCAGCATTGTTATTTATCTTCATTTTATGTTAGAACATCTTTTATTTCATTTTATGAGTTGTGGTCTAAAGTACCTTTTAGGATGAGGCACTCTCAGTACACCTTTTTGAAATTGAGATGTTCCCAACAGGTCTTTGAAACAAATGTTAAAAATTTGCTTTCTCTTAATTCTAATTTCTACAGCAGGCACAGTATATCTTTTGCGAATCTTACTGCTTAGAGATAGTTGAGCTCTGACTTTTAGGAAGCTAGTTGCTTAGAAAACTATTCTTCTACTAACAAGAATGTATCAAAATAAAGAGTTAAAAGTTTATATCTCTAGATAGTTTTTACATTAAAGTGAGGGCCAAATAAAACAGTTTGTGAAAAAAGCTATCAGAAAACTTACTCTTTTCATGATATGCCAAGACAGCTGTAAAACTGAAATCTTTTTTCCTGTTGAAAGAGCATATTAAAATCATTTTGAGATGATAGCAAGTGAAGAATAAACATCTCTTTCATTAGACTGAATTATCACTCTGTTTTCCTTATGATACTTTTTTTTCCCTCTTCTGTACAATTATAGCAGTCAGAATTAATATCCACAGGGTTATAATTTAAAGGATTTATATAGTTGTGGGTATTTTAGTTTAAGCAATACAGTTTAATGAAGTAAGCCTTTAGTACTTTATGTTAAAGTTTAGATGCAGGGCTATTTTTTTTAGGAGTATTTTTGAGTTGGCCAAATTGCTTGTTCAGGTTTTTCAATAAAATGTTACAGAAAATCCCAAGTGAACTTTCATCTAGTATTGGAATTATCTTCTTTTCTTAACATTACAGTTTTTAAAACATGTGTCTCAGTATATTATTTTAATGTTCATGATGTTGAAACTTAGACATTCTTCTATAGGGAAGGCAATTTTTGTTATTATTATTAATCCAGGTTTCTGAGTGGTTTGGGTAAGATATAGTGGTTGAGAACCAGTTTGTACATCAAATTGAAAAAGTTTTCAACTAGCAGTCCTGTTATGTAATTCATATTTTTCATCTTGTTATGAAAGACATTATGCTACGCTGTTAAGCATGTTTTTCAGATGAGGATTCTGAGTTTTAACAGATGAAGCCTGTTCCAACAGCCACGTCATCTATAAGGGCCTTTTCAGTTCCAAGATTTTAAAGTTCAGTTTCTTCTCTTCTGTGCTGTTTTGGAGTAATATAGATGTGGTTCTCAAATAACTGGTTCTGGTTCCATAAAATTACAGCACATTGCATTTCAAATTTATTATTATTAAAATTTTTAATACTCAAAATTGACCATCTTTCTTTCTTTTACAGTGGTGGCTGAATACCTTTTTAGAAAAGTAGTTTTCATCTTGGGGATTGGTGAACAAGTGAGGATTTGAGAAGCTGTTGGAGCAGAAATTTGTCTGTGTGTTTTATGTTTTTCTTTCATTTTTTTCTTCCAAGATGTTTTCTATTTGTAAATTAAAATAATTTTAAAATAGACGTCTTCTCTTTTTTCCATCACAAATACTTATCAAATTTTAGCGGTAAGAATTAATGGGTTCTATTTCCTTCTTCCTTCTTTTCCTTCCTTCCTTCCTTCATATTTTGGTTTACAGGAAAAATTAAAAGGCACAGTGGAATATTGCACTTTCTGAGTTTTCCTCTCAGTCTGATCATGAAAGAAGGAACAGCAAATAAAGGATGGTAATGACAGTGAGAGAGTTTGAAGGCAGGATAGGAGTTTTGTCTCTGAGCACTCATAGTGTACACAAGTAGTCAGCACTCCTCAAAGTTTAAGTGCCACTTGAAATAGCTTCCTGAAAATCATGGTTAAAAACTTTAAGAGCTCCTCTTCAGATAAACCATAATTAGTCACACTGTCATAAACATTGGAGTTCCAAATATTTTAAAGAATTTACTGATAATTGAATATGAGATGAAAAGGGGTCTTGTCTTGTTTCCCCTTTAAAAAATAGTAATGTAAAATTGAGACAGTTGATTCTCAATTTTCTGCGTCAAACTATTATTGATTTGTTCACTCAGCATTTAATTATTGAACCTTTATTTCCCGAGTTCCAATTTTTTTCTTTTTTAAAAAATTGCTTAGCAGCACATGTTTGGTAAATGTCCTCTGAGTCTTTGTGGATAAGGTAGACAGGTGTCTTGACTGGCACTGCTGGGCAGGGTTCCTTAGTTTTGAGATCATGGTTCAGAGAGTGAGATACATTTTCATAGTTTTAGAACAGGTTTTCTGCCTATTTTTGAAATATTGTTTACTCCTGAATGAATTGCTATCTTTGAGGAAATAAAGCCTTGGCCACCTCTGCTTTTCAGGAGACCATGTAGCCACGTTTGACAGTTGGCTAGTTAGCTAGCTCCTTACAGGCCAGAAGTGTGTATACATGTGTGTATACATGTGTATGCATGTGTATGTTTGCATATACGTTTATATAAACATACATATATTGAATATCTGTACACATACAGGTTTATGTATATACACACATTAATTGCTTACCTAGAAATTAATCTGAAATGTATTCTTGGTAAAATGTCAGAATTGCTTCTGGCAAATGTGTATATTTTCTTGTAGGGTGAAATGATTTGAATATTAATGTCTTGATGTAAGTTAATTATGAGTCTATTCATAGTGTGGATTTGTGCACTCTTTTTTTATTTTGCTGACTTACTGGTTCGTGACACACTGGTAGGTAAGACGTTACATAAATACTCTGTAAATATGAAGTGAGAGCTAATCAAGGACTGTGGTGATAGAGTAGAATAACCTTCACACTCAACAATTGAATTCTTAAATAGGAAAGAATAACTAGCTTTTTCTTACTAACCACACCCCTAGTATATCTAAGAGCTAGTGCATTTGTGTTGTAAACAGTACTTCTTAAACTTAAGCAAGTTTAAGAATCACTTGAGGGAGTTTCTTCCCACCCTGAAGAGTCCAAATCGGCAGGTTTGGGAACCTGAGAGTTTGTATTTTTGCCTCCCTGCTGATGCTTTGGTATACGGAACACACTTCCAGTGGTAGGATTTGAAAGCTCTTGATAATTTTCTGGTGTCTTAATAGCTACAGTAAAACATGTTACCACCCTTGTGGCAGTTTTGCCATTTCCATGAAATCCCTTCACCTTAGAACCAAGTGTTTGACCACCTAGAGTAAAATCTGCTTTTAACAACAAAAGCCAACAGAAAGGCCCATCAGAGAGGGAGTCAGTAATAGTCCAGACAGGGTGGCAGTCTTGATAGGAGAAGGCAGGGAGCAAAGCCTGGCTCCTATTTCAGTGGCTCTGGCACTGCTGGAAAGCGGCACTTTGTACCAGACTCTGTCCCTCTTGGGACACTTGTGTTCTGCATGGAAGGAAGCATACTGAGTTTCACTGAGTGCGGGAGGCACCATCATGTTTTGTGATTAAAGGGGGCATCTTGTATTAGGAAGCTTCTGCTCCAGATGAGCTGAGATCTACCTCAAGTTAACACATGTCATGGTGGTGTGCTCTAGAAAGTCTTGTGGTAGATTTCCCAGGTGCCATGGATGCAGTTTTGCAAGGCTTTTTTTATATATAGCATCTCTCATTCCCTTAGCGTATATGCCTATATCTCCTTTTTTTTTAGTCAGCCTTGGTTATAATAAACCGTTCTGTAGGCTTTTTTAGGCAGCACCTAGAAAAGGCTCTTGAGATAACTTGATTCTACAATTTAGTAAAGTTCATTAAATATCAGATAGTTCACTAAAATTTAATCAAAATGGATTTGTATTCTCTTCCCACCAAATACTGAATTTCTAAATGAACAGTATCACAAATGTTGACTCTACTAGTAGAGACTGGAGCATTTATGTAAAATACAGTTTCCAAACTATTCCTTCTCAGTTGATCCTCTTGATAACCCTGTGTGTGTAATAAGTAATGTGAGTAGTCTTCAAAATATATCCACAATTTAACTACTTCTTACCCCTCCACTCCTCACTGCCACTACACCATCCCTCCTGGATATTTTACTTTTTTAAGTTTTATTGAGATGTAATTGACATACAGCACTGTAAGTTTAAGGTGTACAGCACAATGATTTGCCAACAAAGGTCCATCTAGTCAAGGCTATGCTTTTTCCAATAGTCATGTATGGATGTGAGAGTTGGACTATAAAGAAAGCTGAGTGCTGAAGAATTGATGCTTTTGAGCTGTGGTGTTGGAGAAGACTTGAGAGTCCCTTGGACTACAAGGAGATCCAACCAGTCCATCCTAAAGGAAATGTCCTGAATATTCATTGGAAGGACTGATGTTGACGCTGAAACTCCAATACTTCAGCCACCTGATGTGAAGAACTGACTTTGGAAAAGACCCTGATGCTGGGAAAGATTGAAGGCAGGAGGAGAAGGGGATGACAAAGGATGAGATTGTTGGATGGCATCACCGACTCAATGGGCATGAGTTTGAGCAAGCTCTGCGAGTTGGTGATGGACAGGGAAGCCTGGGGTGCTGCTGTCCATGGAGTCGCAAAGAGTCGGACACGACTGAATGACAACTGAAGTACACAAAGCAAATTTTCAACTTTTTTGGTGCTGGTAATCTAGTATCAAAGCTAACATTGTGTGTATGTGTGTATTAGTTTTCTGGAATCAGAATACACATAAACCTCCATGCGTGTGTGTGTGCGCGCGCACATATCTTGGCTTTGCTTCGCTTTACAAAAGGTTGTTACTGAACCACAAAAAGACGCTGGGATTCTTGGCCTCTGGAGGAGAAGAATTCCATCCAGGGCCAGGGTTGAGGCTTGATCACTCACAGCTTTTGTGCAATAGAATTTTATTAAAGTATAAAACGGATAGAGGAAGCTTCTGACATAGACATCACAAGGGGGCAGAAAGAGTACTCCTTGCTAGTGTTAGCAATGGAGTTATATACTCTCCAATTAATTATTACAGTGAATCAAAAGAATGTCTGGAGGTGGTAAAAACCTCACTAGACCTACTCCCATAGTTTACATTTTAAGATAACAGGATTAGCCAAAAGGTTTTTTTCCAGAGACTCTCCTCAAGCAGGATACATTATTGTTATATAATCCTAAAGAATGTTGAGGGGAAAAAAAAGTTTGCCCTTTTTTCCTCCTTGAGAATTCCAGACCCCTCTCTCCTTGGGGACCCCTGGACTTCTTATCAATCTGCCTAGGAATTGACTCACTCACTTACTTGGGACAGTAGCAGTTATGGGCTTTCACCTTGCTCTATTTTCTTACCCCTCCCTCCCACTGCCTATACAGAAAAGTATTTCCTCCTCCAGTGATGATTTTGAGTTCTTTCTTGTGTCTCTGAAAGAAAGTGAAGTTGCTCACTCATGTTCGACTCTTTGCTACCCTATGGGTTTCAGGCCACCCGGCTCCACTGTCCATGGAGTTTTCCAGGCAAGAATACTGGAGTAGGTTGCCATTGCCTTCTCCAAGGGTTCTTCTGGACCCTGATCCTTTCACCTCTGTAGCAGGATTCCCTGAAGCTGTATTTAGCCAGCCTTACTCTAGGTGGTGCCCCTGGAATTCTGATTATTTTCATCTGGCATTTTCTTTCATTGTCCCTTGTCCGCGCAGCTCATCCACAGTCCTGTTTAGATTTCTCATATCATCAGTTTCCAAAACCAAAGATGGCTTTCAAGGAAGGGCTTTTAAAGGCAACATTAGAGCTGAAAGTTGCTGGGCATGTTATCAGCTTGTGGATTTTCTTCTGATTGGTTTGTGGTGAGGTGACAGGAATCTGAGTCATCAACCTTCTGGTTCCAGTTAGTCTGGGGTCTACATGCTTGTGCTCAGCATCCTCCACTTGTGTGGGGGGGTCTTCCTAGTTTCTACAGAACAACTCAGAGATATGCATCGTGTTGTTACATTTATCTCTTGAGGAAGAACTAAGACTTTGTTTTACTGATGAACTAGTATTTAAGCTAGCGCATCCCAGTTGGCACAGTGGTAATGAATCCCCTGCTAATGCAGGATATGCAGGCAATAAGAAATGCATGATTTGTCATTTTAGTAAACTGCAGAATAGTTACCTCAAGACATTTTAAAATGGTGTACAAGTCATTAGAGATGGTTTCTGAGGTGTCTTTTACTGTTGCTTTTCTGTGACATGCCTTATTCAGAGGACACTCTAGGTTACCTGAAAATGTCCACATCCCAACAAAGCTGACCTTCAGTTTAGGAGCATTCCCTGGATCTGCAGTGGTTTTCTTCTAACACCAAAAGTGTCATTTTTCCACGTCAATTCTCTGACAACTGAGCATCCAGCAATTGAACTCAATCTTGACTCTACCTCGAGCAGTGTCAGATCCCACCAGCTAAAGGTGCTCAGTCCCATATGACTGCTCCACTTCAGATGCCAGCTGCAACTCCTACTTCTGACAGTTGGCTACAGATTTGGGGGTTTCTATAAGCTTCCTCAAATTCAGTAATTCACTAGAATGAATTGCAATCCGGGTCAGTCATCTACTTATGATTATCATTATATATGCATATATATATATATATATATATACATTCAATATATATATAATATATGTGTACTTATTATGCCTATGTTTAATGAAATGCAATGTTGGCTTACCAATGTTATATATCAGTCTTTCCCTGGTTATCTGTTGTTCAGTAATAACATGTTTCATTTAAAAGATTTCACAGATAAACATAAGCATATAGAGTTAGAAGGAAAAATGGTAGAATTTCAGAAGCACATGAGACCATCAAATCCTTTTGTAGATGTGGACAGTCCAGCACTCCTGGCCTCAGAATTCTACTCTGAGCAAGAGCCCTCCTGTCTTAATTTGATTATCTGTTTACTTGCTTTACTGCATAGACTCATTGATCCATATTTTTCAGTGGTTTATGATTCTTTATTGTCTTTAAATTTGCCATTATTTAAAAATGTACTAAAATAATAAATACTGAAAACTCGTCTCTCATTGAAATGTTTGTTTTTTGGTCTTCTGCTCATGTTGCCTTTACCTGATCTGGACTGTCCTGATCAGCACAGTTAGGGCACCTAGCAGTCTGAGGTTCTTTCTCCTACCTGTGTGCTATCTGTTGGTGTTATAGATCTTAATGTTAATATGACCTGAATTAGATTAACCTGCTGTTGGAACCAGCAGTTGCAAAACTATGCTTATAAACTAGACTATCCTCTGAATGTTCCATAACAAGTCATTTAGAAAACAGATGTCAATAAGGAGTAATGTTTAGGGTCATTAAAAATTATACACTCAGGAGTCCATGAAAATACACGTGAAAGAAAAGGTTTAGGTAACAATACTTACCGTTTTACTGTGCCCTGTGCATCCTTATATTTTCTATTAAATGTATGTGTGATGTGAAAGCAAAACTCGCACCATTGTGTCTGACTCTTTGCAACCCCCAGATTCTTGACCAGCTGAGCCAAGAATACTGGAAAGTGAGTAGTCTATTCCTTCTCCAGGGGATCTTCCCAAGCCAGAAATCCAACCTAGTCTTCTGTATTGCAGGCAAATTCTTTACCAACTGAGCTATCAGGGAAGCCCATGTGCTCTGTTGTTTCAGACCTGTCTGACTCTTTGAGACCCTATGGACTGTAGCCCAATGGGCTCCTCTGTCTATAGGATTATCCAGGCAAGAATACTGGAGTGGGCTGCCATGCCTTCCTCCAGGGGATCTTACTGACCCAGGGATCTAACCCGTGTGTCTCCCGTTTTCTCCTGCGTTTGGCGAATTCTTCACCTGTTAAAACATTACACTGTAAGGTATAGGTGCAGAGGGTTACTGCTTTCTGTCTGTAGTGGGCTGAGGGGTTAGAGGAACTCACTGACAGCCGGCATGGATGGACTAAAGCCGGGGAGACTGCTGAAGACACTGTGCTCTTAGAGCCTATGCACCACTGGGCCAGGGGAAGGGTCTTTGAAACAGCTGAGGTGGAATTCCTGGCAGTCTATGGTATGTAATCTTGGAATATATTATATATATATATATTTTTTTAGGCAGTGCTTTTGTTTATTTATTGGCTGCACCATGCTTTATGTGGGGTCCTAGAGAAGAAAATGTGAATTTCTTGCATCCTAGTCTATGGTGTAGAATTCATACCTGGGTATTTTGTAGTATAAACCTGTACAAGTTTCACATATATACATTTTATCAAACTAATAAGGAACAAGATTTTAAAGTCAAGTGTTATAGAGGCCTGTAACTGAGAACATCAACATTCTCTGTTCCTTCAACTTGGCAGTCCTACTCTATAGAAGCATACTTTTTATTTTAGCTGTTTCTTCTGATAATCATCTTAACCTCAACATCATAGGAATTATTTATAGATTTATTTATTTATTTATTATTTTTTACTTTACAATATTGTATTGGTTTTGCCACACATCAACATGAATCCGCCATGGGTGTACACGTGTTCTCAATCCCAAACCCCCCTCCCCCACCCCCCACACACACACCATCCCTCTGGGTCATCCCAGTGCACCAGCCCCAACCATCAGACATACTCTTGATATTCTCTTCTGATAGGTGATACTTAATTCACATACCTGCCATTTTTCCTTCTCTAGCTTCCTAATCTAGCTAAACCACTATTTTTAATTTCTAATTACCTTTGTATCTTTAAATAATGTATTCACACCTCTATTTCTTGTTCTAACAACTTGTGTAAGGTATCTTTTAAACTCCCCACCAACAGGATGAGGATATTTGTGGACTTGCATTTCTCTTCATTTGACCCCTCTCCATCACCTCTCAGCTTCTGTCATCTCAGCTTTTAATTTTAATCTTCAGACTTGATACCATGTCCTTTTGGTCATTTTTTGCTTTGTATACAGGTAGATTCTAAAGTTAAATATTAATAGCTGGTGTTTACTATTATAAAGTAAACATTGCAAATTTTTCAGCCAAGTAATGTACCATGATTTATATTCCTTTTCTGACCAGTTGTATGTATTTTGTGTTTTGAAGTTTTTATTTCTGTTTTCCTTAACATTGTCTACCTTTATCACCATTTCTCAAAGGATATAAAATATATGGGATTTTCCCTTTTTTGCATCCTTCCCACCTCCTCTCAAGCCTGTCCTCTCATTCCAATTCAGAGTGATCATTTTATTGTCCTGGTGCATAATTGTCACCCTGAGATCTTTCTTCTCTTTGATTCTCTTTCACTTTCTTGTTTTGTTCTCTTATTTTACTGTAGTATATTGCCAAATCACTTCCTAAATAAATGTATAAGAGTCCAAAATATCTTTAGTCTAATATCATACTTGATGGTTTGATGGCTTATAAAAACTAGGTTATGAGTAACTTTAGTATTTTTCCACCAGAACTTGAAGATCTTGGTAATTAATTGTCTATGATAAACAGTGCTGATGATAAATTTTCAGTGTGATTCCCAATTCTTGTTGATGACTTTGTTATAATTATTATAATTGTAATTATTATTGTTAAATCTTTTAGGATTTTTATTTTACCTTGATAAGTTTCACAAAGAATTGCCTAGATGTGATTTGTCTTATATGCTGGGCACACACTGGACCTTTTAAATATGAAGACCTGTGTACTTAAGTTGTAGGAAATTATTTTTGAAAATGTTCTTTCCTCTGTTTTCCCTGTTTTCATTTTTTTTATTCCTAGAACTCTAGTTAGTCAAATGTACTTTCTCGATTATTTATCCACATATTTTCTGGTTCCTTGTCCTGGAATTCTGTTTCAAGTTCATATATAAAGATAAGGCATAAACTATGATTGAGAGTTCTCTGGGCTAGACTGTTTGCTCTAAGATTCATCCCTTACACTTTACCTGCTCTGTACTAGTGGCTGACTCTGCAAATTGGATTTCCAGACTCTTAGAAACCGATTTCAACTATAGGGAGGCCCTGGCTGGAGTAGGAAAGATCGTAGATTTTTTCTGTTCATTTTAAGCTCTGAGTAGCATTTGCCACAGTGTTGCATTTTCCTCTGGTTCAGGCTCCTGGGCATTGCTCTGACAGGGAACACCATCTTCCCCATTATTCTTTCAGATTTAAACACATTTTGCTAATTTGGATGTTTTCTCACCATTGCTTATTTCTTTTCTAACTTTTACAACTTTGAAACTAGCTCCTTGTATTACATTTTCTATCTGTGCTGCGTGGACTATGCTCTCTTGTCTTGACTAGATTCTTGCCAACATTATCTTTGGACCTTGTATACTAACAAAATTTACCAATGGTGGCAGGTAGCTAGCCATTATGTTTGGAGACTCCTAATCACCAGGATAGGAAGTCTTCTGGTACCAATCCACCTTTGGAGAAAGTTATTTTATTATTAGATGGCCGGGGGAAAATACCCTTGTCTGCGATGTTCTCTGCCTGTAGTGAGAAAGGGGAATGGGACTCTGTTTATTTTCAGCATCATTCTTCATCCAGGGTATGCATTAAATTTGTTTTTCTCATACATTATCCAGGTTTTATTTGGATTTATAGTGTCAATCCACCCAGCTAGTTGCTGGGACTAGCTCTAATTTTACTTTAGAAAGACCACAGTAGAAATGGTGCAGAGGATATGCTGACTGGAGTAATAATAGTGAATAAAATTGAAAGCAGAAGAAGTAGTTCTAATTTTGGATGGAACTGCAGTACTCTTGCCTGGAAAATCCCATGGACGGAGGAGCCTGGTAGGCTGCAGTCCATGGGGTCACTAAGAGTTGGACAGGACTGAGCGTCTTCACTTTCACTTTTCACTTTCATCCATTGGAGAAGAAAGTGGCAACGCATTCCAGCCTTCTTGCCTGGAGAATCCCAGGGACAGGGGAGCCTCGTCGGCTGCCGTCTATGAGGTCACACAGAGTCGGACACGACTGAAGTGACTTAGCAGCAGCAGCAGTATTTTAGTTTCCCTTCACTTTACATAATAAAGAAAAACTTCTGAGGTTTTAGTGAACCGAGACAGTTTTGCTTATCTGCAAACCCTGATTTGACACGAAAAGTAAATTTATTAGAGGAGTGTATTAGTTTACTAGAGCTAAAACTACCACTGACTGGGCAACTTAAGCAACAGAATTTATTATCTCATAGTTCTAAAGGCTGACAGTCTGGGCAGGATTTATTCCTTCTGGGAGCACTGAGGGGTTTGTCGTTCAGTCACAGAGTCATGTCCGACCCTTTGCGACCCCATGGACGGCAGCATGCCTGGCTTCCCTATCCTCCACTATCTCCTGGAGTTTGCTCAAACTCATGTCTATTGAGTCAGTGATGCTCTCTAACCATCTCATTCTCTGCCACCCTCTTCTCCTTTTGCCTTCAATCTTTCCCAGCATCAGGGTCTTTTCCAATGAGTTGGCCCTTTGCATAAGATGGCCAAAGTATTGGACTTTCAGCATCAGTCCTTCCAATGAATATTCAGGGTTGATGTTCTTTAGGATTGACCAGTTTGACCTCCTTGCTGTCCAAGGGACTCTCAAGAACTTCTCCAGCACCACAATTGAAAACCATCAATTCTTCTGCACTCAGTCTTTTTTATTTAGTAATCCTGTATACAGTCTCAAACATATCAAAACCCTGTCAACTTGAACACAATAAAACTAAACTGATTATAGCATTCTTCTTTCTGTCCTCTAACACCTTTCAGGCGTTCCCAGTGGAACCAGAGATATTAATGGAAGAAGACAGCCTTTAGCTTCACAGATAGTAGTTCAGATGTGTCTGACCTCCTGCAGGAAGGGCTTGGAGAAGGTGCGTCCATGTGCCCAGGGAGGAAGACGCCATCTCTTGCATTTGTACCTCAAGAACAAGGTCAGAGAGGCTGTGGGTGGAGAACTGTAAGCAGAATCTCATCACTGGAAAACACACAGACACCTTCCTGTGAAGAACTCAACTTTTGTTCAGGAGGCTGATAAGAGCCTCAGCTTTGGGACACTGACCAAAAAAGATGCACAACTTGAGAGCTTCAGTTTTACTGAGGACAAAATGAGGACTGCAGCCCAAGAGGCAGCATCTCAGATAACTCTGGGAGACTGCTCCAAAGAAGTAGTGGGAGGTCAATATATAAGGTTTTGGTGAAGGGTGAGTTCAGTACCATTAAACACTCATTTTACAAAAGGTTTTTTTGCTAGCCATGAGGATCTGATGTCACCACAAAGGGATTTATTGCTTCTCTAGATATGAGGAGATGCAAGGATTGAGATCATAAAATCTGTTCCTAAAATCATCCATCACTTCATGACAAATAGGGAAAGAATGGAAATAGTAACAGACTTTATTTTCCTGGGCTTCAAAATCATTGCAGATGGTGACTGCAGCCATGAAATTAAAAGACACTTGCTTCTTGGAAGGAAAGCTATGACCAACCTAGACAGAATATTAAAAAGCAGAGACATTACTTTGCCAACCAGGTCCCTCTAGTCAAAGCTATGGTTTTTCCAGTAGTCGTGTATAGATTCAAGAGTTGGACCATAAAGAAAGCTGAGTGCTGAAGAATCGATGCTTTGGAACTGTGGCGTTGGAGGAGACTCTTGGAGGGTCCCTTGGACTTCATGGAGATCAAACCAAAGGAAATTAGTCCTTAATATTCATTGAAAGTACTGATCCAGTCTTCCTGAGCTGAGCCAGCCTCTCCAATTCACCTCACTACATGGTTTCGACAAGAAGCTTAAAATCATTACTGAGTCCTGCCTCCTGCTTTTGGAGATGATGGGGACCCAGAAGATCTCTGAGAGAGCAAAGCCCTAACGCCTCCAGTTCCATATATTTGTTTGCTAATTCTTCTAAAAGAACCAGAAGCCCAATTAGAAGTATACTGATGGAAACAACTGATTCTCCAGAAAGAAAAGCTCTAATTCATGGTGTTTGCTATTTCTGCAGTGTAAATAAAACTGAGCAGAACCCTGTGGGGCTCCTGGGCATAGAAAACTTTCTGTGTCCTCCTTTCTTGTTTGTAGGAAATAGGCTTCAGCCTCCATGAAAGTGAAAGTCGCTCAGTCGTGTCCAACTCTTTGCGACCCCATGGACTATACAGTCCATGGAATTCTCCAGGCAAGAATACTGGAATGCGTAGTAGCCTTTCCCCTCTCCAGGTGATCTTCCCAGCCCAGATCTCCCACATTGCAGGCGGATTCTTTACCAGCTGAGCCAAAAGGGAAGTCCAAGAATACTGGAATGGGTAGCCTATCCCTTCTCCACAAGATCTTCCTGACCCAGGAATTGAACCGGGTTCTCCTGCATTCCAGGCAGATTCTTTACCAACTGACCTTCCCTGAATCCCAAAGGGCAGGTTCAAATAGCTGCTAATCAGGGAAGGGAGAGGCTGCAAAGACAAGGGAGGAGAGGCCAGGAAACAATAGTGCAGCCTTGGTATAGAATCCCAGTTCCCCACTAAGGGATACACTTAGCAATATCTTTGAGCTCTTCTGAAGAAGTAGAAGGAGATGTTCTCCCTGAACAAACAGGAGATGTTAACTACTTGAAGCATTCTTCATGCCAGAGAGAAGGTCAGAGTTTGATTAACCTTGAGAATCAAAAAGCTCATCAGGGGATCCTCTGAGGCCAGCCCAAAGGAACTTGGACCCTGCACAAAGCCTGATCCTTATCAACAACCCCGCCCTTGTATCATTGCTATAAAACTCCTCACCAAATCCTCCCAGGTAGGGACACACAGATTTTCAAGTCATGAGCCTGCTCTGTCTGCCTTTGCCAGGTGAAGCAATAAAGCTATAATTTTCTACTTCACTCAAAGCTCTGTCTCTGAGATTTTATTCGGCACTAGTGCAGAGTGGGTGAGTTTAGCATCATAAATACTTCCACATGGCTGATTTCAAGCTACCAACAGAAGGTCACCAAACAGAGAGTTGGAGCACCAGCGTGCCAACATCAACCCCAGGTAATTGGTTTCAGGGTCTCAAAGGTGGGAGGCTGCCAGGGAGCTGTTTCTGGGAGCAGGCAGAAGGTAGGCCTTGTGGGTTTAGAGCGGAGCCTCCAACTGGGCAGCAATGCTAGTGGGGAGCCATGGGCAGTGGGGCAGCGCCATGAGAATCTGGGCCCCCACACAGCCTCCAGGGCAGTGGGGGTGGGGAATGGGCAAGGAGACCAAACCCAGCAGGAGAAAGTGCATTCTTTCCGAGCTGAAGAGAGGCTCACTCAGTCCGGGTAAGAGAAATAGGACAGGCACTAGTGAAGCAATCAGAATGTTCTCAGCCTGAAGGAAAACACCCCGCTTTCATTTCCCTTCTTAGGGTATTCGCCCTGAGATGACCTTGGCAGGAAGAGGGACATTTAGGCAAGAGTTTCCAGGGCTCACCCAGCTATCATCTCACTGGGCTTACTTTCCACTTGAAGGTCGTTCTCCCCCTTGAGGGACTTGGTATGAGGCTGAGCCGAGTGCAAGACACACATGGGCTCCTGTTATAGCCGATAAAGCTTGTGTGAAGGTGGGCAGAGTACATCATGAGAAACGCTGGGGTGGATGAAGCACAAGCTGGAATCAAGATTGCCGGGAGAAATATCAATAATCTCAGATATGCAGATGACACCACCCTTATGGCAGAAAGTGAAAAAAAAAAACTAAAGAGCCTCTTGATGAAAGTGAAAGAGGAGTAAAAAAGTTGGCTTAAAGCTCAACATTCAGAAAACGAAGATCATGGCATCTGGTCCCATCACTTCATGAGAAATAGATGGGGAAACAGTGGGAGACTTTATTTTGGGGGGCTCCAAAATCACTGCAAATGGTGTCTGCAGCCATGAAACTAAAAGACACTTACTCCTTGGAAGGAAAGTTATGACCAACCTAGAGAGCATATTAAAAAGCAGAGACATTACTTTGCCAACAAAGGTCCATCTAATCAAGGCTATGGTTTTTCCAATAATCATGTATGGATATGAGAGTTGGACTGTGAAGAAAGCTGAATGCCAATGAATTGATGCTTTTGAACTGTGGTGTTTGAGGTGACTCTTGAGAGTCCCTTGGACTGCAAGAAGATCCAACCAATCCATCCTAAAGGAGATCAGTCCTGAATGTTTATTTGAAGGACTGATGTTGAAGCTGAAACTCGAATACTTTGGCTACCTGATGCCAAGAGCTGACTTATTTGAAAAGACCCTGATGCCGGGAAAGATTGAAGGCAGGAGAAAGGGACGACAGAGGATGAGACGGTTGGATGGCATCACCGACTCAATGGACATGAGTTTGAGTAAACTCCGGGAGTTGGTGATTGACAGGGAGGCCTGGCGTGCTGCAGTCCATGGGGTCTCAAAGAGTTGGACACGACTGAGTGACTGAACTGAACTGAAGACGGGTAAGACAACCAAGAGAAACTGCTGGGTCTCCTGTCACTCCAGCTGGCTCTCAAGGGCTCTGTACCTGTTTACAGTGCAGACTAGGGGTGCACCTGCCTTCCAGCCTAACTCAAAAGTTGACTCTGCTTTCAGTGTTGTCCTTTTGTTAATTCAGCCATTTGTTTGGCCACGTCAGGGCTCAGTGGCAGCATGTAGGCTCTTTACTGCATCATGCAGGGTCTTTTGTTGGGGCACATGGACTCCCCAGTTGTGTCACGCAGGCTCCAGAGCACTTGGGCTTCAGTAGTTGTGGCGCACAGGCTTAGCCGCTTCTCGGCAGGTGGGACCTTAGTTCCCCGACCAGGGATCGCACCCGTCCTCCTGCATTGCAAGGTGGATTCTTAGCCGCTGGGCCACCAGGGAAGTCCCCTTAACGGTGTTCTTGTACAATAATCCCCCACCTTGCTGGGGTGATTTTTCCCATGAGCAAAGCTGATACATGTATGTTCCTTTCTGCTTAAAAACCCTTCCCTGGGTCGGATTGACTCTCTTTTGCACAAGACATAGGCTTTTCCTGATCTGGCATCTACTCACCAGCTGTATCTGCCTCCCCACTCCTGATAACTTCACTTTATCTCAGTTGTCATTCCCAAACAAGCCATGTTTGCTTGATTTTAGGCCTTAATACTTGTTTTTCCTGAGGTTTTACTCTTTTCTTAGCTCTATGGGTCCCTTCCTATGCCAGGAGTCTTGAGTCACATCAATAGCTTTATTATTAAACTCCCAGGTTTGGGGTTTGTTCTTTTTACTATCTTTTATTGTGGCAAAATACATGTAATATAAAATGTGCCATTTGAACCATTTTTAAGAGTAGAATTTGGTGGCATTAGTGACAGTCACAAATTATACAACCATCATCACTACTTCCATAATTTTCCATCACTCTAAACAGAAACTCTGAGCCTATTAAGCAATAACTCCCCACTCTGTACTTCACCCAATCTCCACTAGCATATAATGTCTAATTTACTTGGTCTCCAGGAGTTTGCCTATTCTACGTATTGTCTATAAAGGCAATCATACAATAATTGTCCTTTTGTATCTGGCATCTGCAACTTAGCCTATTTTCAGCGTTCATCCATGTTGTGATGTGTGTCAGAATTCTATTCCTTTTCGTGGCTGAATAATATTCCACTGTGTGAATATACCACATTTTGTTTATCCATTCATATGTTAATACACATCCGGGTTGTTTCCACATTTGGGTTATTGTGAGTAATTCTGCTCTGAACATTGGTTAACATGTCACGTTTTTGCCTCCACATAGTCAGATCTTATTACTAAGGCAGAACTGGCTAAGTGCCATTTATCTTACAGATAATCTACAAGTGGAAAATGATGGAAAAGGAGTTCAAGCCCAAACCTCTGCCTGTGTAAGGATGTTTCCACTTTGCTCCACTGAGTTACAGGCTTTCTCAGATGGACTATCACGTGGAAGTGGGAGGACCAAAGGGAGCAGAGCCTGAAGAGGTTACTTAGGAGGCTCCAGTAAGCCTGCAGTTACAGTTAGGGCTTTACCCAAGGGAGATAAAAACTGGTCCACATTTGATGCCTATAAATGTCCACATGCAGTCATGCTCAGAAAGTAAAATGGTGTGGATACTGCTATGGGTAAGTGGATATTAACTGGTTGAGAGAAGAGTGGAGAAGAATGGAAGATAAGATTGAAAAAAAAATATTTTTTTAAGGGACTTCCCTGACAATCCAGTAATTAAGAGTTTGTGTCAATCCCTGGTCAGGGAACTAAAATTCTTCATGCCACTTGGTACAGCCAAAAAGATAAAAAATAAATAAAAACTAAGAATGGGATATAAATGGAAAGAAGGGAGATTAGAGTAGGTGGTCATTTGTACTCAGCAAAGCTTTAGTCAAGCCACCAAATCACTACCATATAATAAATTTAGTCCAGTAAAGACAGAGTGGAATAGATGCCAACATGCAATCTTATTTCACATGCTTTTACATGACCTGAATACAAACAAAGGTATACAATGGGTCATGTGTAGAATGCCATGATCTAGCCTAAGTTTGGTCAAACCCAGCCCATTGCTGTTAACCTGCTTCCTAAGAAATAATCACTGAAAGCCTCTTTGATTTTCTCCCCCTGCCCCAAAGCCTTGAGACCTCATACTTAATTTTGTCAGCATTTACGAGAAGTTGCAAGACACTCCAATTCGTACACTCAGAAGTCCCTTTGTGACCCTAATCCTGGGCCACTGCCAGGCAAAATTAGGAAGTAAACAGCCAGGTGTCTTTCCCTTCCAGGCACCAGGTGTTAACAACAGGTATGAATCATCAGGGATAGGATTTTAGGGAAGAAATTTTTTGAATGTGGGAACCCCGTGGGCACTCCTCAAATCACACCGTCAAGACACACCACATACTCAGCTTGGCTGAAGGGCTAGTCCTGCCTGGACAGATCCTCTCAAGACTGAGACATTCTGACAGGAAGTGGGCTTTGAAAGAACATCCCACTTCCTGGAATTGAGCATAACTGGGAACACTAGGCTACCTTGATGCAGTCCAAGTAAAAAGGGTTTGAGATGATGTGGCTTAAGGAAGGAAGCAAAAAAGGAACCTTGGGGAATAAACCTGTAAATTAATTTTGATTTCTCTTCAGTTTCATATGCCTAGAGAGCCAAACCACAGCAAGTTCTAAGACAGACTGTTTGGAGCCACGAGGTGGTCACTAGGCTGTTCCTGGGAGCCCTCGTGTGTTCCTAGCTTCTGCTCCATATCCAGGTGCACACTCAGTACCCAGCTACTGATGAATTCACCTGGAAAGGAAAGCTCCTACACATTCAGGCACTATCAGACTTGAGCAAAAATCTTAAGGAGCACAAGATTTGCCTTTTACATCTGACTACCTCTCCTTTCTCTCTGTAGGGCTTCTATCTCCCTTTCTCAGCTTTTGACTCATTATCTCTTATAGCTTCTCCATTTCCTTTCACATAAAATTGTCCTTATCTGTTTACTGAAAGGAGTTTATAAACTGACTTATACTAAGGTGTGAATGACTGAAAATGGCTTACTATCCTGCGTTTTGCAAGAATGTTTACATTCTTCAAAGTAATAATTTCACTAGTGGTAGATTTGATAGTAGTTTTTTTTTTTTTTTTTAATCCAAGAAATGGAGAAAAATATACCACATTAATACTAATCAAGAGAAAACTATATATTCTTTTTGATTATTTTTCCATCATACGTTATTACAAGATATTGAGTATAATTCCCTGTGCTATATAGTAGATCCTTGTTACCTATTTTATATATAATAGTTAATGATAATCTCAAACTCTAATTTATCCCTCCCTCCCTTTCCCCTTTGGTACTATAAATTTGTTTTCTATGTCCATGAGTTTATTTCTGTTTTGTAAATAAGCTTTCTTGTATCATTTTTTTTTAGAGTTCACATATAAGCAGTATCATACAATATTTGTCTTGTCTGACTTACTTTACTTAGTATGATAATCTCTAGGTCCATTCACGTTGCTGCAAATGGCATTATTTCATTCTTTTTATGACTGAGTACTTGGCAGCAGCAGCAGTATTCCATTGTGTATGTATGTGTGTGTGTATATATATATACATCTTCTTTACCCATTCATCTGTCGATGGACATAAGTTCCTTCCATGTCATACCTTAACAAATTAAAAAAAGAAAAAAAGAGAGAGAGAGAGAAACCAAAATATGCTCTCAAACCACAGTGGAAATGAACTAGAAATCAATAACAAAAAGATTGCTAAAAAATTCTAAAATATTTGGAGACTAAACAATACACTTCTAAATATCACATGGGTCAAAGAAGTCTCAAGAGAAGATTTTAAAATTTTAAACGAATTGAAAACACAACTTATCAAAATTTATCATATACAGAGAAAGCAGTGCAAAAAGGGAAATTTATAGTATTTAATACATTTATTACAAAAGAAGAAAAATCTGAAACCAGTAATCTAAGCTTATACTGTGCATGCATGTGTGTTCAGTAATTTCAGTCATGTCCAACTCTTTATGGCCCTAGGGCCTGTGGCCCACCAGGATTCTCTGCCCATGGGATTCTCCAGGCAAGAATACTGGAGTTGGTTGCCATGCCCTCCTCCAAGGGATCTTCCCAACCCAGGAATCAAACCCATATCTCTTAAGTTTCCTGCATTGGGAGGCCGATTGCAATTAGAATAGAAATAAATGAAATTGAAATCAGGAAAGCAACAGAGAAAATCAGCAAAACCAAAAGCCAATTCTTTGAGAAAATCAATAAAATGGATACACCTCTGGCCAAGGTGGTAAAGAGAAAGAGAGAAAATAGAAATTACTAATATCAGAAATGAAAGCAGGACTATCACTACACCTCCCACGGATGTTGTCAGTAATAAAGGAATATATTGAACAAACCTGTGCCTACAAATTTGATAACTTAGATGAAATGGGTCAATTCTTGAAGATGCAGGTCTTTTTGTCCAAAACCCTTTTCTACCAAGACTCACACAAAGAGAATATATAATCTGTACAGGTTTTTCTCTATTAACGAAAGTAAGTGGATCAATAATTAATAACCTTCTAAAACTGAAAGCATTAGGCCCAGATGGTTTCACTAATGACTTTTAATAAACATTTAAGGAAGAAATTGTATCGATTCCCTTAGCATTTTTCCCAGAAAAGAGAGGCACAGGGAACATTTCCTAACTCATTCTGTGAGGACAGCACTATCTCAATACCAAAACCAGACAAAGACTTCACAAGAAAAGAAAATAAAACTAGTATCTCCCATGAACACAGAAACAAAAATTTTTAAAGAATTATTAGCAAGTTGAAGCCAACACTATATGAAAAGAATTTTATACCATTCTTTTGTAATGGTACAAATAATACCAAGTGGAATTTATCCTGGGTATACAAGGCTAGTTCAAAACTCTAGCCTTGCATACCCTCCAAAATCAATGAATGGAAGGAACCCAGCATATCAATCTAAAGAAGAAAAGTCATATGAACACAATAGATACAGCAAAAGTACTTTACAAAAATCCAACCCCCATTCATGATATATTTTATACAAAATTAATAATAACAATTCTTCATGAATAGATAATGGTCAAGAACACCAAGAAGATTCGGCTTGGTAAAGTTTTAAAACATGTTATAAATGGACAAAGGGATAAGATTAAAACACTATGAGACTTTCTGCAGTGAAGATAGATTTTGACCAAAACATCTTGTTGCCAGCCAGGTGCTGCCTTTCCTTTCTACCATCAGAGTGCTCTTCAGGATCCAGACAGGCAAACAGCAACTAAGAAAGAACTCTTTGCCCTTTGCTGTTGGCAAAGGAAATGGTGATCTCAGAATGCCAAACCTCTGCACTGACCAGGATGCTGAGGTCTGGGGTGGCAGTCAGGCTGCTGCAGCTCAAAGTGAACAGAATCAATTCCGTATTTAACCCCGTGTCTCCTTTGACATTTCCCTGGCAAAATTGGTCTTCAAAGCACAAAGATTTAGAAAATGAGAAGCGTTTTCCAGAGACAAAGATGAAGAAGAAACCAAGAGCTATAAACAAGGGGAACAAAGAAGCTATGTCAGTATCCTTTCTGTATCTAAGTGGCCTTTCACTCCTGGGTGTCAGGGTAACAAATCCACTCCACAGGCGAGGTCAATTATCCCCTCTTGCAGTGAAAGGGTGAAAGTCACACTCTGGCTAAAGCATGTCACTCACAATATGATTCAAAACTCTTGCTTAGGAAAGTGGGAAATTAAGCATTCAAATGCACTTACAATCCAGAATATCAGAGTTCAGTTCAGTTCAGTTGCTCAGTCGTGTACAACTCTTTGCGACCCCATGAATTGCAGCACGCCAGGCCTCCCTGTCCATCACCAACTCCCGGAGTTCACTCAGACTCACGTCCATCGAGTCAGTGATGGCATCCAGCCATCTCATCCTCTGTCATCCTCTTCTCCCACTGCCCCCAATCCCTCCCAGCATCAGAGTCTTTTCCAATGAGTCAACTCTTCCCATGAGGTGGCCAAAGTACTGGAGTTTCAGCTTTAGCATCATTCCTTCCGAAGAAATCCCAGGGCTGATCTCCTTCAGAATGGACTGGTTGGATCTCCTTGCAGTCCAAGGGACTCTCAAGAGTCTTCTCCAACACCACAGTTCAAAAGCATCAATCCTTTGGCGCTCAGCTTTCTTCACATATCACATATCAGAGTTAGATGAACCCATAAAAATAAAGAATGTCATGTTCCATTTAATAAATGAAGACACTCTGGGGCAGAGAGGTTAAAAATCTGGTCCTTGGGCACCTGACAAGGTGGAGCAATACAGGACAATAGCTTGCAATAGATCAGGGCTTGATTCCCAAACACCAAGAAGTCATTGCACCCATCTGAATCCTTGTTTCTTCATCTGTAAAATAGGCATAATAGGAATCACTTCACAGGATTGCTGTTAAAATTAAAATTAAGACTGAAACCCAAAGAGCACTGGCACAGTTTTGCCACATAAGAATCTTCAATAATCATTTTCCTTCTTTCTTTTGGATCTCAGGGTCAGAGCTAGAGCTCAGTGCTGGGTTCTGGAGTCGGCAGTTCATTCCTGTTTCCTCTGGGCCCAATGACAGCAACAGGCAGAGTATTTGCAGGTAACAGGTTCAGGCTGGGGATGAAGGGACCCCTAGGTGTGTTACCATGTCTCTGTAGCTCTGCTCTCCAGCAAATGAGATACAGAATGGGGCTGCCTCTACCTCTAATAAGCTGTACATAAAAACTTAGATCTACCTGCAGTTCACTTTTTCCATCAGAGAAATAGGGTGTGGGTCTGTTAGTTGCTCAGTCATGTCTGACTCTTTGTTACCTCATGGACTGTAGCCTATCAGCCTTCTCTGTCCATGAAGTTCTTCAGGCAAGAATACTAGAGTGGGTTGCCATTCCCTTCTCCAGGGGATCTTCCCTACCCATGGGTCAAACACATGCAGGCAAATTCTTTACCATCTGAGCCACCAGTAAAGGTCATTAAAAATTGATATTATCTTTTGATATTGATATTTTGGAAGCTTCTCCAACCGCTCAATTTAATGAGCTTTCCTTAACCTGCATTTACATATATATGCTGTAAAATCCAGAATTGTGTGTGTGTGTATATGTTTGTATAACTGAGGATAGTGGAGGGTGATGGGAATAGATGGGAACATGGTCCTATTCTCATATTTCTAACTTGGAAAAATAATCAGGATCAATAAGGACTTTGGTCAGCCTAGGTCGTCATACATACAAAGAAAAAGCCAGTAGATCGAGAAAAGAAGGCTGCATGGTCTTAGGGGAAGAGAATGTGGGCAGAGGAATACAAAAAAGAAGGAAAGAATTAGTTGCTCAATCGTATACAGCGCTTTGTGACCCTATGGACTGTCGCCTGCCAGGCTCCTCTGTCCATGGAGTTCTCCAGGCAAGAATACTGGAGTGGGTTGCCATTTCCTCCTTCAGGGGATCTTCCAGACCCAGGGATCGAACCCAGGTCTCCTGCATTGCAGGCAGATTCTTTACCATCTGAGCCACCAGGAAAGCAGAGGAAGACAAACACAATAGCAATTTAAAAAACAGCACTAGGGGGTTCTCCCTACAGCCCAGTGGCTCCCCAAATTGGTATTTTCAGCCCTCATCTCTGCCCAGAACTCAAGATGAAGACTTGAACGGTTTCACAGGCATCTCAAATGAACTTGCTCAGAAGAGAGTTCTTGACTCTACCTTCCTGCATCCAGACTGGCTCCTCTTTCAAGCACCCCATCTCAGAAAAGGGCAACACAATCCACTTGGTTACTTAAGCCAAAAATCTAGGGATGTTCCTGGGTCTCTTTCTTTCATCTTCCTCAGGAACTTCGATGCTGCATTCACAATGCACCCTAATCCATTCTCTTCTCCACATCTCTAACTCCACCACCATCAAGTCTGGGCCACCATGAATTTCTGTTTTGCCATTGTGGTATCCACCCTGATCCCAGACATGTTTCCTCTTCACAAACCCACCAGTGACCTTTTAAAAATATGTGTGTGCCTGTGTTAGTCACTCAATCATGTCCAACTCTTTTGCAATCCTGTGGACTGTAGTCTGTCAGGCTCCTCTGTCCATGGGATTTCCCATGCAAGAATTCTGGAGTGGGTTGCATGCCCTCCTCCAGGGGATCTTCCTGACCCAGGGATCGAATTTGCATTGCAGGTAAATTCTTTACCATCTGAGCCAATATTCACTGGCACAGTTTTGCCACATAAGAATCTTCAATAATCATTTTCCTTCTTTCTTTTGGATCTCAGGGTCAGAGCTAGAACTCAGTGCTGGGCCCTGGAGTCGGCAGTTCATTCCTGTTTCCTCTGGGCCCAATGACAGCAACAGGCAGAGTATTTGCAGGTAAGGGTTCAGGCTGGGGATGAAGGGACCCCTAGGTGTGTTACCATGTCTCTGCAGCTCTGCTCTCCAGCAAATGAGATACAGAATGGGGCTGCCTCTACCTCTAATAAGCTGTACATAAAAACCTAGATCCACCTGCAGTTCAGTTTTTCCATCAGAGAAATAGGGTGTGGGTCTTAGTTGCTCAGTCATGTCTGACTCTTTGCTACCTCATGGACTGCAGGCTATCAGGCGTCTCTGTCCTTGGAGTACTTCAAGCAAGAATACTAGAGTGGGTTGCCATTCCCTTCTCCAGGGGATCTTCCCTACCCAGGGGTCGAACCTGAGTCTCCCACATTGCAGGCAGGTTACCGTCTGAGTCACCAGTAAAGGTCATTGAAAATTGATATTATCTTTTGATATTAATATTTTGGAAGCCTCCCCAACCGCTCAATTCAATGAGCTTTCCTTAACCTGTATTTACATATATATGCTGTAAGTGCAGGTTACCGTCTGAGTCACCAGTAAAGGTCATTGAAAATTGATATTATCTTTTGATATTAATATTTTGGAAGCCTCCCCAACCGCTCAATTCAATGAGCTTTCCTTAACCTGTATTTACATATATATGCTGTAAGATCCAGAAGTGTGTGTGTGTGTGTGTGTGTGTGTGTGTTTGTATAACTGGGGATAGTGGAGGGTGATGGGAATAGATGGGAACGTGGTCCTATTCTCATATTTCCAACTTGGAAAAATGATCAGGATCAATAAGGACTTTGGTCAGCCTAGGTCGTCATACATACAAAGCAAAAGCCAGTAAATCGAGAAAAGAAGGCTGCATGGTCTTAGGAGAAGAGAATGTGGGCAGAGGAAGACAAAAAAGAAGGAAAGAATTAGTTGCTCAATTGTATACAGCGCTTTGTGACCCTATGGACTGTCGCCTGCCAGGCTCCTCTGTCCATGGAGTTCTCCAGGCAAGAATACTGGAGTGGGTTGNAGAAGGCTGCATGGTCTTAGGGGAAGAGAATGTGGGCAGAGGAATACAAAAAAGAAGGAAAGAATTAGTTGCTCAATCGTATACAGCGCTTTGTGACCCTATGGACTGTCGCCTGCCAGGCT
Source organism: Cephalophus harveyi (assembly GCA_006410635.1). Classification (NCBI taxonomy): domain Eukaryota; kingdom Metazoa; phylum Chordata; class Mammalia; order Artiodactyla; family Bovidae; genus Cephalophus; species Cephalophus harveyi. The sequence continues at coordinate 76,795 of SJYT01072645.1, forward strand.
CCTCTGTCCATGGAGTTCTCCAGGCAAGAATACTGGAGTGGGTTGCCATTTCCTCCTTCAGGGGATCTTCCAGACCCAGGGATCGAACCCAGGTCTCCTGCATTGCAGGCAGATTCTTTACCATCTGAGCCACCAGGAAAGCAGAGGAAGACAAACACAATAGCAATTTAAAAAACAGCACTAGGGGGTTCTCCCTACAGCCCAGTGGCTCCCCAAATTGGTATTTTCAGCCCTGATCTCTGCCCAGAACTCTAGATGAAGATTTGAACGGTTTCACAGGCATCTCAAATGAACTTGCTCAGAAGAGAGTTCTTGACTCTACCTTCCTGCATCCAGACTGGCTCCTCTTTCAAGCACCCCATCTCAGAAAAGGGCAACACAATCCACTTGGTTACTTAAGCCAAAAATCTAGGGATGTTCCTGGGTCTCTTTCTTTCATCTTCCTCAGGAACTTCGATGCTGCATTCACAATGCACCCTAATCCATTCTCTTCTCCACATCTCTAACTCCACCACCATCAAGTCTGGGCCACCATGAATTTCTGTTTTGCCATTGTGGTATCCACCCTGATCCCAGACGTGTTTCCTCTTCACAAACCCACCAGTGACCTTTTAAAAATATGTGTGTGCCTGTGTTAGTCACTCAATCATGTCCAACTCTTTTGCAATCCTGTGGACTGTAGTCCGTCAGGCTCCTCTGTCCATGGGATTTCCCATGCAAGAATTCTGGAGTGGGTTGCATGCCCTCCTCCAGGGGATCTTCCTGACCCAGGGATCGAATTTGCATTGCAGGTAAATTCTTTACCATCTGAGCCAATATAGAACAAGATCAAATTATCCCTAAGCTTAAAGCTTTCCAATGATTTCCCACTGCACTTGGAAAAAAATTCCAAATTCCTTCTTTTGAGTCAGAAAAGCCTCAATGATCCCCACTACCTTCCACTGTCTTTCCAACTCATCCCACACCTCTCTGTTCATTCACTAGGCTCAGGACAAGTTAGCCTTGTCTCTGTTCCTCAAATGTTCCAAGGTTAGTCCTGGGCTGGGGCCTTTGCGTCAGCCTGCAGTGTGTCCCCTCATATCCTGGCAGGGCAGGGGCCTCTGGTACTCCGAGTGATGTCACCAGCTCAGACGACATGCGCCAGAACCACCCATTCACTCACTATTTCTGCAACTTATTGTAATTCTCTGGGTAGCTCATGTTACTTGTTAATAGATTTCTTGTTTATTTCTTTGGTTACTGCCTGCCCTGCTCTGTGAGGGGAGAATCTCTGTGAGACAGCAGGGACCTTTCAATCCACCCTGTTTCCTGTTCTGGCACGTGGAAGTCATGCAACAAATAATTGTTGCTTGAATCAAAAAAGGAATGAACTCTAGACCACCAAAAGTGAACTAAAGAGCCTTATCTTGGAGGAGCATTCATTTGAACTGAATCTCAGGACTGTCCCACAAAAATCTGCTGATGTTCAGAAGCACACCATCCAGGTCAAAGGGAATGAGGAGAGACTGGGCAAGCCAAGCACAAAACCCTGAATCCTTTTCTAAATGATCCCAATTGTCTGGACCTCCAAAGGTCTCAAGATCCCCTGGAGAAGGAAAGGACAACCCACTCCAGTATTCTTGCCTGAAGAATCCCATGAACAGAGGAGCCTGGTGGGCTAGTGCCAGGATGGCAGATGATGGGTGCTGTTAGCACATGATTTGGGGAGACGTGAAAAGCAGGCAGACAGCCTGGCAGATGGAAGCACACTCACCTTGCGAGGGGAACACATTTGGACCTTCCTTCTGCAGTTTCCTCTGTTAAATAAGCAGGGTGACAATATACAGCCTTGACGGACTCCTTTTCTTATTTGGAACCAGTCTGAGCATAGGCTCTGAGAAAGGTGGTGGAGAAGGCAAAACCTCATCCACATCTTTGCTCTGTAGGAGAGCTCCAGTGAGCCTAAGTCTGTTAGGAACATTCTTGGCTCCTACGGAGACACACTCTATGTGACCCTGCATACCCCGCCTAGGGGCACAGGGTGCCTGATTCTCTCCGAGAGGCACTGAAGCTGTGCGACATAGCAACAGCTTGAAAACCCATCCAGTTGCTCTTCCCTTACCTCTGACAGAGCTGCCATTGCTTAGCCCTTGGTAGTTTGGAGACAACCGGTCCCCACCCCCTCTCCTAGTAGGCCTCGGGCCTAATTCAACTGGAAAGGAAATAGCAGAGCTAACACCAGTAAGGCGCCCAGTCTTGTCTGACACACTTCCCCAGCCTGCTCCTTCATGGGCAGTACCGCTAGAAGCTAGGAATGTCTTTGCAAGGCTCGCAAAGGGCAGGAGAGATGCTCAGACCTGACTCTGGAATTTGGCTCCTCTGAGCAGATCTGGAGGTCTACCGTTGTAGAATCTAACCAGTTCCTTCCAAATACAGGCTTGCAAACCCACGCTGGTTGACTGCCTCTTTTTCCCCAAAGGAGGCTCGCTTTCATCGCATCTTGTGAACTCCGCTTCCCAGCCTGCGGGAAAAGCTCTTCTTGGAAGTCTTTTCTCAGGGGATGTTTCCCCTGAGGCTGGGGCCAAGATAGGGGCCCACACTCACAGTGGAAGGCAAAATTTCATCCGTACGTCTTTGCTCTGTAGGAGAGCTCTAGTGAGCCTAAGTGTGTCAGGAACATATGAACTCCGCTTCCCAGCCTGCGGGAAAAGCTCTTCTTGGAAGTCTTTTCTCAGGGGATGTTTCCCCTGAGGCTGGGGCCAAGATAGGGGCCCACACTCACAGTGGAAGGCAAAATTTCATCCGTACGTCTTTGCTCTGTAGGAGAGCTCTAGTGAGCCTAAGTGTGTCAGGAACATTCTTGGCTCCTATGGAGACACACTCTGTGTGTGAACCTGCATACCTGACCTAGGGGCACGTGGTGCCTGTTTCTCTCCGAGGGTTGCTGAAGCTGTGCGGCCAAGCAACAGCTTGAAAATCCATCCGATTGTTCTTCCCTTACCTCTTACATAGCTCCCAGTGCTCTACCGCCTGGCAACTTAGAGACAACCGGCCCCACCCCCTCTCCAAGTAGACCTGGGGACTAGTTTGACTGGAAAAGCAGTAGTGGAGCTGATGCCAGTAAAGCGATCAGTCATGTCTGACACACTCCCACAGACTGCTCCTTCATGGACATTATCTCTAGAAGCTAGGAATGTCTTTGCAAGGCTCGCAAAGGGCAGGGGAGATGCTTCTCCCTGACTCTGGAATTTTGCTCCTCTTAGCAGATCTGGAGGTCTCCCGTTGTAGACTATAGCTAGTTCCTTCCAAATACAACCTTACAAATACACGCCGGTTGGCTGCCTCTTCCCCGAAGGAGCCTCCCTTTTCCAGCATTTTGTGAGCTCTGCTTCCCAGCCTGCGGGAAAAGTGCTTCCTGGAAGTCTCTTCTTAGGGACTGTTTTCCCCCCTGAGTAGGGGACCCACACTGACAGGGGAAGGGAAAACTTCATCCACACATCTTTGCTCTGTAGGAGAGCTCTAGTGAGTCTAAGTTTGTCAGGAACATTCTTGGCTCCTTTGGAGACACAATAAGTGTGTGAACCTGCATACTCGACATAGGGCCACAGGGCACCCGTTTCTCTCCAAGGGGCGCTGAAGTGGTGCAGCCAAGCAACAACTTGAAAACCCATCCAGCTGCTCTTCCCTTACCTCTGACAGAGCTCCCAATGCTCTAGCCATGGCAGTTTGGAGACAACCGGGCCCCACTCCTTCTCCAAGTAGGCCTGGGGACTAGTTCGACTGGAGAGGCAATAGTGGAGCTGATGCCAATAAAGCACCCAGCCGTGTCTGAAACACTCCCGCAGACTGCTCCTTCATGGGCATTATCGCTAGATGCTAGGAATGTCTTTGCAAGGCTCGCGAAGGACAGGGGAGATGCTTGGCCCTAACTCTGGAATTTCGCTCCTCTGAGCAGATCTAGAGGTCTCCCGTTGTAGAATCTAACTGCTACTGCTACTGCTAAGTCACGTCAGTCGTGTCCGACTCTGTGCGACCCCATAGATGGCAGCCCACCAGGCTACTCCATCCCTGGGATTCTCCAGGCAAGAACACTGGAGTGGGTTGCCATTTCCTTCTCCAATGCATGAAAGTGGAAAATCAAAGGGAAGTCGCTCAGTCGCGTCTGGCTCTTAGCGATCCCATGGACTGCAGCCCACCAGGCTCCTCTGTCCATGGGATTTTCCAGGCAAGAGTACTGGAGTAGGGTGCCATTGCCTTCTCCGAGAATCTAACTAGTTCCTTCCAAATACAAGCTTGCAAACAAATGCCGGTTAGATGCCTAATCTTACCCGGAGGAGGTTCGCTTTCCAGACATCCTGAGAGCTTAGCTTCCCAGCCTGCACGAAAAGCTCTTCTTGGAGGTACTTTTTCAGGGGCTGTTTCCCCTGAGCCTGGGGCCGAGGTAGCGGACCCACACTCACACGGGAAGGCAAAACGTCATCCACACGTCTTTGCTCTGTAGGAGAGCTCTAGTGAGCCTGTCTGTCACAAAAATTCTTGGCTGCTATGGAGACACACTCTTTGTGTGACCCTGCATTCCCAACCTAGGGGCACAGGATGCCTGTTTCTCTCCGAGGGGTGCTGAAGCTGTGCGGACAAGCAACAGCTTGAAAACCCATTCCATTGCTCTTCCCTTACCTCTGGCAGAGCTCCCAATGCTCTAGCCCTTGCCAGTTTGGAGACAACCAGTCCCCACCCCCTCTCCAAGTAACCCTGGGTCCTAGTTTGACTGGAAAGGCAATAGCGGAGCTAACCCTACTAAGGCACCCAGTCGTGTCTGACACAATTCCGCTGCGTGCTGCTTCATGGGCAGTACCTCTAGAAGCTAGGAATGTCTTTGCAAGGCTCGTAAAGGGCAGGGGAGATGCTCGGCCCTGACTCTGGAATATCTGTCCTCTGAGCAGACCTGGAGGTCTCAGGTTGTAAAATATAACCAGTTCCTTCCAAATACAGGCTTGCAAACACGTGCCGGTTGCTGCCTCTTCTTCCCCAAAGGAGGCTTGCTTTCCCCGCTTCCTGGAAACTCCACTTCCTAGACTGCGGGAATAGAGCTTCTTGGAGGTCTTTTCTCAGGGTTTGTTTCCCCTGAACCTGGGACCAAGGTGGGGAAAACACACTCACAAGGGAAGGCAAGACTTCATCCACACGTCTTTGCTCTGTAGGAGAACTCTTGTGAGCCTAATGGGCAGGGGAGATGCTTGGCCTGACTCTGGAATCTCGGTTCTTTGAGCAGATCTGCAGGTCCCCCATTGTAGAATCTAACCCGTTCCATCCAAATACAGGCTGCAAACCCATGTTGGTTGGCTGCCTCTACTTCCCCGCAGTAGGCTCACTTTCCTTGCATCCTGTGAACTCCACTTCCCAGCATGTGGGAAAAACACTTCTTGGAGGTCATTTCTCACTGGATGTTTCCCCTGAGCCTGGAGTCAAGGTAGGGGACCTACTCTCCTAGGCAAAGGCAAAACCACATCCACACGTCTTTGCTCTGTAGGAGAGCTCTAGTGAGCATAAGTCTGTCAGGAACATTCCTAGCTCCAACCGAGACACACTCTGTGTATGAACCTGCATACCCGACCTAGGGGCACAGGGCGCATTACTGTCTCCATGGGGTGCTGAAGCTGTGCGGCCAAGCAACAACTTAAAAACCCACCTCGTTGCTCTTCCCTTACTTCTGACAGAGCTCCCATTGCTCTAGCCCTTGGCAGTTTGGAGACAACTGGGCCCCACCCCCTCTGCAAGTAGGCCTGGGACCTAGTTCGACTGGATAGGCAGTAGTGGAGTTGACAATCCAGCATGCAGCGGGACTGTGTCAGACATGACTGGGTGCCTTAGTAGGGTCAGCTCCTGACTCCAGACAGGGCTGTCATGTCTGACACACTTCCACAGCCTGCTCCTTCACGGGCAGTACCGCTAGAGGCTATGAATGTCTTTTCAAGGATAGAGGAAGTGCAGGGGAGATGCTCGTCCCTGACTCTGGAATTTTGATTCTCTGAGCAGATCTGGCGGTCTCCCGTTGTAGAATCTAACCAATTCCTTTCAAATACAGGCTTGCCAACAGATGCTGGTTTGCTGCCTTTTCTTCGCCGAAGGAGGCTATTTTCCCAGCATCCTGTCAACTCCACTTCCCAGCCTGGGGGAAAGGCACTTCTTGGAGGTCTTTTCTCAGGTGCTGTTTCCCCTGAGCTGAGGGCCGAGGTAGGGGACCCATACTCGCAGGGGTAGACAAAACTTCATCCACACATTAAAATATAACCAGTTCCTTCCAAATACAGGCTTGCAAACACGTGCCGGTTGCTGCCTCTTCTTCCCCAAAGGAGGCTTGCTTTCCCCGCTTCCTGGAAACTCCACTTCCTAGACTGCGGGAATAGCGCTTCTTGGAGGTCTTTTCTCAGGGTTTGTTTCCCCTGAACCTGGGGCCAAGGTGGGGAAAACACACTCACAAGGGAAGGCAAGACTTCATCCACACGTCTTTGCTCTGTAGGAGAGCTCTAGTGAGCCTAAGTCTGTCAGGAACATTCTTGCTCCTATGAAGACTCTCTGTGTGTGTGAACCTGCATACATGACCTAGGTTCACAGGACGCCTATGTCTCTCTGCAGGGCGCTGAAGCTCTGCAGCCAAGAAGCTGCTTGAAAATCCATCCAAGTGCTCTTCCCCTACCTCTGACAGAGCTCCGGTTGCTCTAGCCCTTGGAAATTTGGAGACAATCGGGCCCCACACCCTCTCCAAGTAGACCTGAGGCCTACTTTGACTGGAAAGGCAATAGTGGAGCCTACCTCAGTAAGGCGCCCAGTAATGTCTGACACACTCCCGCAGCCTGCTTCTTCATGGCCAGTACCACTATAAGGTCATAAAATTTTGCGAGGCTCGCAAAGAGCATGCATGGGACATGCTTGGCCCTGACTCTGGCATTTCGGTCCTCTGAGCAGATCTGGAGGTCTCCCGTTGTAGAAGCTAACCTGTTCCTTCCAAATACAGGCTTGCAAACACACGCTGGTTGGCTGCCTCTTCCCCGAAGGAGGCTCACTTTCCCCGCACCCTGCGAACTCCACTTCCCAGCCTGTGGAAAAGCTCTTCTTGGGGGTCTTTTCTCAGGGGATGTTTCCCCTGAGCCTGGGGCCGAGGTAGGGGACCCACACTCATAGGTAATGGCAAAACCACATCCACACGTCTTTGCGCTATAGGAAATCTCTAGTGAGCATAAATCTGTCAGGAAGATTCTTGGCTCCTATGGACACAAACTCTGTGTGTGAACCTGCGTACCCAAGCTAGGGGCCAGGAGCTGTGGGCCTTGGGAGACTCACTAGGTTTAGGGCCCCAGTCCAGGGAATACTCTGCCGAAGAGACGGGGGAGGTCTGCCAGGACCAAGGGGCACCCTGCTGGCTGCCCTCTGGGACCTGCCTGCCCCTTCAAGGGAGACACACGGAGATGATTGGCGTTTGAAGATATACTGGGCATGGGTGTTCCCATGGAGTCTGGTCATGAAAGCAGTTGTGTGGGGAGTTCCCTACTGCTGGCTCACAGGATCTAACCTCGTGAACCCTGCCTGGAGCAGGCATCTCAAAACTGAGGGAAGCGTGTCCCTGATGGAGCATTTTAGGGATACCTGTAGCATTTGCTGGTGGCTTGAAACAGAGTCCCAGACCGAGCTCCACCCCCCTCCCTTGAACACCCTCTTCCTCCCTCTGTCCCAAACTCTCCCTGCTTCCTTTCCCTTTCTCCCTCCCTCCCTCACCCACTCAGCCATCCAAAACTCTTCCCTTCACACCCACTCTCTCCCTTTGCCCCCACCCTCTGGTCTGTCAGGCACAGGGCGATTGCTGCAGGGCCATTTTCTGCAAACGAATCCCTTGGCTCTGAGAAATGAGGGGTGCCTGCATGGCCACAAGAGGCCCAAAACTCACCACTCAACCTACCAATATTGGGCCCCCTCTCCCCAAGCCCAAGCCCCAGCCCAAGCCTACGTGTATCCAGGTACAGACGCTTGGCAGGTCTGAATGCTCTTTTCTCCTGGGCCACGTCCTGGGCCCATCCCGTCCTGGTGGAGAACTTATCGAGGTTCTGGGATTCCCATCTGACGAGCCAGTTCTTCTCTGGCGGCAATCCACGGGAACCGATCCCTGGTGAAGACTGCACAAGGATCCTTGCTTGAGAAGGAGAGATGACTGTCCTCTTTCTCCTGGCTTCTCTGCCCAAGTCTTCTACCAAAGAAAGAACACACCGAGCAGAGAGGATGTTAAGGCCTATGGAATGTTCACAGCACAGATACCCAGACGGTGTGGAGGGGATGGAGAGTCCCATGCACCTGAATTGTTTCAAGTGGCTCTGCAGCCAGGGCATGGCTCTAAGGAATACACCCACAGATAGATCGCCTACCTGGATCCATCGTGGATGTGTGCATGCACACACATACACTCCACACACATGCATATCCCCGTGTGTCTCTTTCCTCCTCTGGTCTTGTCATGGAGTTCCATGAAGCATGCTGCTTGACCAAGGTTGCCTGGGCAGCCAGAGGCTAAAGTTCCCAATGGAGGCTGGCGGGGGAGTGGGGTGCAAAGAAGGAACAGTGCTGCCCCACCACACCAACTTGGGGCATGTTATCCCGATCTGGGACACTGATGGGGGGCAGCAACCAGATGGGCCTGTTTCCACCCCTGTTGGTGTTTCTGGGCCTCTCATGGTCATCCACCAGCAGAGACAATTCTCTGGCAAGAGGGGGAGGGTTCAGGACCCCTTCTGGGGGACTTGCTTTTGGAGAACACAGGGTAAATTACCTTGAGAGGAAGACTGAGGTCGAGGAGACAGTGATGGTGGCGTGGGTATGGACGTTGGCCTCCCTCCCCTGTCTTGGTGCACATATTCAAACAGCGATCAGCTCTGCTTTAACCGTCTTCTTCGTTGGTTTTGAAACCAGATCTAGGGGCAAACAGAGAGAATTCCTTCTCAAGAGAAAGGCCACCAGATGCTTTCAGCTGACCTAGATCGGCATGCAGAGCCTGAAAGGGAGAACGGATGGAGAGATGGGGGCCTATCTGAACTCTGCTTTCGGCAATGCCAAACTCTCAGGCCAGTCGTTCTCTGGTCACTATGCCAGGGTATGTGTTCTGTTGAAAGAGTGCTTGCAGGTTGACTTTCTGGCTCAGCTTCAGAATGAGCCTTCTCCTTCGAAATCCTGTGGCGATGGGGCCTGTGGAAGAGAAGAAAGAGGAAAGTCTCAGAGGACATGGGGGAGGACTCGACAGAGGAGCCCAAGCATGCTCCCTGCCCAGGGGAGTTGCCCCTGTGCCTGAGCAAAGCTGGGAGCCCAGGGACGAGTCTGCATTTGGAAGTCACTTGGCTACACCCTGACAGCCAGGCTGAGAGGCAAGGGCAGTGGGGACATCCCCCACCCCACCCACACCCACGCCAGAATCCAAGAAACACGAGCAAGCAGAAAAGAAACCAAACCCAGCCCCAAAACAAAGGCAGCAAGAAATCCCACCCACCAAAGACCACATCACTATCCCACCGCATTTTTCCACCAATCTAGGGAGATGCCTGGGAAATGTTTCTATGGGGCTTCTCCCAGATTTCCCTCCATTACGATGCCAATGGGATGGAACCTGGCTTCTCAAAGCTAACGTGAGCACAGGCCATATTTGCCATCACTAGTGGAAAAGGAAGGAAGCCAAAATGAAGCCCAACACACGCCTGATGGAAGACAGAAGGCACTAGGCAATTGTGGAGAGAAAGCCACTAAAGATGGCAAGGCCACAGAGCTCCTTGACTCCCCTTCCCACAGGAAGATGAGGAAAAAGGCCCCATCCCAGTCCCCCCTCCCCCCGCCCCCTCAACCAACACCATCATCACGCAAAAGAGAAAGGAGAAGCCATGTGTGTGCCAAAGGAGCAAAATGAACAAACGATTCCTGTTTGGGCACACCCACACCTGACACCTGGGAACCATGGGCCCAGCCTATCGCTCCCTGCCATTCTTGGTGGTCATTCGAGACGTTTGCCATGAGCTCTTTGCCGGGCGATTCACAAACCCCCTGAGACGTGATCCAAACCCAGGGACTGAGGGCAAACGTACCGCTTGAGGTGCTGGAGGAGCTGGACGAAGCCATGGTGGGAGAGCCACACGGATGCTGCAGACTGCAGGCCTAGTGGGCCAGGACTCAGGAGCTCAGGATTTTGGATCGGGTGAGGCGGCTCCACCCCTATTTATGTAAATAGTGGTGGATGCTTAGATGGAGGAGAACCCCTGGCCTCTTCAAGCAGAGACCCTGGACAGAATCCCTTGAAGCGATTGGGCTTTCACAGGCACGACCCATGCCACAGACCTCAAGGTCCACATTGGGCTGGGTGGGCCATTCGGGGCTTTGGTTTGTGGCCTTGCCTCGCAGCGGGTGGGATCAACCCCAGGCTCGGGGGCGTCAGCAGTGCACAGAGTCCTAAATGCCCCAGAATTCCTCTAGGTCCCTTTCTAGTGGCTGCCTACGCCCCCTTTCCCAGCCTGCCTTGCTTTCAAAAATGCTCTGGGTTTTCCTGCCTTTTCACATTCCACTCATCCGTTGTCCTCAATTGCTTCTGCCGGCTTCCCCAAGGCATTCTCGGGCACTGGACGCTCTCTCCAGTGCCTGCATCTAGATCCCTCACTTTCCTTGCCTCCGTTTCCCACATCCCTCCAGACTCCTCCGTGCCCTCCTGGTGTCCTTTCCCTACAACAGTCCCAGAACAACTCCCTCAGGGCTTTGAGTTGCCTGCAGCTCAAGGCTACCGCCAGAGACGAGATGGGCCAGCATCTCAAATGGCAGCTCATGCCATTTGGGGCTTTTTCAGGTGGAGCCTGATGCCCGCAACTCCCCATCCCACCCCCCAGCCCAAGTGTCCTGGAGAAACCCCGGAAAGGGAACAGTGTACCCCCTACAGTTAGGAAGGAGGTTCCACTAAGCCAAGGAATGAAGCATGGACATTCTGGACAGAACGAAGCCCTGACCTGGGCGAACAATGGGACATGGAAAGAGTGTTTGTTTTCTTAAAGAGATGGACGGCAGCAAGGAGAAGGAGGAGGAAATCAGGAGGCAGGAGCAGACAGAGAAGGAAGAAGGCTGCGTGAAGCAACGCGGCAGATGGACGATGAGTGCACTTCTCTTTTCACTGTGAACAGGTCCCAGTGAATTGAAGAGAAACGAACGAACCACAACACGACATCCACAACCATCTTTAGCAGTGTATTCTTTGGCCACCCAGGTTTCTAAACCCAACCACGGGACTTCACATGAGAATAGTCAGGGGTTTGTATGTACTTTGAAACCATTGGGTCTGTGAATTAAGGAACGGGTTTGCAAATAAATAACTTGTATGTCTGCGGGTAACAGGAAGGTGCCGGTGGCAAGGGAAGCTCTGTCACTGCACTGTGAGGGTTAAAGAGAGACAAGGAGATGATTGGCTTTTGCAGATATACTGAGCAATGTGTTCACAAGGAGTCTGGTCATGAAAGTGGTTGTGTGGGTAGGTCTGTACTGCTAGCTCGGAGGATCTGACCTCAGGAAACCCGCCTAGAGCAGGTACCTCGAAACCAAGGGAAGTCTATCCCTGTCGTAGCATTTTGGGGATGCCTGCAGGGCTTGCTGGTAGCTTGAAGCTGAGTCCCAGAAATGAGCCCTGCCCCCCACACCCCTCTCTCCCTCTCTCTGTCCCCAACTCTTCCGGCTTCCCTTTCCTCTCCCTCTCCTTCCCTCTCCCACTCAGCCTTCCCCAACTCTCTCCCTTCACCATGACTCTTTCCTTTGCCCCCACCCTCTCCCTCCACCCACTTGCCCCCTCCCACCTTGCATCTCGCAGCCTTCCACCTTCCCACTCCCCTGTAGCCCGCTACCCATTCTTCTGCTGCCCTTGGCATAGGGAAGGAGACCTCCTGTGTGGACTGCTGAAAAGCCGGGACCAGAAGACAGAAGAGCCAGGCCAAAAGAACCTGTTTCTTTATTGGGTCCGTGTCATGTCCCCTCTAAGGCACCCTCTTGGTCACTGAAATACTGGGATTCCTTGAGGCTTCAGGTGGGGTGTCCCTCTTGGGGGGTGGGGGGCTGCTTCCCAAAGGTCCAGCTCTCAGGTTTGGCCCCAGAGTTGTTGGTAGACATCCCGTCTGTATTCTCTCCTCCCCCCCACCCAAAACCGCCCCACTTCCCTGAGCACCATGACTCTGCATCCCAGGCAAGGAGACCTGAAAAAGGCTTGGGCGAGAAGGTGCCCCTTCTTTCCTCTCCCTCTAAGCCCGAGGGCCTGGGGAGCATGGCAGCATGTTGATGAGGGCCTGGTAATCTTCCTCACTGAGGGGTGCTCCCAGGATTGCCTCAACTCCTTCCTCTGCAGCGGCTCCCAGAGAAGACTGGGGCATGTCCTGGATGGCTGTGGCAGCCAAGATTTCCTCTAGGATGCTGGGTGACCCAGGGAGGGGTGGGTGGTACCATGTGATGACAGTAGAGGACCCCGGGTAAGGTCCTGGGGAGCGCAGGATGCACATGGCAACAAGGACCTCGTCTTGGAGGCTGGGTGCGCCTGGGAGGGCAGGGTGCACTCCTACATCAGCAGCGACCCCAGGGAAGGCACCTGCATGTCTGGGATGCCCATGGCCACCAAGAGCTCATCTAGGACGCTTGTCGAGCTTGGAAGGCTGGGGAGCTGGGCCTGGGGCTCTAGCAAAGGGGCCATGTCTTCACCATAGGGTGACTCCGGCCACTGTGGGATGTGTGTCTCAGGCTGTACAGGTGGCAGGATGGCCCCTGGCCCAGGCTGCCAAGGAGCCATGACAGCAGGGGAGCACGTGACCCAGGGAATTGCTTCCTGAGGAGGAGGTGGTGGCTTCCCACTTGGCTGGAGAGCCAACACTCTGGGCTGGACCATGAAGATCATCAACATCTGGCCCACACAGATCCCAGAGGCAGTCCCGGGCACCCAGAAAGTGGGTGCCCGAAAAGGAGCAGCTGCAGCCAATGGTGGCGTGCTCTCCCGTGGCTGAGATGGGTGAAGGGAAGGAGAGGTGATCTGGACAGCACGTGGGGAGCACCCCATCCTCTGGAGCAGGAGTAGTCGTGACTGATGCACACCCTGGCCCTTAGGTCCAGCGAAGGGCAGGGACAAAGGGGAGGAGAGATGCTCTCAACAGCAGATGGCAAGCACTCAGGACTCTGGAGCAGGATTAGTCATGGCTGATGCACTGCCTAGCCGGACCTGCTTGCGCTCTGCTGGGAGTCCCAAGCTCTTCCAGTTTTGAAACCATATCTAGGGGAGCAAAAGGCAGACAGGCACATCGGAATTCATGACCGTCCAGATCAATGTGCTCGCGCCTCCATGGCGCCCATTCAACACCCCGCCTGGCCGTCCGTCCTCTGGTCTGTCAGGCCAAGGGTGACTTCTGCAGGGCCATTTTCTGCAAATGAGTCCCTTGACCCTGGGAAATGAGGGGTGCCTGCATGGCCACAAGTGGCCCAAACCCACCACTCAGCCCACCAACTTTTGGCCCCCTCCCCACAAGCCCAAGCCCAAGCCCAAGCCTATGTGTATCCAGCTCCAAATGCTTGACAGGGCTGAAGGCTCCTTTTTCCTGGGCCACATCCTTGGCCCATGTGCTGGATGGAGAACTTACCTGGATTCGAGGTTCTGGGATTCCTGTCTGATGAGCCAATTCTTCCCTGGCAGCAATCCCTGGGAAGCAGTCCCCTGTGAAGGCTTGCACAAGGATCCTTGTTTGAGAAAGAGAGATGACTGTCCTCTTTCCTCTGGCCTCTCTGGCTGAGTCTTCTACCAAAGAAAGAACACACCGAGAGGAGAGGACGTTAAGGCCCGTGGAACGTTCACAGCACAGATACCCTAGACGGTGTGGAGGAGATGGAGAGTCCCACACACCTGAATTACTTCAGGTGGTTCTAAAGCTGGGGCAGGTCTCTAAGGAATACGCCCACAGATGGATCACATGCTTGGATCCATCATGGATGCACACATGCACACACACAAACACTCTGCACACACGCATATCAGTGTGTGGCTCTTTCCTCCTCCGGTCTTGCCATGGAGTGCCCTGAAGCATGCTCTTCGGCCAAGGTTGCCTGGGCAGTTGGAGGCTAAAGTTTCCAAAGTGGGCTGGGGAGGGGGTACAAAGGGGAAACAGTGCTGCCGGCCCATGCCGACTGGGGGTCTGTTGCCCCAATCTGGGACACTGATGGGGGCAGCAACCAGATGGCCCTGTTTCCTCCCCCTTTGGTGTTTCTGGGCCTCTCATGGTCATCCACCAGCAGAGAGAATTCCCTGGCAAGAGGGGGAGGGTTAGGGACCCCCTCTGGGGGACTTGCTTTTGGAGAACACGGGGTAAATTACCTTGAGAGGAAGACTGAGGTCGAGGAGGTGGTGATGGTGGCATGGGCGTGGACGTTGGCCCCCCTTCCCCATCTTAGTGCACATCTTCAGATCGCAATCAGCTCTGCTTTAACCGTCTTCTTCGTTGGTTTTGAAACCAGATCTAGGGGCAAACAAAGAGAATTCCTTCTCAAGAGAAAGGCCGCCAGATGCTTTCAGCTGACTTGGATTGGCATAGAGAGCCTGAAAGGGAGAACAGGTGGAAAGATGAGGGGCTACCTGAACTCTGCTTTTGGCAATGCCAAGCTCTCGGGCCAGTCATTCTCTGGTCATTATCCCAGGGTAGGGGTTCTGTTGAAAGAGCACTTGCAGGGTGTCCTTCTGGCTCAGCTTCAGAACGAGCCTTCTCCAAGATCCTGTGGTGATGGGGCCTGTGGAAGAGAAGAAAGGGGAAGTCTCAGAGGACATGGGGGAGGACTCGACAGAGGAGCCCAAGCATGCTCCCTGCCCAGGGAAGTTGCCCCTGTGCCTGAGCAAAGCTAGGAGCCTGGGGATGGGTCTGCATTTGGAAGTCACTTGGCTACACCCTGACAGCCAGGCTGAGAGGCAAGGGTGGTGGGGAAATCCCCCACCCCACCACCTGCACCCACGACAGAATCCAAGAAACACGAGCAAGCAGAAAGTAAACCAAACCCAGCCCCAAAACAAAGGCAGCAAGAAATCCCACCCACCAAAGACCACAACACTATCTCACCACATTTTCCACCCGTCTGGGGAGATGCCTGGGAAATGTCTCAGTGGGGCTTCTCCCAGATTTCCCTCCATCATGATGCCAATGGGAGGGAACCTGGCTTCTCAGGGCTAACACAAGCATGGGCCATATTTCCCATCACTAGTGGAAAAGGAAAGAGAAGGAAGCTGAAGCAAAGCCCAACATGCAATGCCTGACGGAGACAGAAGACCCTAGGCTATTGTGGAGTGAAAGCCGCTGAAGGGCCACAGAGCTCCCCGACTTCCATTTCCACAGGAAGATGAAGAAAAAGGCATCCCAGTCCTCCCTCCCTCCCCTCACCCCCTCAACCAACACCATCATCACACAAAAGAGAAAGGAAAAGCCATATGTGTGCCAAAGGAGCAAAACTACCAAATAGTGCCTCTTTGGGCACACCTGAAGCCTGGAAACCAGGGGCCCAGCCGATTGGTCCTTGCCATCCTTGGTGGTCAGTCGATTGTGTGCCATGAACCCTTGGCCGGGTGATCCACAAACCCCTTGAGGTGTGATCCAACCCCAGGGACCGAGGGCAAACGTACCACTTGAGGTGCTGGGGGAGCCGGATGAAGGCATGGTGTAAGAGCCACAAGGTCCCTGCAGACTGCTGGCCTAGTGGGCCAGGACCCAGGATCTCAAGACTTTGGATAGTGTGAGGCAGCTCCGCCCCTATTTATGTAAATAGTGGTGGGTGCTTAGATGGAGGGGACCCCCCTGGCCTCTTTCCAAGCAGAGACCCTGGACAGAATCCCATGAAGCGAGTGGGCTTTCACAGGCACGGCCCGTGCCACAGACCCCCAAGGTCCATGTTGGGCTGGGTGGGCCATTCAGGGCTTCGGTCTGTGGCCCTGCCACACAGCGGGTGGGATCAACCCCAGGCTTGGGTGCTGTCAGCGGTGTACAGAGTCCTAACTTCCCAGGAATTCCCCTAGGTCCTTTTGAAGTTGCTGCCCACACCCCCTTTCCCAGCCTGCCTTGCCTTCCAAAATGCTCTGGGTTTTCCCGCCTTTTCACATTCCGCACATATGTTGGCCTCAGTTGCCTCTGCCGCCTCCCCCTTGGCATTTTGGACACTGGATGTTCTCTCCAGTGCCTCCACCTGGATCCCTCACTTTCCTTGCTTCCATTTTCCACATTCCTCCCCAACTCCTCCATGCTTTCCTGGTGTCCTTTCCCTATGGCAATCCCAGTCCACCACCCCCAGGGCTCTGAGTTGCCTGAAGCTCAAGGCTACTGCCATAGACATGATGAGCCAGCATCTTGAATGGCAGCTCACACCCTTTGGGGCTTTTTCAGGTGGAGCCTGATGCTTGCACCTCCCCAGCCCACCCCTCACCCCAAGAGCCCTGGAGTGACCTGCATAAGGGGACAGTGTACCCCCTATTCTTAGTAAGGAGGTTCCACTAAGCCAAGGAAGGAAGCATGGACGTTCTGGACAGAACAAAGCCCTGACCTGTGCCAACAATGGGACATGGAAAGAGTATGTGCTTTCTTAACAAAACAGAGGGTGCAGAGGAGAAGGAGGAAGCAATCAAGAGGAAGGAGCAGACAAAGAAGGAAGAAGGCCTAAGACATAGAAGGAAGTGGTCCCTGCCCTCCCCAGCACAACCCATACCCCCACTTCCAAAGCTTTGATTTGTTGGAGCTCAAGTCTACTGCCAGAGTCGTGATGGGCCAGCATCTCGGATGGCAGCTCATGCCATTCTGGTCTTTTTCAGCTGCAGGCTGATGACCATACCAAACACCCTCACCCACCCTTCATCCAACCCAAGTGCCCTGGAGAGAGTTGAGAAAGGAGACAGTGTACCCCTTACTGTTATGAAGGAGATTCCTCTAAGCCAAGGAAGGAAGCAAGTGTTTACTGGTCTTCTTGACTTCAGGACCGAAAATAAGGATAACAGTCCATTTTCAATTATACAAGGTTATATTGTGCCTTAGTGCAACCCAGGTACAGCCCCCGAGGTGGCATGAGAAAAGGACTAAGGCACCAGATTATTATGCCAAGACCAGCTTCCACTCATCCTCACCTAGGTAGTGTGATAGATTAGTATGACCACTGTGGCTGGTCAAAACCATTAGCTACAGCCAAACTCACACTGATGCTCAGGTTTGCCTTACAAGAGTAGGGCAAGGCAGAGTGGAAAATTGACCCCCATGTGCTGCCAACACTCCACAAATAGCAAAAGGACACTGAAGCCAAGATGATATTGGGGAGTGAGATGTATCAGGGCATAGTACTGGGATCAGCAACCAGAATGGAGAGGCAGAAAGGTGACTAAGTCTGGTATATAGACTAGGCACTGGAAAAGCAGTCAGTGTGGGGGCATCTACTCTGCCACATCAGGGCCTGAAGATATCAGAAATAATCCCAATGCTAATCAGCTGCCAAAGAAAGACACCTGGTCTTACTGCCTGCTACCTCCAGACGATGCCTTTTCCCTCAAGGGACTTTTGAGTGGCACCTTTGGTTGTCCTATAGGTGCTGAGATCATTATCCACACCACAGAACCACAAATAGTCTACAGAACTTCCTCCCACACACACCCAACAAACTCTTTCCCCCCATCACTATATACCAAGCACCCATGGGGTCCAGGTGCACTTCATCTGAGAAGACTTCCAGCCAAGTCAGCCAGGGATGACACTCACAAGCAGCCATCTGAGCAAGAAAACTGACAGCAATAGTGATAGGCAGCATACACGCAGGTTGAAAGCCATGGGGCAGGGGCACAGGAATTGTCCAGGTAAGGAAGAGCTCAGATAAAATTGGGCCCCTAGGAAATCAACCGGGGCAGCACCTCCACTGTTGGGAGTTGCGTTAGGCATTACTGACAAAATAGAGGCATGGCCTTAAACCCCCTCCCTTTGTTCCGTAGGCAAGGACCCGGAATGAAGGAGTGAGGCTTTGTGATTCTGACTTGTTTTTTCCTTTCCTTGGCTGAGTTAACTGAAGAGAATATTAAGGTGCTTATTGTTTTTGAGAAGAGCATGAGAAGGTATAAAGCCTTCTGCAGCTGTGCTCAAAGAATAATTCATAAAGTTAATCACTGACATTTGTCCAAGGACTTTTACAAAAAAGTGTTCCATGTTCCATGGTGAGCCCAGAGGCCACAGCTTGAGACCATGGGAGGGATTCCTATCTGAAGCCCATTTGTGAGAAAAGTGTTTATGGCAAAGGAGTTTGCTGAATTTAGGGCTTAGGAACAATTAAAATGGTTAGAAGCTAAAGATTTAAGGATTACTGTAATGTTACAATATTCTACTATAGTTTATAAACATTAGGGACTTTAGAGATATTTTTAGCTAGAAGCCCTTTCTAAGAAATAGTGAGCTTAGGATACTAGGGGAAAACAGGACTTAGAAAGATAAGAATTAAACTGAGGAATGTGGTATGCAGCCCAGACATTAGCATGAGTTATAGTGTATTCCCAAGGACACATGAGAAAAAGTAGATAAGAGAATCGCTAAGGAAGGAACTCCTTTTGAGGGGCAACAATGATTTTTGGAAAAAAGTAAATCTGGGTTAGTGGGAACTAAAAATATCAAACCTCTGAAATAATGCATTTGTAAAAGTATAAAAGAGAATCATAAGCTTGAAATAAACAGGCAGTCCAAAAAAACTGAGAGGCTGCCTCCGTTTCTCACTGACACCACTCATCCCCTCAGGTTGAATCCCTGGCTGCTGGAGCTGGACTCTGGCACTTGTGTTCTAGGCATTCAGGGAAACCTGTATGAAGATCTGTGTCCAAAATGGCCAGAGAAGAGTGAAATCTTTCAGGTTGTAGGGAAAGGCTAACAACCCATTAAGTTACCAAAGCTGGTTGATTTGTAGGCACCATGTCCTCTCACTGTCAGAACTTACCCCACAAAGCTGAAGCAGAAGTGGTTCTATTTCACAACCGTATGAAACTAGTGTTTGGACAAGCAAATTGGAGTCTAAAAAAGATGCACAAGCTTGTTTAGCCCTTACGGAACAAAGAATGGACATGGTAATCGTTTGACCTTGTTAACAAGCATACAGCAGAAATTTTTTCCAATTATGTTCTTTTTCTAAAGAGAAGTTTCACATTGTAAGAAAAATATGTAGTGGTTTGTTGCAAAACTTTGTCAAGCTTACCTTTGCTTTTTTTCCATGAAGTTTGGCAGATTGATGAGTTCTCCCTGAATTTGGCAGATAAAGTCCTGCAGAAAGTATGCAGTAAAATATTTGTCCCATTGAGTATGTAGCCAACTGTTCTCTCTTTTATTTTTCTTTTTTTTTTAAAGGACTTTTTTAAAAAAATTCTCTGACAGTGTGGAAGTTATTTTGGAAATGTGAAGCATGTAGTATATTTTTTGTTAAAATCCACAATTCTGTTCAATCTAGAGAAGTTGAAAGCTGTGTGAAGCTGTGTTTAACTCTGGGTGTGAAACAGCCAAAGAGGACTGAAACACTTTCATCCTGCAGGGATTCTCATTCAGTCAAAATAAGGTGTCTTAAAGCACTTTTAGGTACTGTGGTACTTCTCTGTCAGAAAACCACCCCATGTAGCATATCCAGGGGCACTTTTATTTCACAGTGACCCCTGTGATACCTGCATTTGGCTCAGTTACCTGAGTCTCTCCATAAAACAAGTATGTGATAAGGATGGAAGTACAAGCTGTTTAGCCCATTTTCCAGAAACAGTTACCCATGGTCATCATAAGACCATGTTAACAAGCTACCAGCATAAAATTTTTCCAACAGTGTTCAACCTCTGAGGGAAAGTTCACCTTGTATGTAAACATGCAGTGATTTATTCCAAAGTCTAGATCAAACTTACCTTTGCTTGCCCTAGGTTACATTGAGCTAAACTGAGAGTTTCAATTCCTCCATAGCAAAGCCCTGCAAGAAGCACTGAGGCAGCGGGTTTGTCTCATGGGGGATGCAGCCAATAGCTTTTTGCCTTCAGAAAGGACCACCTTGCACTTGGTTCTCAGAGTGAATGCTATGTTAGAATGTAGTATGTTCTTGAGATCTACAGTTCTGTGTATCTAGAAAAAGTAAAAAGGGCTTCCCTTGTGGCTCAGCAGTAAAGAATTCACTTGCAAGGCAAGAAGTGTGCATTCTATCCCTAGGTTGGGAAGATCTTCTGGAGAAGGAAATGGCAACCCACTCTAGTATTTTGCCTGGGAAATCCCATGGACAGAGAAGCCTGGTGGGCTACAATCCATGGGGTTGCAAAAGAGTCAGACATGAATTAGTGACTAAATAGCAATGACAACAGAGGAAGTAACAAGCTACAGTGAGCACTCTGTTGTAGACGTGAGTAGGAGAGGCTGCTATTGAACTGTGGATAAGGCATATCTATCTACCACATGGAACATGTTTGGGTTTGTTATGAGCCTGGTGATCAAACCTTTATAGAACCTGAGCATTCTGCATAGGCAATGAGGGCTATGATTTTAGAGTCACTAGGAAATGTGGAAACCTATAGAACATTTCCAGGGTTTCATAGAAAAGTGCGTGAAACTCTGTGTCCAAAATAGCCAAAGAACAGTGAAAGGTTTTCAGCCTACAGGCAAAGACTGGCTCCCCATTCAGTTAAGGTAGGCTCAAAAGCTGTTTGAAAATAATTGTAGGCCCTGTGTTTTTTCACTGTCAGGACACACCCCATGTAACTGAAACTGAGCTATTTAATTTCACAGGCTGTAACTCCTGTGTTTGAATCGGTTGCTTGCAGTCTCTCCATAAAGCAGGTACCTAATTATGAATGGAAACACAAAATTGTTTTCCCCTTATGCCATGACATTTCCCATGGTCATCAGAAGACCTCTCTACCAATCTACCAGCACAAAACTTCGACAGTGTTAAGCCTCTGAAGGGACCTTAACCTTGTATGTGACATATGTAGAGATTTGTCCTGTTACCAAGTCTAAGCTTGTACTACTTGCCCTGCAACAGGCCAGTAATTGAGAGACAAGCTGTTCCGGCAAGGACTAATGATGCTATTAGGAAAGTTAGCAAACAGAGAAGATGGTGGGCTTGTGTCTCAAAGAACCACCTTGCCTGAGTTAGAATTAAGACTTCTTGGATACTAAAAGTGAAGGGATTAAAAACAGACATTTCCTGGTTCTCAGCTGCCTGCAGAGATGATGTCTTAGTTTTTTCCCTGCAGTCATTCAAAGGTGGACCTGGTCAGAATGTTTCCTATGAGCTAAAGATATATTTTAAACCTTAATGCACATTACCTGGATGGCAGGGTTCCCAGTGATGAATTCTTATGCATAATTGAAGTTTATA
Organism: Cephalophus harveyi; assembly: GCA_006410635.1. Lineage (NCBI taxonomy): Eukaryota > Metazoa > Chordata > Mammalia > Artiodactyla > Bovidae > Cephalophus > Cephalophus harveyi. The sequence goes on from SJYT01072645.1 coordinate 98,179, forward strand.
GGCAACATCCTATAATAAGTTATTAACTTGTGCTATGGGAGATGGTGATGAACAGGGAGGCCTGGAGTGCTGCGATTCATGGGGTCGCAAAGAGTCAGACACGACTGAGTGACTGAACTGAACTGATGTGCTAAGTCACTTCAGTCATGTCCAACTCTTTGCAACCCTATGGACCATAGCCCTCCAAGCTCCTCTGTCCATGAGATTCTCTTGACAAGAAAACTGGAGTGGGTTTTGCCTTCCTCCAGGGGATCGTCCCAACTCAGGGATCGAACCTGTGGCTCTTATGTCTCCTGCACTGGCAGGTGGGTTCTTTACCGCTAGTGCCACCTGGGTAGCCCTGATTAACTTGTTATAGAATACAAAAAGTTCTTCCCTATTACAGTTCTAAAGGCTTTGCAAACTTATCTTTGCCTTCCCTACCTTAGATTAACTAAACAAAGAGTTTTCCATTCTCTTGGAAACTAAAGCCTTGTAAGGAAGCATTGAGTTAACAGGTTCATCCCATTGGGAATGTAGCCAGTTACCTTTTTAACAGAAGAAAGAACAACTTTGCACTTTCTTCTCTGCTAGAGTGACCACTATTTTGGAAATGTGAAATATGTAGTATATTCTCTAAGCAATCTTCAATTCTGCTTAACTTTGCGCTGTAAATGTGAGTAGTAGAGGCAATCATCAAACTATGGATAAGAACATTCTGCCATACAGAATATGTATGTATTTCTTACAAACTAGGTGAACACTTTTTATAGAACTTGTTTTTTCTGGGTAGGAAATCAACAAGATTTAGAGTCACTAGTGAAATGTACGGAGAAGGCAATAGCAAGCCACTCCAGTACTCTTGCCTAGAAAATCCCATGGATGGAGGAGCCTGGTAGGCTGCAGTCCATGGGGTCGCTGGAAGTCGGATGCGACTGAGCGACTTCACTTCACTTTTCGCTTTCACACAATGGAGAAGGAAATGGCAACCCACTCCAGTGTTCTTGCCTGGAGAATCCCAGGGACAGGGGAGCCTGTTGGGCTCCTGTCTATGGGGTCGCACAGAGTCGGACACGACTGAAGCGACTTAGCAGCAGCAGCAGCAGCAGCAGTGAAATGTATGGAGCCCTACAGACCAATGCTTCTATTGTTTCATGGAAAGCTGGGTGAAGCTCTATCCAAAATGGCCCAAGAGAACTGAAAATATTTCATAGGAAAAGACTGGCTCCCCATTTCATTAATGTGCTGTCCTCACCAGTTGATTGAAAGCAGCTTTAGGCCTCATTTTCTTTCAGTCAGGAACTCAGCCCATGAAGCTGAAGAAGAGGAATGTGTGTCTTCTGTCCAAGGAATTCTCTAGGCAAGAATACTGGGGTGGGTTGCCATTCCCTACTCCAGTGGATCTTCCTGACCCAGAGATCAAAACCCAGGGTTCTTTACCACTAACGCCACCTGGATGGGGTTTTATTTCACAACTTTGTGAAGCTAGAGCTTGAACAGGAAACTTGGGAGTCTTTTCTAACTAGGAATAGAAGCATGAGCTTCTTTACATCATTTGGGATGAAGAGTGGCCTGTAGTAATCACTTGACCTTGTTATCAAGTCAGTAGCACAAACTTTTCCCAACAGTGTTCATTATCTAGGGAAGTTCATGTTGTGACATATGTAGTGATTCATTCCCAAAATTTTGTGTAGCTTACCTTTGCTTTTTCTATGTAAAGTTGAGCAAATCTAAGAGTGTGCCAAGCATTTGATAGGTGAATCCCTGCTGAAAGCCTACAGTTAATGACAACTTTGTCCCATTGGAAAATATAATTGGTTGTTTCTTGCAATAGGTAACTATTTGCACTTTGTTTTCTGAAAGTGTGGAAGGTATACTGGAAGTTTGAAGTACATAGTATTTATTTTGGAGATCTACAATTCTGCTAGGTCTAGAGGAAGTTGAAAGCTGCATGAAGATCTGTGTTCTAAACATGAGTAAGAGAGGTCCTCATTGTACTATGTGTTAAGGGTTTTCTGCCATGCACAAAGTATTTATGCTTCTTACATAATAGGTGGCTTAAAACTCAACATTCAAAAAAATAAAATCATGGCATCTGGTCCCATCATTTCATGGCAAATAGATGAAAAAACAATGGAAACAGTAAGAGACTTTATTTTCTTGGGCTCTAAAATCACTGCAGATGGTGACTGCAGCTATGAAATTAAAAGACACTTCCTCCTTGGAAGAAAAGCTATGACCAGCCTAGACAGCATATTAAAAAGCAGAGACATTACTTTACTGACAAAGTCCATCTAGTCAAAGCTATGGTTTTTCCAGTAGTCATGTATGGATGTGAAAGTTAGACCATAAAAACAGCTGTTCAGTTCAGTTCAGTTCAGTCGCTCAGTCATGTCCGACTCTTTGCGACCCCATGAATTGCAGCATGCCAGGCCTTACTCTCCTCTTTCACTTTCATCAAGAAGCTTTTTAGTTCCTCTTCACTTTCTGCCATAAGGGTGATGTCATCTGCATATCTGAGGTTATTGATATTTCTCCTGGCAATCTTGATTCCAGCTTGTGCTTCTTCCAGCCCAACGTTTCTCATGATGTACTATGCATAGAAGTTAAATAAGCAGGGTGACAATATACAGCCTTGATGTACTCCTTTTCCTATTTGGAACCAGTCTGTTGTTCCATGCCTGGTTCTAACTGTTGCTTCAAAAAAACAGCTGGGGGCTGAAGAATTGATGCTTTTGAACTGTGGTGTTGAAAAAGACTCGAGTCCCATGGACTGCAAGGAGATCAAACTAGTCCATCTTATAGGAAATCAGTCCTGAATATTCATTGGAAGGACTAATGCTGAAGCAAAGCTCCAATACTTTGGCCACGTGATGCAAAGAACTGACTCATTGAAAAAGACTCTGATGCTGGGAAAGGTTGAAGGCAGGAGAAGGGGGTGACAGAGGTTGAGGTGGTTGAATCGCATCTCTGACTGGATGGACATGAGTTTCAGCAAGCTCTGGGAGTTGGTGATGTACAGGGAAACCTGGTGTGCTGCAGTCCATGGGGTTGCAAAGAGTCGGACATGCCTGAGTGACTGAACTATCTACATGACAGGTGAAAGAATTTTATAGAGCCTGTTCATTCTAGTCAGCAAATTGATACCAAAATTTGGAGTCCCTAGTGAAATGTGTGGAGATCTGCATGCCAATCTTTCTAGAGTTTGACAAAAAGCTCTGTGAAGTTCTGTATCCAAAACAGCCAATGCAGACTGAAACCTTTTCAGCCTGCAGGGAAAGGTTGGCTTTCAATTCAGTGTTTCTCTGAAAGCATTCTTAGGCACCCTGTCCTTTCACTGTTAGGAACTCAACCCAAGTGGCTGGAGAAGTGGGGTTTTATTTCAAATCCTTTTGTCTGGAAGAACTTTAAAATACCCTTAGCATTTAGTACGCCATTTTCTGCTTTGTTATCATCATATAAACTTGCACAACTCTTCAAAATTCTACTAGTCTGAACTTTTTCTCATTACAAATTTGTTTACCCTTTGGAACTCTCTGTGATTTCTCTGCTTTTTGGTATGCTTATTGAAGTTCAGGAAATATTAGTATAACATTGCTAGATTTCATTGAAGGTGCAATTTCATTGCACAGACAGGCATTGGGTGGAAAGACTGATACAAACCAGACATAAAGGGGTTAGGCAAGGAATGTCAGTCCAAAACACTTGTGTTCTGTAAGTTTGGGTGCTTGTTATGTGGTAAGTGCTCACCTGGAGGGTGCCACATGGGTTGGGATGACATAGGCCTTGCCTCTTTTACCTCAAAGTCTAACACATAAAAAAGTAAATTTAATACATTGTGATAAATCCTACATCAGAAGTGTGTACAAATACCACAGTAAGTAACAAACATGCTGCAATATGTTCCCAAACATAGTGCAGAGTGGATACAGTCGGTGGAAGTGAGATCGCAAAAGCCAGCATGTGGATGATTTTATATTTACACAGAAGGAAATAAGAATCCTCAAAAAAGAACAGGTGGAGAGAAATGGAGAACTTAAAGAAAGGGGAAGCACAGTCAAGGATGCTTGTAACGTATTCTCTCATATTCCCATGTCTGTTTCCACATGGGTTCTGATTGCCTCTGTGCTGTGTCTCATTTCATACTAAGGCATGGATTTCTAATGACTATAAGAAAAGTCTAGTCCTTGAGGAGCTGACATCATTGAGTTTTTCTCACCTACAAACTTGAAAAACTTGAAAAAAGAGATTATCTCATGTTTTCTTCACTTCCAGTGCACCTACACCATCCTGGCTCAGACTATATCCTCAATACGCACTGCGAGAGAATGAATTAAAATATTTTATCACCCCTCACCAATCAAAGCAGAAAAATAAAAGTTTCAATACCCAAATTTCAGCCCCAGCTCTGGGATACTCTAGTTACAGAGAAGATGTGCAAGATAATAATTAATAGTAAGAATAATTGCTAGCATTAAGTGTTTTAGCATGCACAAGGACATGTTTTGAGCATTTTACAAATATTAAAAGAGTTAAAACTCAGGAGTTCCCTGTGAGTTAGGTACTGTTATTATTTTTACATATTTGGAAACTAAGACACAGAGAATTTATTTATTGATTTATTTTAATATAAATTTATTTATTTTAATATAAATTTATTTATTTTAATATAAATTTATTTATTTTAATTGGAGGCTAATTACTTTACAATATTGTATTGGTATTGCCATACATCAACATGAATCTGCAATGGGTGTACATGTGTTCCCCATCCTGAACCTCCCTCCCACCTCCCTCCCCATACCATACCTCTGGGTCATCCCAGTGCACCAGCCCCAAGCATCTTGTATCATGCATCGAGCCTGGTCTGCTGATTCATTTCAAATATGATAATATACATGTTTCAATGCCATTCTCCCAAATCATCCCACCCTCGCCCTCTCTCACAGAGTCCAAAAGACTGTTCTGTACATCTGGGTGTCTTTTGCTGTCTTGCATACAGGGTTACCATTACCATCTCTCTAAATTCCATATATATGTGTTAGTATACTATATTGGTGTTTTTCTTTCTGGCTTACTTCACTCTGTATAATAGGCTCCAGTTTTATCCACCTCATTAGAACTGATTCAAATGTATTCTTTTTAATGGCTGAGTAATACTCCATTGTGTATATGTACCACACCTTTCTTATCCATTCGTCTGCTGATGGATGTCTAGGTTGCTTCATGTCCTGGGTGTTATAAACAGTGCTGCAATGAATATTGGGGTACACGTGTCTTTCAATTCTGGTTTCCTCAGTGTGTATACCCAGCAGTGGGATTGCTGGGTCATATGGCAGTTCCATTTCCAGTTTTTTAAGAAATCTCCATGCTGTTCTCCATAGTGGCTGTGCTGGTTTGCATTCCCACCTACAGTGTAAGAGGGTTCCCTTTCCTCCACACCTCCAGCATTTATTGTTTGTAGACATAGCTGGGCCAGTGCACTAAGCACGGGCGGCTGCGAGAGCTGGGCCGGCGCACTAAGCGCGGCCAAGAGGAGCTACCCCACGTCCGAGGTCGGGGGCAGCAGCCTAGAGTGCCAGGCTGCGACGGCGCAGGAGCGGCCAAGAGGAGCTACCCTGTGTCTGAGGTCGGGGCAGTGACCGAGAGGAGCTACCCCGCGTCCGAGGTCAGGGGCGGTGGGAGAGCCGGGCCTGCGCACTAAGCGCAGCCGAGAGGAGCTACCCCACGTCCGAGGTCAGGGCAGCAGCCTAGAGTGCCAGTCTGCGATGGCATAGGAATGGCCGAGAGGAGCTACACTGTTTCTGAGGTTGGGGCAGTGACCAAGAGGAGCTACCCCATGTCCGAGGTCAGGGTAGCGGGGAGGAGGCACCCCACATCCAAGGTCAGGGGCAGTGGCCAGGAGGAGCTACCCCACGTCCGAGGCCAGTGGTGGCCGGGAGGAGACACCCCGCATCCGAGGTCAGGGGCGGCCGGGAGGAGACACCCCACGTCTGAGGTCAGGGGCAGCCAGGAGAAGCCACCACGAGCCCAAGGCCAGGGGCGGCAGCTGGGAGGAGCAACCCGAGGAGCGGTGGCTGCCCAGGCACAGGAGGGCCTAGAGGAGCCATCCCACATTGAAGGTCAGGAACGGCGGTGGTAAGGAGATACCCCTCGTCCAAGGTAAGGAGCAGTGGCTGTGCTTTGCTGGAGCAGCCATGAAGAGATACCCCATGCCCAAGGTAAGAGAAACCCAAATAAGATGGTAGGTGTTGCAAGAGGGCATCACAGGGCAGACACACTGAAACCATACTCACAGAAAACTAGTCAATCTAATCACACTAGGAACACAGCCTTGTCTAACTCAGTGAAACCAAGCCATGCCTGCAGGGCGACCCAAGACCGGTAGGTCATGGTGGAGAGGGCTGACAGAACGTGGTCCACTGGAGAAGGAAATGGCAAGCCACGTCAGTATTCTTGCCTTGAGAACCCCATGAACAGTATGAAAAGGCAAAATGATAGGATACTAAAAGTGGAACTCCCCAGGTCATTAGGTTCCCAATATGCTACTGGAGATCAGTGGAGAAATAACTCCAGAAAGAATGAAGGGATGGAGCCAAAGCAAAAACAATACCCCGTTGTGCATGTGACTGGTGATAGAAGCAAGATCCAATGATGTAAACAGCAATATTGCATAGGAACCTGAAATGTCAGGTCCATGAATCAAGGCAAATTGGAAGTGGTCAAACAAGAAATGGCAAGGGTGAACGTCAACATTTTAGGAATCAGCAAACTAAAATGGACTGGAATGGGTGGATTTAACTCAGATGACCATTATATCTACTACTGCAGGCAGGAATCCCTCAGAAGAAATGGAGTAGCCATCATGGTCAACAGAAGAGTCCGAAATGCAGTACCTGGATGCAATCTCAAAAATGACAGAATGATCTCTGTTCATTTCCAAGGCAAACCATTCAATATCACAGTTATCTAAGTCTATGCCCCAACCAGTAATGCTGAAGAATAAACTAGTTGTTTAGTAATCTCATCTATTTTTGTGGAAGGTTTTATATAATTTAACTGACATTTAACTCTCCTTTCCCAAACATTGTTTTAATAGGACAAGAATCTTTGGGGAAAATTCTAAATTGATTCAAAATACTTTACATTTTAATAATTAAACAGTACTTTCCACAAAGTGAATTTAGGATCTTGCCCTAGTCTCTGAAGAAAAATCCTCAGAGGAATTTAATTAAAGATAACCTATTTCCCATATATTACATAAAATTTAATTAAAGAATCAATCTCTGCTTTTGACTCAAAGGGATTGGGCCAAAAGAATTAAAAACCCACATATGTTAAAAAAAAAATTCTAAAACTTGATGCTTTGTATTCACCAGAAAACTACATTTTTTTCACTCTTTTGATATACATTATCAAAATAAAACTATTTAGGGCAGTAGACCAATTTCACATTACTATTACAATATCAATACCGGGTGTTATTGTTGCTGAGTCCTTTTGTTGTCAATTTAAATATGAAGAAATTGGGCTTCCCTAGTGGCTAGGTGGTAAAGAATCTGCATGCTAATGCAGGAGACACAGGTGTGATCCCTTATTCAGGAAGATCCCACTTGCCAGGGAGCAACTGTCTGTGCCCCACACTACTGAGCCTGCGTGCTAGAGGCCGGGAGCACCCACCGAGCTCCACCGCGACCACCGAGGCCCATGTGCCCGAGAGCCCCGCTCTGCAGCAAGAGACGCGCCCACAGCGAGAAGCCGCACCCCGCAGCTCAAGCGCAGCCCTGGCCCATGGCAACAGAGGAAGTTTGCACAGCAACGAAGACCCACCACCGCCAAAAACAAACAAATAGAATGTTTAAAATAGACATAAATATGAAGAAATCAAGATCAAATTGGATCTAAGTTGGCTAAAGGCTCCAGTACACACAGCAGAACTAGAGATTTCTAATGTAAGACCGGTAATCCTCCCATTACATCAGTACCCAAGAGAGTCACCTACAATGAGAAATTGGTCTGTAATATTTGCCCGGATGGGACTCCACAGTATATTAGCCAGCCAACAGTATGTAGATTCTAACTCACTGTCATCTGAGTTACAAGTTTAATCATCAGATCTCTTGGTCTGCACCCAAAACAGCTTAGCTACCTTGAGCTACTTATTCACTCTACTTCTTTACTCCCCTGCCACGTAAGTTTCTAAATGTTCAAATACTTTTCAGTTTCATCTCCCAATATAACTAGCTTTCTAACTCCTTTGTAAATTAAACCTTCAGATGCTGTATCTCATTCCAGTAGTTCTCATATGCATGCAGTGTTTCTTTCAAAGAATATACTATCCGTTGCAATCTTAACCTGACAGTGAACTTGAGTAGGGGGAAAGATGATACTTCTTTAAAATATATACAAATTTCTGCATATTTGAATATGTGCAAGCCCTTAAATTTTAATAATTTTTTGAGGGAAAATTTTTATTTTTCCAAAAGTACTTAATTTCATCTTAGTTTTAAGCCAGTGTTCATCATGGTAGGAATATTGGAGAGCTGGAGAGAAAGAAAGCATTGCTCAATACATATACAAAAGAAGAAGTAAAAGGCAGAGGAATACATTTTTCACTTATTGAAAAACATTTTTTGAGCACCTACTGTGTGAGATACCGTGTATTACCTGATAGAACACTTAAAAGAATGCAAATTACTTTCAAAAACATTGTCTAATTCAATAGTAATTAATATATTAAAATCTGAATATTTACTAATGAATAAAATATTTTAATGTTACCTTATTAGAGTTTCTAGGTTCACAATTGATACAGGGAAAAAATAAATCTTAACAGATAATGACTAAAGTTTGCAAAAAGTGATTGCTAAAGCTGAGCTCTTGAAACTGGATCCTGGCAAACAATTCTCAGAGGTATAAGGTACAGCTGTGCATTCAAACCTAAAATCACTACATCAGCTAATTTTAGACTATACTTATCAGTAATAATGGTATGTCATTGTTCTCATTTTTTCATTCTATATTACCCATGATTCCTGCCGTGACAGCTAAATTGTTCTCAAATTTACCATAGTCAAAAAAGTTTAAATTACACACGTGTATGATATTGTTTCTAGAACTTAAGAAAATTAACGATGATGATGATGGAGAGCTTACTCCTGACTTTTGACAAGTTTAGATTGAACTATAGCCAAAAAAGATTTTCAAAGTATATAATAACAGTTCTTTTTAGATATACAAGGAAACAACTTTTATCACATTTCATGAAGTCCTCATTCACTTGGAATAAACTGGATATTAATTATATGTATATATATTTTATGCTACTATTATATTTATTACTCTTTTGAGACTGTTTTAATGAACACAGCAGAATAGTAATCTAAAAGACTCAAATTTCCCATCTTATGTTTCATGCAGAGAGGTTAGCCAATACTAAGACTAGTTTCACTCAACTTTGGTTGGTTAATTACTTGTTTTGCTCACCAGCTGCACACTATTTGAGGGTAATATATGTGAAAATAAGAAAATAAAGACAGGATTGTAAATGAGGTCCAACTGATCATGTTTTTTCCCTGTCCCATGATACCTCTCATCAAAATCTACTTATTTGAGCTTATTCAATTGGTAAAAAATCAGAAATAATAACATCTGAGAATTTTACTTACTGTGATTATAAACATATAAAGGTTTCCTATTTTATCTTCCCAATAATCCTTACAAATAGGGAATAGTTTTTTTTCCACATAAAGAAAAGAGAGTCAAAGAAATTATTTGACAAAAGGATAAAGAGCTCAGTTTCAATATTGAATCTATTTGACTTAAAAATCCATTGTCCTTCCTCACTATTAGTCTAGTTTTGACACAAGAGATCAACCACGAAAGTAGTTCAATAATTCAGATGTGGAAGAAATTGTGGCTAGACTACACCAGTCAAGTTGGAAAGACAGAGAATAAGGGAAGGATGATGGCTCATCATATGGGATTTCTAAGAATATTTCAGCATGACTCAAAGTAGGGTAAGGCTCAATATACCTCAGTGACCTCCCAGAAGTCTGTAACACAATTTGATTCAAGAAATATGATTGCTAATTATTGCCCTGATCCCACTTTCCAATCCAAATTACACCCTGACATGTACTCAAAAGCTTGTTGCATATAATAAGACTATTTAAATTCCACAGTGGATATTATTGCTTCTTTTTATGTTTATTTCAAAACAGTGTTTTAAATAAGCCTATAAAAATATATACACATTATATATTAGGCTTGCAAAATAAGCAAAGTCCACTATTTTATCATTTATTTCAAATACACTTTGAGCAGATTTTCTGAAGTGGAAATTCTTACCTTTTAATTTGTTCTTTTTCTCTCTTATTTATTCTAAACTTATTCTCAATTTCACAAAAACCATTCCTCAATGGTCACAAAAACCATTCCTCAATTCCTAAATTACCACAAACTTAGCAGTTTAAAATTGGCTATTGGCTATTGTTATTGGCTTAATTGTTATTAAGCCAATAACAATTTATCTTGTAGTGGTGTAATTCGTGCACCTGGTACTGTTTTAGCCCCCAGGGAAACAGAAGTGAATAAGATGTGGTAGTTGCCCACTGGAAACTCACAGTCTCTTAGAGAGCCTGGTAAATAAAGTCAATACAATGAGGTGAGGTCCTTCTATAGATTCTCAGATGCACAATGCGGGAGAAAGGAGCCACTTGCTTCTTATTCCTATAATCTTTACTCTTAAAGCTAGAATTAGCTTTTGACTCTCATATATTACAATTACTAAGTAAATTGACTTTGCACATTAATCTGATCACACCTTCCTAGTTTAAATTATATTAACAATCTCCCATCATATAAATTAGAACATCTGACCAAGATAGAAGTCTGTATAAATTCTGGTCCTTCACTACCTTTCATTTCTCTTTATACTAAACTAAATACCATCAGTTTTGTCGAGGTGAGGTCCTTGTATAGATTCTCAGATGCACAATGCGGGAAAAAGAAGCCACTTGCTTCTTATTCCTATAATCTTTGCTCTTAAAGCTAGAATTGGCTTTTGACTCTCATATATTACAATTGCTAAGCTAAATTGACTTTGCACATTAATATGATCACACCTTCCTAGTTTAAATTATATTAACAGTCTCCCATCATATAAATTAGAACATCTGATCAAGATAGAAGTCTGTATAAATTCTGGTCCTTCACTACCTTTCATTTCTCTTTATACTAAACTAAATACCATCAGTTTTGCCATATCACAAAAATATCTTAAAGGCTCTTCCTCTTTCTTCTAGCTAACTCCTAGTTAAATTTTCTGATGACTCTTTTTTTCCCTAACATCCTATTAGCTCAAGATTTACATTCTCCAGGAATTCTTCCTGACCCTAGAGCATGATTTCAGTGCACATAACTTGTGCTCCCAAAGCAGCATGATTATAAGGCTAACACTAAATTGTTGAATTAGTTTTCTATGCTGCACAGTAAATTACCACAAACTTAGCAGTTTAAAACAATTTAAAATAATTTCACATTTATCTAACATTTCCTGTGCATTAGGATTCTGGGCACAGCTAAATTGCAGGAATACAATACACAGCTAAATTGCAGGAATACAATCAAGCTTTAAATTGCACAGCTAAGTTGTCAGTAGTCAGTAAGTACTGGGTTCTCACTGGGAAGTTCAATGTGGACTTCAAATGCTTACATCTATACTTCAGGCAAAAATGATACCTTTTAAGAGATCATGGAACAACAGACTGGTTCCAAATAGAAAAAGGAGTACGTCAAGGCTGTATATTGTCACCCTGCTTATTTAACTTCTATGCAGAGTACATCATGAGAAACGCTGGACTGGAAGAAACACAAGCTGGAATCAAGATTGCTGGGAGAAATATCAATCACCTCAGATATGCAGATGACACCACCCTTATGGCAGAAAGTGAAGAGGAGCTAAAAAGCCTCTTGATGAAAGTGAAAGAGGAGAGCGAAAAAGTTGGCTTAAAGCTCAACATTCAGAAAACGAAGATCCATGGCATCTGGTCCCATCACTTCATGGGAAATAGATGGGGAAACAGCGGGAAGAGTGTCAGACTTTATTTTGGGGGGCTCCAAAATCACTGCAGGTGGTAACTGCAGCCATGAAATTAGAAGACGCTTACTCCTTGGAAAAGTTATGACCAACCTAGATAGCATATTCAAAAGCAGAGACATTACTTTGCCGACTAAGGTCCATCTAGTCAAGGCTATGGTTTTTCCTGTGGTCATGTATGGATGTGAGAGTTGGACTGTGAAGAAGGCTGAGCACCGAAGAATTGATGCTTTTGAAGTGTGGTGTTGGAGAAGACTCTTGAGAGTCCCTTGGACTGCAAGGAGATCCAACCAGTCCATTCTGAAGGAGATCAGCCCTGGGATTTCTTTGGAAGGAATGATGCTAAAGCTGAAACTCCAGTACTTTGGCCACCTCATGCAAAGAGTTGACTCATTGGAAAAGACTTTGATGCTGGGAGGGATTGGGGGCGGGAGGAGAAGGGGACGACCGAGGATGAGATGGCTGGATGGCATCACGGACTCAATGGACGTGAGTATGAGTGAACTCCGAGAGATTATGATGAACAGGGAGGCCTGGCATGCTGCGATTCATGGGGTCGCAAAGAGTTGGACACGACTGAGCAACTGAATTGAACTAAACTGCCATTGTGACTGGCGTGAAATGGTATCTCATTGTTGTTTTGATTTGCATTTTTCTGATAATGAGTGATGTTGAGCATCTTTTCATGTGTTTCTTATCCATCTGTATGTCTTCTTTGGAGAAATGTCTGTTTAGTTCCTTGGCCCATCTTTTGATGGGGTCGTTTATTTTTCTGGAATTGAGCTGTAAGAATTACTTGTATATTTTTGAGGTTAATTCTTTATCAGTTGCTTCATTTGCTATTATTTTCTCTCATTCTGAAGGCTGTCTTTTCACCTTGCTTATAGTTTCCTTTGTTGTGCAGGAGCTTTTAATTTTAATTAGGTCCCATTTGTTTATTTTTGCTTTTATTTCTAACATTCTGAGTGGTGGTTCAAAGAAGATCTTCCTGTGATTTATGTTGGAGAGTGTTTTGTCTATGTTCTCCTGTAGGAGTTTTATAGTTTCTGGTCTTACGTTTAGATCTTTAATCCATTTTGAGTTTATTTTTGTGTGTGGTGTTAGAAAGTGTTCTAGTTTCATTCTTTTACAAGTGGTTGACCATTTTTCCCAGCACCACTTGTTAGAGAGATTGTCTTTAATCCATTGCATATTCTTGCCTCCTTTGTCAAAGATAAGGTGTCCATAGATGCCTGGATTTATCTCTGGGCTTTCTATTTTGTTCCATTAATCTATATTTCTATCTTTGTGCCAGTACCATACTGTCTTGATGACTGTGGCTTTGTAGTAGAGCCTGAAGTCAGGCAGGTTGATTCCTCCAGTTCCATTCTTCTTTCTCAAGATTGCTTTGGCTATTCAAGGTTTTTTGTATTTCCATACAAACTGTGAAATTATTTGTTCTAGCTCTGTGAAAAATACAGTTGGTGGCTTGATAGGGATTGCATTGAATCTGTAGATTGCTTTGAGTAGTATACTCATTTTCACTATATTGATTCTTCCGATCCATGAGCAAGATATATTTCTCGATCTATTAGTGTCTTCTTTGATTTCTTTCACCAGTGTTTTATAGCTTCCTATATATATAGGTCTTTAGGTAAATATATTCCTAAATATTTTATTCTTTTAGTTGCAATGGTGAATGGAATTGTTTCCTTAATTTCTCTTTCTATTTTCTCATTATTAGTGTATAGGAATGCAAGGTATTTCTGTGTGTTGATTTTCTATCCTACAACTTTACTGTGTTCATTCATTAGCTCTAGTAATTTTCTGGTGGAGTCTTTAGGGTTTTCTATGTAGAGGATCATGTCATCTGCAAACAGCGAGTTTTACTTCTTCTTTTCCAATTTGGATTCTTTTTATTTCTTTTTCTGCTCTGATTGATGTGGCCAAAACTTCCAAAACTATATTGAATAGTAGCGGTGAAAGTGGGAACCCTTGTCTTGTTCCTGACTTTAGGGGAAATGCTTTCAATTTTTCACCATTGAGGATAATGTTTGCTGTGGGTTTGCCATATATAGCTTTTATTATCTTGAGGTATGTTCCTTCTATTCCTGCTTTCTGGAGAGTTTTTATCATAAATGGATGTTGAATTTTGTCAAAGGCTTTCTCTACATCTATTGAGATAATCATATGGCTTTTATTTTTCCATTTGTTAATGTGGTGTATTACATTGATTCATTTGTGGATATCGAAGAATCTACATCCCGAAGATAGAGCCCACTTGGTCATACTGTAAGATCTTTTTAATGTGTTGTTGGCTTCTGAATGCTATTATTTTGTTAAGGATTTTTGCATCTATGTTCATCAGTGATATTAGCCTGTCGTTTTCTCTTTTGTGTGTGGCATCTTTGTCAGGTTTTGTTATTAAGGTGATGGTGACCTCATAGAATGAGTTTGGAAGTTGACCTTCCTCTGAAATTTTCTGGAAGAGTTTGAGGGGGATAGGTGTTAGCTCTTCTCTAAATTTTTGGTAGAATTCAGCTGTGAAGCTGTCTGAACCTGGGCTTTTGTTTGCTGGAAGATTTCTGATTATAGTTTCAATTTCTCTGCTTGTGATGGATCTGTTAAGATTTTCTATTTCTTCATGGTTCAGTTTTGGAAAGTTGTACTCTTCTAAGAATTTGTCCATTTCTTCTAATTTGTCCATTTTATTGGTATATAATTGCTGATAGTAGTCTCTTATGATCCTTTGTATTTTTGTGGTATCTGTTGTGATCTCTCCATTTCATTTCTAATTTAATTGATTTGATTTCTCTCCCTTTGTTTCTTGATGAGTGTGGCTAATGGTGTGTCAATTTTATTTATCCTCTCAAAGAACCAGCTTTTGGCTTTCTTGATTTTTGCTATGGTCTCTTTTGTTTCTTATGCATTTATTTCTGCCCTAATTTTTAAGATTTCTTTCTTTCTACTAACCCTGGGGTTCTTCATTTCTTCCTTTTCTAGTTTCTTTAGTGGTAAAGTTAGGTTATTTATTTGACTTTTTTCTTGTTTCTTGAAGTATGCCTGTATTGCTATGAACCTATCCCTTAGCACTGCTTTTACAGTGTCCCACAGGTTCTGGGTTGTTGTGCTTTCATTTTCACTCATTTCTATGCATATTTTTTGTTTCTTTTTTAATTTCTTCTGTGATTTGTTGGTTATTCAGCAGCATGTTGTTCAGCCTCCATATGTTGGCATTTTTAATAGTTTTTCTCCTGCAATTGAGATCTAATCTTACTGCATGGTGGTCAGAAAAGATGTTTGGAATGATTTCAATGTTTTTGAGTTTACTGAGGCTAGATTTATGGCCCAGGATGTGATCTATCCTGGAGAAGGTTCCATGTACACTTGAGAAAAAGATGAAATTCACCCCACTGTTTGGGGTGAAATGTCCTGAAGATATCAGATAGGTCTAACTGGTCTATTGTATCTTTTAAAAGTTTGTATTTCCTGGTTAATTTTCTGTTTAGTTGATCTATTCATAGGTGTGAGTGGGGTATTAAAGTCTCCCACTATTATTGTGTTATTGTTAATTTCCCCTTTCATACTTGTTAGCATTTGTCTTACATATTGCAGTGCCCCTATGTTGGGCACATATATATTTATAATTGTTATATTGTCTTCTTGGATTGATCCTTTGATTGTTATGTAGTGGCCTTCTTTGTCTTTTTTCACAGCCTTTGTTTTAAAGTCTATTTTATCTGATATGAGTATTGCTACTCCTGCTTTCTTTTGGTCTCTATTTGCGTGGAATATCTTTTTCCAGCCCTTCACTTTCAGTCTGTGTGTGTCCCTTGTTTCGAGGTGGGTCTCTTGTAGACAACATATATAGGCATCTTGTTTTTGTATCCATTCAGCCAGTCTTTGTCTTTTGATTGGAGCATTCAACCTGTTTAGGTTTAAGGTAATTATTGATAAGTATGATCCCATTGCCATTTACTTTATTGTTTTGGGTTTGATTTTGAGGTGAGGTGAGGTGAAGTCGCTCAGTCGTGTCTGACTCTTTGCGACCCCGTGGACTGTAACCTACTAGGTTTCTCTGTCCATGGGATTCTCCAGGCAAGAATACTGGAGTGGATTGCCATTTCCTTCTCCAGGGGATCTTCCCGACCCAGGGATCGAACCCGGGTCTCCCACATTGGAGGCAGACGCTTTAACCCTTTTTTTGTTTCCTGTCTAGAGAATATCCTTTAGCATTTGTTGAAGAGCTGATTTGGTGGTGCTGAATTCTCTCAGCTTTTGCTTGTCTGTGAAGCTTTTGATTTCTCCATATTTGAATGAGATCCTTGCTGGGAACAGTAATCTGGGCTGTAGGTTATTTTCTTTCATCACTTTAAGTGTGTCCTGCCATTCCCTCCTGGCCTGAAGAGTTTCTATTGAAAGATCAGCTGTTATCCTTATGGGAATCCCCTTGTGTATTGTTGTTTTTCCCTTGCTGCTTTTAATATTTGTTCTTTGTGTTTGATCTTTGTTAATTTAATTAATATGTGTCTTGGGGTGTTTCACCTTGGGATTATTCTGTTTGGGACTCTCTGGGTTTCTTGGACTTGTGTGATCATCTCCTTCCCCCTTTTAGGGAATTTTTCAACTATTATCTCCTCAAGTATTTTATCATGGTCTTTCTTTTTGTCTTCTTCTTCTGGGACTCATATGATTCAAATGTTGGGGCATTTGACATTGTCGCAGAGGTCTCTGAGATTGTCCTCATTTCTTTTAATTCGTTTTTCTTTTTTCCTCTCTGATTCATTTATTTCTACCATTCTATCTTCTACCTCACTAATCCTATCTTCTGCCTCCATTATTCTACTATTTGTTGCCTCCAGAGTGTTTTTGATCTCATTTATTTCATTATTCATTATATATTGACTCTTTGTTATTTCTTCTAGATCCTTGTTAAACCTTTCTTGCATCTTCTCAATCCTTGTCTTCAGGCTATTTATCTGTGATTCCATTTTGATTTCAAGATTTTGGATCTTTATCACTATCATTATTTGGAATTCTTTATCCAGTAGATTTCCTCTCTCTTCCTTTGTTTGGTTTGGTGGGCATTTATCTTGTTCCTTTACCTGCTGAGTAAAGGAGTTCTCTGTCTCTTCATCTTGTTTATATTGCTGTGTTAGAGGTGGCCTTTCTCTATTCTGGCAGTTTGTGGAGTTCTTTTTATTGTGGAGTTTCCTCACTGTGGGTTTGGTTGTATAGGTGGCTTGTCAAAGTTTCCTGGTTAGGGAAGCCTGTATCAGTATTCTGATGAGTGGAGCTGGATTTCTTCTCTCTGGGGTGCAATGAAATGTCCAGTAATGAGTTATGAGATGTCAATGGGTTTGGAGTTACTTGGGGCAGCCTGTATATTGAAGTTCAGGCCTATGTTCCTGTGTTGCTGGAGAATTTGTGTGGTATGTCTTGCTCTGGAAATTGTTGGCCCTTGGGTGGTGCTTGGTTTCAGTGCAGATATGGAGGCGTTTGATGAGCTCCTGTGGATTAATGTTCCCTGGAGTCAGGAGTTCTCTGGTGTTCGCAGGATTTGGACTTAAGCCTCCTGCTTCTGGTTTTCAGTCTTATTTTTACAGTAGCCTCAAGACTTCTTCATCTATACAGCACCATTGATAAAACATCTAGGTTAAAGATGAAAAGTTTATCCACAGTGAGGGACACCCAGAGAGGTTCACAATGTTACATAGAGAAGAGAAGAGGGAGGAGGGAGATAGAGGTGACCCGGTAGAGATGAGTTGGAATCAAAAAAGGAGGGAGCAAGCTAGCCAGTAATCACTTCCTTATGTGCACTCCACAGTCTGGACCACTCAGAGATGTTCACAGAGTTAGAGAAGAGAGAAGAGGAAGGAAGAGACAGAAGTGGCCAGGAGGATAAAGGGGGGAATCCAAAGGAGAGAGACAGATCCAGCCAGTAATCAGTTCTCTAAGTGTTCTCCACCATCCAGAACACATAAAGAGATTCACAGAGTTGGGTAGAGAAGAGAAGGGGGGAGGGAGGAAATAGAGGCTACCTGGTAGAGAAAAAGGAGGATCCAAAGTGGGAGAGAGCAGTCAAGTCAGTTATCTCGCTCCCAAGTGAAAATGAGTACTGAAGATTGGGTTCTTAAAGGTACAAAATTGATAACAAATACCAAAAAGCAAAGATTAAGAATCTAGAGTAGAGGTTGGATTTTCAAAACTACAATATTAAAGAAAAAGAGTCACAGAAATTATTATATATATATATATGAAGTTTGCTTTAAAAAAAGTAGGGTCTCTTTTTTTTGCAAAGTAATAGTAGGTTATAAAAATGAAAATTAAAGAAGTAATAGAGGATTTAAAAATTAAAAAAATAAAGAATGATAGTAAAAAGAGTAAAAATATATCTAGGACTTTCTCTGGTGGTGTGGGCAGTGTGGGGTCAGTTCAGTTTCAGATAGTTCCTTGATCCTGCTTATGTTTCTCAAGATCTATAAGCCCCTTCCTATGTATTTGGTACTAACTACAGGGTTTTAATCTATTGCACCTGTCACGTCCAAGGAGGTTCCCTGTTTTAGCTTCTTCTGTTTGCTGGTCTCTTCAGTGTCTAATTTCCACCCTGACACAAGGGGGCGGTGGTGGATACTTTTTGAGGCTCACTTGTTCAGTCGTGCTGTGGGGAGGGAGGGGCGCTGCCAACAGATAACACTGGCATGTGCTCACATTAACTCGGCCACACTGGGTTTGCCTCCACTCATGGCATGTGCACTTTCCCAGTTTACACTGCTTAGGCTCTAGGTTGCTCTGCTGGGAACTGTCTGAGGCTGGCCCTGGGTTGTGTGCACTTTCCAGGTCTAAGCCACTCAGGTTCAGGTACTCGGGTAGTCCTCAGAGGTGCAGACTTGGTTGGGCCTGCATTTTGTGCCCTTCCCAGGTCCGAGCAGCTCAGGTGATGAGGTGTTTGGTGAGCATGGTCGCTGCAACTTATCGCCTCCCCCATCCCTGCCGCTTGGTTTTCTGTGTGTACAACCAGCACACCTTCTCAGGCGGATGTTGACCATCCAGAATCCCAAGAAGTCTTAGTTAGCAAAGAAGCCTGCTTGCAGTTTGGTAGATGATGCCTCTCTGGGGCTGTGATTTCCCCCTTCCAGCTCTGGCTGCCTGTCACTGGAGGGGGATGGACTGCAGCCAGCTAACTCTGTTCAGTCCTTTGTTCTGTGAGCGGGCTTGATGATGTCTTAGGTTAGGACTTTTTGCGTAGCTCTAGTCAGTCCTTTGTTCTGTGAGTGGGTCTGGCCGTGTCTTATGTTAGGGCTTTTCACATGGTAGCTATCCCACAGTCTGGTTTGCTAGCCCAAGTTAGTTCCCTTAGATTGCCCTCGGGGCATTCAGGCCTGGTCCTTACTCTAAGCAATGCAGCCCGTGCCTCCCTGCCAGACCCCCGCTTGCTAGTGGCTGATGCAGGCGTCTGCGCTGCTTCTCTGCTGGAGGAGTTACCATTGGACACGTAATCTGTGGGTTTTAATTATTTATTTATTTTTCCTCCTAGTTATGTTGCCCTCTGTGGTTCCAAGGCTCACTACAGACTCAGCAGTGAGTGTTTCCTGGTGTTTGGAAACTTCTCTCTTTTTTAAGACTCCCTTCCTGGGATGGAGCTCCATCCCTACCTCTTTTGTCTCTCTTTTTGTCTTTTATATTTTTTCCTACCTCCTTTCGAAGACAGTGGGCTGCTTTTCTGGGTGTCTGATGTCCTCTGCCAGCATTCAGAAGTTGTTCTGTGGAATTTACTCAGCGTTCAAATGTTCTTTTGATGAATTTGTGGGGGAGAAAGTGGTCTTCCCATCCTATTCCTCTACCATCTGAGGACCGCCTCCCCGAAACAGAGAATTTAAATGACTTAAGTAACAAAGCTGAGATTTGAGCCCAAGTAAACTGGACCCATGAAAAAGGGAATGGTAACCCATTCCAGTATTCTTGCCTGGAAAATTCCATGGACAGAGGAGCCTGCTGGGCTAAAGTCCATGGGCTTGCAGAGTCAGACATGACTTTAGGACTAACATTTTCACGTTTCTAACTGGATCCAGCACTTGACCACCACTCGTACTGCCTTTCTAACAAGTGAGACAATGCATGTGATTATGATTTTTACCCTAAGGCAAATTGTAAAACTAACCCATTGCAAACCATAAGACAAAGCTCCTATGATTTCTCTTTTCATTCATATTTCCTCTCATCACAGGAGCCCAGGTCTAGTCTTAGACCTTGACTAACCTGAAGGATGATTAGAATTAAAGGACTGTCTGTCTTTACATATGTATGGAAGAAACCATAGCATGTGTATGTGTGTGGGAATCCAGAAGAAAAGAAAAAACTAATGATAGAAAAAAAGGAAAAACGATTGAAAACAGGAACTGGCTATTTTGGACACAGAGCTTCTTGGCTCTTCTGTCAACTGCTCACCACCTGGTGCCTACCTGCCGAGCGACAACAGGCACTGGGGAATCACTAGCCTTCTACTCACCCTCTGGCTTCTCCAAGCAGTTGTTATTGGGGGATCATCCCATCTCATCGAAAGAGTCATCTTTCCCCTATGGCAAGTTGGGATTTCACTTCTGAGTACTTGCATTTGTTCACCCCCTCACTGTTAATGTTGGGTTCATCTATCCTTTCTGGATATAAGGTATCCCCGAACCAGCTCTATTTGTTTCAAAATTCATGAGGTAAACACAGAGAACATGGAGGGCAAGGAAAGCTAAAATGTAATGCCATCTATAAGCCTTATGATTCTTTTTCCGAATCCTGACTCAACTGAGGCTTGAAATGTAGAACTTAATCATGGGTTAAGAATATTTTTTGAGACATTAGTATGACTTAAAGGTACTAAGGTCATAAAGCATTTTTTTCCCTCTTGGTTTGTTATTTCTAGTTTGAACTTCTTTCTACTTGTTTGCAAAAACATCAGCTAATTTTTCATTGGTGAGTTGACCAGATTAATTCCAAGCATCCATTCAGGCTTGTTGATTACCTACCAAAATGGCAGTAACTTTCTATAAAGACAAAACTTCATCTTTGCTTAAGATGGGTTACTTTCAAATGTTAACATTTAAAGAATCACATATTTGCTATAATATACTTTCTCTATAATACACTTTTGCTACCTCTGGGCACAGTGCAAAACTTCATACTGCAGAATGAAGAAAAGGAAGCTTTTCACATTTAGAGGAATAATATTCAATTTTCAATTGAGAGGAGAGTTCATTTACTTTTAGCATAAAGCAATACACTGCATTTTAAAACTTGCACATTACTAGTTAATTGCTATATATGTATAGTAAAAAAAAAAGAAAAAAAAAAACTAGCATACCTCACATACCAAGAATGCTATATGATTTTAGGATGTGTGGTCTTCACCTTTAAGGACGATTATCACTCATAGTCCCTGAGGGCATGTAAATTTGCAATATCCACCAGTCATCAGTCAGAGTCATAAAACATTTCCTGTCCCCCTTGCAAATTTCAAAACATCATGGCAGGATTGTAATTAAACACAATAGTCATATTTACATCGTGCAGTTTAACTGTAGTGACACACATAAGAATTTCTTTATCACAAAGTTGTTCCCCTGAGACCTTTGTGTCCTCCTATCAATATAGAAAATAGCATTCAAAGGTAAGCACATTGTTAGCAGCACATTTCAGTTGGAAAAATAATCCATCCAAAACTATGTAAATTTCTGCCAAAGCATACGATCTAAAAATATCATAAAGTCATATGTAAACTACACTTGCTATCCCATTTAGTTGTTGAACATGAAGAATTTCATGTTTGGATGGGATTTCATTCAAAGAGCCCAGGTTGGCAAATGGAAGTATTGGGTTTTTCTTGCTTGGGAGCCCTTTGTAGTTGTGTCTCCCATGTGCTGAGAAGCCGAGTCAGTGCTGATGCCCATGCTTATCGCTCCAGTTGAATTCTGTGCTCATGAATACACACCATAAACAAAGTAAAGGCAAAAGCAATAAAAGTAGCTTAAATTTTTTTTCCCTGCCTTCATACAGAAGCTGAAGCCATTTCGAAAGGGACCCAGCATACTTGATATGCATGGTTCCTCACCATTTCAAACAGAGCCATAGCAATAAATATATTTTTCATTTCTGCATATCAAAAAGAATGATGTGGATTCTATGCATACTGATACTGATGAAATTCACTAAACAATATTGTCACCATCACACATCTTAAATGTGAATGGTAGTTAATTGATGATATTGCTGGAATTGTGCATAATTAACAAGTCCTATTTAGTTTTTGAACATCAAAATTCATAGTATTTATATTTAATAAGTCATAGGTGGTATCTCTAGGAAGACTTTAACTCCAATTCAGTTCCAACATTTGGGTAAAATTCATAACAATGTTTCTTAATTAATTCTGCTTTAGGATGCCAAAACAGATGCACACACATCACCCAGAACCAGATATATGTCCACACAAAACTCAGCAGCATTTTCTCAGAAGTTTTATGAAATGCATCCATGAGCTATGGGTCTAGTGTCCATTTGATTATTCTCTGATGAGCTCTAATTAAATATCACACATCTAAAAGAAGACAAAGTTAGCAAATAGCAAGCACATATGCCTCCTACAGCCACTTCCCTGAGAATGAAATATTCTGCTTTTAAAAATGAAATGACAAATTCAAGTATACGTATTCAGGTAGACCTGGTGGATCAACACATAATGAACTGAAGCATTTGCATATAAAAATGATCTGAGAAAACTGATTCATATTGTCTCATACAAATATTCAGTGAATATTAGATGAACTCACAGGGATTTCATTACACAACATATCATTTTAAAATTATATAAAAAGAGAGAAAAATGTAAATGTAATCAGGGAAAGATTGAGACCTATTAAATTCAAGTAACAATCTCTTTGCACTAAGAGACAGTTTAAATAGTCAAAACAGAAGGATGCTTCTTGTTTTATTGGGAGAGATCCTTCTTTGCTAACCTTACTGCTGAGATGTGGCCCCCTGTACAAAATGCTTCCTTCACATCTGTCTAACCTTTTAAAGTCTTGGTCTTGCACTGGGAGAATGCTGATTCAGTGACTGTGGTAGTTTAAGAATATACTATTTTGGCAAAAGAATGTATCTATCAGCTTAGAGTTGATTGCCTAACACTGCTGTTGAAAAAGGCATTCATTTGCTTAGTTTTGTTCATTCTCACTAACTTCTAGCATAATAAATGCCATTTTTATGGTCTAGAAGAGTTAGTATGATAGGAAGAATATTTTGCTCCCTTTCTGGTCAATAACATCAACTATATGCATTTAAAAACATCTTCAAATAAACAACTTCTCTTCTCTTACCAAGGTGTGACCTCTGAATACTAATCTTTTCTACATCTTTATAGAAGGACTTTACGGTTCAAACTTTCACCCTACATCTTGGTTTATCTCTAGGTACTGACTTCTGTCACAATGAAAATTTATTCTCCTCTAGGCCTGTGCCTCTTGTACAACAAAGGCATGTGCCCATTCCATACATGAAGAAAGAGATAAAAAATAATCGTGCAGGTTCAAATTAAGCTGGAATAGAAATACAATTTGTTTCTGGTTTAAATCAACACTATCATAATCTTTTAATTTCATATGCAAATTTCACATGTGGATTAATTTGATTGAAAGCTAAAACTGAAATTTCTTATTGCTGTATTCTCACTTATTACTGTTAATTACAGTGTCTTTGAAATTATGAATTTGGCTTAAAGAAAAGGATCATTGGCAATTTTCAAAGGCACTAGTTAAAGAGAATTTGATATAATTTAAGCACTAAATACACTAATTATAAAAATAATATGGATTCACATTGAGATTTCCCCATATCTTTCCCCAAAAGATATTTGTGTTTCAATCGATGTACTAAATTTTATTTGATCATACTAAAAATATATCAATGTAAATAAGATAGAAGTGAAAGTGAAGTTGCTCAATCATGTCCAACTCTTTGCGACCCCATGGACTGTAGCCCACCAGGCTCCTCCGTCCATGGGATTTTCCAGGCAAGAGTACTGGAGTGGGGTGCCATTTCCTACTCCAGGGGATCTTCCTGATCAAGGGATTGAACCCGGGTCTCCCGCATTGCAGGCAGACTCTTTACCCTCTACGCCACCAGGGAAGCTAGAGTAAATAAAAAGCATGATTCCAGCTTTAGATGACTAATTATTTAGATTTAAAACATTCCTTGAAGAGCTTATGGTCCAGTAGTCCAGTGGTTAAGAGACCACGTTGCAATGCAGGGGATACTGATTGGATTCCTAGTCCAAGAAGATCAGGGAGCAACTAAGGCCAGGTACCACAACTACTGAATCCACACTATAGAGCCAGTGACCTGAAACTACTGAAGCTCCCGTGCCCTAGAGCCCGTGCCCTGCAACAGGAGAAGCCACTGGAATGAAAAGCCTGTGCACCACAACTAACAGCAGTCCCCACTTGCTGCAACTAGAGAAAGACTGGGTGCAGCAATGAAGACCCAGGACAGACAAAAATAACGAAACAAATTGATTAACTTGTTAAAAAAAATTCCTTAGTTAGAAGCACAGTCTGACTTGGTGATAATTTCTTGACATTACACCAGTTATAAGAAGTCAGTAGAAGAGACTTTTTAGCCCAGTAAGAATCTATGAGAATTTTCCCCATAAATTATCCCCACACAGGAATGGGACACTGTTTTGGCATTCTGGGTTCTCTTTTCTAGAGACATCTCAATGAATAAAGAAACATATTTTATTATATAACTTATTTTCATTTCAAATTCTCAAACAATAAAAACTTAAAAGCAATATAGGTAATTTTAGCTAGAGACTTAGAATATGGAATATTAGATCTCTTTCATAGACTCTATGACTCTTCAAAGTGTTCTAAAGACACTATGAGTGTGATTAGCAGCAAAGCACTAGCCTAATCTAAACCTCCGTCTTACCCCTACACACACACACACACACACACACACACACACACACACACACACACATCTACACATACTGTACATCCATACATCCTATTGGTCTAACTTAAATCTGACAATCTGACAGGTATTCCCAGAGGCTGTGCAAGGTCACAAATACTGTCCACACTATATAATGGTTCAAGATCACTAGCACCCACATGGTTAAGGGAAAAGCAATCCTTTCAGTAAAACAAATAAAACTACACAATATTTCAATCACATATTCTGAATTTCTTTTACGATTAAAAAATTGGTGGATACAGTGAATTACCCAATATTACTGTTCTGAGTTCTATAATTTTCTTTATCTAAAACTATCTTTTATACATAGAAAGCTAGATGCCTTTAAACATAGTTTTAGCAATTCTAAGTAAAAAGTATTTCTTTGAAAAATATGTCATTTTTTTGTTTTGTTTTTAACTTGGAGGAAAGTCCTGCAAGGAGCGACTTTTTTTCTCATAGATGAATTCTCCAGCAGTTTCTCCCAGGAGTACACTGGAAGCCCCACTTTCCTGTATCTGTGTATCCCAAGGATGGAGCCTCAAACACTGGATCTCCAGAAAGAGGCCCTGCAGGCACTGTGGCATATTGATCTTTTCTCTTCCATACTCTTGGAGTATCACCCAATCCTTGAGCATCTTGCCAGTAGAGGTTTCAGTCCAGAAGTTGACCTTCACTGGGAAAACCAGGTCCATTTAAAGTGCAATACTTTCATCTTTTGGTTGGATAATTCTTGGTCCTCCATGGATATGAGTGATACCTAGAACATTCAGAAGTAGAAAGATCTTCTCTACAATCTCAAATATTTTAGTTCACACATTCAATTTCAAAAGCAGTAGCTCAGGTATACAAGTAAATAAATGAATAAAATGGTGATTCTAAGCATAAAATGGGGAGATTTTTAGAAACCTGCCTTTTGCTTAAGTTCAGTGCCAACATTATCTTTCTCAAATTATAAGCTTAATAGTAACTGATAACTCTATAGTGGAAAAATTAAAGCCTATCCAAAGTAGCTTGTACATTTAATGCCTATTTTAAAGCAGAGCAAGTTGAATCAATAATTTCCTTTTACCTCAACACATATTTCATTGTTAAAAAATAAAATATTAATGTGTGCTGTGCTGTGTTGGGCTCAGTCACTCAGTCATGTCCAAACATTTGTAACCCCATGGACTGTAGCCTGCCAGGCCCTGAATGATATGTTCATTCTCTATTCACCCACAAAACTGAACAGTTTTACTCTCATAACCACAGTGATATAATTAAGGCAAGCTAGGTGGTATCATTCTGGTGAGAAAGCTAAATATTAATGTGTTTAAAATATTATTTTTGTGCAATATATTATGCAAAGATGGGCACAATAAAGGATAGAAATGGTATGGATCTAACAGATGCAGAAGATATTAAGAAGAGGTGACAAGAATACATGGAAGACCTATACCAAAAAAAGATCTTAATGACCCAGATAATCAAGATAGTGTGACCACTCACCTAGAGCCAGACAACCTGGAGTGTGAAGTTGAGTGGGCCTTAGGAAGCATTACTATGAACAAAGCTAGTGGAGGTGATGGAATTCCAACTGAGTTATTTCAAATTCTAAAATATGATGTTGTGAAAGTACTGTGTTCAATATGCCAGGAAATTTGGAAAACTCAGCAGTGGTCACAGTACTGGAAAAGGTCAGTTTTCATTCCAACCCTAAAGAAGGGTAATGCCAAAGAATGTTCAAACTACCATACAATTGTGCTCATTTCATAATCTGGCAAGGTAGTACTCAAAATCTTTCAAGCTAGGCTTCAACAGTACATGAAACCAACAATTTCAAGATGCTCAAGCTGGGTTTAGAAAAGGCAGAGAAACCAGAGATCAAATTTCCAACATCTGTTGGGTTATAGAAAAAGGAAGAGAATTCTAGAAAAACATCTACTTCTGCTTCATTGATTACGCTAAAGTCTTGGACTGTGTGGATCACATCAAACTGTGGAAAATTCTTAAAAGAGATGGGAATACCAGACCACTTTGCTTGCCTCCTGAGAAACCTGTATGCAGGTCAAGAAGCAACAATTAGAACCAGATGTGGAACAACAGACAGGTTCAAAATTGGGAAAGGAATATATTAAGGCTGTATATGATCGGTGGCTGCACAGGCACAGGAGGGCCTGTTGAAGGTCAGGAAGGGTGGCGGTAAGGAGATACCTCTCATCCAAGATAAGGAACAGCGGCTGTGCTTTGCTGAAGCAGCCGTGAAGAAATACCCAACACCCAAGGTAAGAGAAACCCAAGTAAGATGGTAGGTGTTACAAGAGGGCATCAGAGGGCAGACATACTGAAACCATACTCACAGAAAACTAGTCAATCTAATCACACTAGGACCACAGCCTTGTCTAACTCAATGAAACCAAGCCATGCCTGCAGGGCAACCCAGGACAGGCGGGTCATGGTGGAGAGGGCTGACAGAACGTGGTCCACTGGAGAAGGGAATGGCAAGCCACTTCA
>SJYT01072645.1:134533-183346 GCA_006410635.1 Cephalophus harveyi
CCATTCTGAAGGAGATCAACCCTGGGATTTCTTTGGAAGGAATGATGCTAAAGCTGAAACTCCAGTACTTTGGCCACCTCATGCGAAGAGTTGACTCATTGGAAAAGACTCTGATGCTGGGAGGGATTGGGGGCAGGAGAAGAAGGGGACGAGCGAGGATGAGATGGCTGGATGGCATCACTGACTCGATGGATGTGAGTCTGAGTGAACTCCGAGAGATGGTGATGAACAGGGAGGCCTGGCATGCTGCGATTCATGGGGTCGCAAAGAATCGGACACGACTGAGCGACTGAACTGAACTGAACTGAAAAGAACCTTCCTGAGAACCTTCCAAAAAACAAATACTGTGTATTAACATATATATGGAATCTAGAAGAAAAACCTATTTGCAGAGCAGGAATAGAGATGCACTCATAGAGAATGGACTTGTAAACATAGCATGGGAAGGAGAGAGTGGGGCAAACTGAGAGGGTAGTGTGAGAGTCAGTTCCTAGGTA
Organism: Cephalophus harveyi; assembly: GCA_006410635.1. Lineage (NCBI taxonomy): Eukaryota > Metazoa > Chordata > Mammalia > Artiodactyla > Bovidae > Cephalophus > Cephalophus harveyi. The sequence goes on from SJYT01072645.1 coordinate 135,031, forward strand.
GGTCGATAAGAAGCCCAGGGAGCCCAGGTCCCCAGAAGAGAGGGGCCTGGGGCCCTTGAGGAGATAGGGGTCTGGAATTCTCAGGGAGGAGCAAAGGACAAACATCTTTTTTCTCTACATTCCTTGGTCTTAGTCACATAAAACATTTTTTTCTTTAAGCCCCTAACTGATGATTACACAGCAAACAACTCAGTCAAACTCTGTACTAGGGATTATATAACAACAATGTATCCTGGTTGAGGACAATTTGTCCTTCCTGAAACCCTTTTTTTTAATATAAATTTATTTATTTTAATTGGAGGTTAATTACTTTACAATATTGTATTGGTTTTGCCATACATCAACATGAATCCTGACTAATCCTGTTATCTTAAAATGTACATTATGGGAGTGGGTCTTGTAAAATCTTTACAACCTTGAGACATTCTTTTGATTTATTGTAATAACCAATTTAAAAGTATATAATTCCTTTGCTAAAGTCTAGAGAGGGGGCACTGTCCATCTCCTTTCTGATGTCTATGTCAGAAGCTTTCTCTGTTCCTTTTCTTACTTTACTAAAACTCTGCTACACAAAAGCTCTTGAGTGATCAAGACTGGTCCCTGGTCCTGAAGCTAAATCTTTGGAGATACAAATCAGACACCATTCACTATAAGCTATCAGTAGCATTGACATATATACACTACCATGGTAAAATAGATGGTTCCTGGGAAGCTGCTGTATAACAAAAGAAGCTCAGCTGGGTGCCCTGTGATGACCAAGAGGGTTGGGATTTGGGGTGGAATGAGAGGGAGGCTTAAGAGGGAATGGTAGGTGTTAGTCACTCAGTCCTGTCCAAGTCTCTGCAACCCTAGGGTCTGTCCATAGAATTCTCCAGGCAAGAATATTGGAATGGATTGCTATTCTCTTCTTTAGGGGATCTTCCTGACCTAGAGATTGAACCCATGTCTCCCTCATTGCAGGCAAATTCTTTACCATCCAAGAATATACATATACTTATAGCTGTCTCACATCATTGTACAGTGGAAACCAACACAACATAATAAAGCAATTAACAGTCAGTCAGTTCAGTCGCTCAGTCATGTCTGATTCTTTGTGACCCCATGGACTGCAGCATGACAGGCCTCCCTGTCTATCACCAACTCCCAGAGCCTACTCAAACTCATGTCCATTGAGTTGGTGATGCCATTCAACCATCTCATCGTCTGTCAGCCCTTTCTCCTCCTGCCTTCAATCTTTCCCAACATCAGGGTCTTTCAAATGAGTCAGCTCTTCACATCCAGTGGTCAAAGTACTGGAGTTTCAGCTTTGGCATCAGTCCTTCCAGTGAATAGTTGGGACTGATTTCCTTTAGGATGGACTGGTTGGATCTCCTTGCAGTCCAAGGGACTCTCAGGAGTCTTCTCCAACACCACAGTTCAAAAGCATCAATTTTTCAGTGCTCAGCTTTCTTTATAGTTCAACTCTCACATCCCTACAAGACCACTGGATAAGCAATTATATTCCAATTTAAATTCCATATAAGCAATTATATTCAATTTTAAAAGTACATTTTTTAAAAATTAAATTATATTAAAAATAAAAGTACTTTTTCTTGTTGTTCTATGTCCTTACTTCTGTATCTTGAATTCTTAAGAACATACAATAATTTATGGATTGCTTTTTTAAAATTTTACTTTTCATTAAAAACTAAAAGCTGCATAAGTGAGAAAACTGAACACTGAAAGAGAATATGAGCTGGAAGATCTGTAAATTTTTTCTCACTCAAAGGGAGAAAAAAAATTTTTTTCTCTATAATCCAATCAATTTCTGGCTCCTAGGAAGAAAACAAAATCACTTAGAGAGATGTTTTGTTTGTGCATTGTGAAGTCAAATGGGCCTTAGGAAACATCACTACAAACAAAGCTAGTGGAGATGATGGAATTCCAGTTGAGCTATTTCAAATCTTAAAAGATGATGCTGTGAAAGTCCTGCACTCAATATGCCAGCAAATTCGGAAAACTCAGCAGTGGCCACAGGACTGGAAAAGGTCAGTTTTCATTCCAATCTCAAAGAAAGGCAATGCCAAAGAATGTTCAAACTACCACACAGTTGCACTCATCTCACACGCTAGCAAAGTAATACTCAAAATTCTAGAAGCTAGGCTTCAACAGTATGTGAACCGTGAACTTCCAGGTGTTCAAGCTGGATTTAGAAAAACCAGAGGAATCAGAGATCAACTTGCAACATCCACTGGATCGTTGAAAAAAGCAAGAGAGCTCCAGAAAAACATCTACTTCTGCTTTATTGCCTATACCACAGCCTTTGACTGTGTTGTGTGGATCACAATAAACTGGAAAATTCTTAAAGACATGGGAATACCAGACCACCTGACCTGCCTCCTGAGAAATGTGTATGCAGGTCAAGAAGCAACAGGGAGAACTGGACATGGAAATGAGACTGGTTCCAAATTGGGAAAAGAGTACGTCAAGGGTGAATACTGTCACCCTGCTTATTTAACTTCTATACAGAGTACATCATGTGAAATGCCAGGCTAGAAGAAGCACAAGCTGGAATCAAGATTGCCAGGAGAAATCTCAATAACTTCAGATATGCAGATGACACCACCTTTATGGCAGAAAATGTAGAAGAATTAAAGAGCTTCTTGATGAAAGTGAAAGAGGAGAGTGAAAAAATTGGCTTAAAGCTCAACATTCAGAAAACAAAGATCATGGCATCTGATCCCATCACTTTATGGCAAATAGATGGGGAAACAATGGAAACAGTGACAGACATTATTTTGGGGGGCTCCAAAATCACTGCAGATGGTGACTGCAGCCATGAAATTAAAAGATGCTTGCTCCTTGGAAGGAAAGCTATGACCAACCTAGACAGCATGTGAACATTTAAAAAGCAGAGACATTACTTTGCCAACAAAGGTCCGTCTAGTCAAAGCCATGGTTTTTCCAGTAGTCATGTATGGATGTGAGAGTTGGACTATAAAGAAAGCTGAGCACCGAAGAATTGATGCTTTTAAACTGTGGTGTTGGAGAAGATTCTTGAGAGTCCCTTGGACTACAAGGAGATCCAACCAGTCCATCCTAAAGGAAGTCAGTTCTGAATGCTCATTGGAAGGACTGATGCTGAAGCTGAAACTTCAATACTTTGGCCACCTGATGCAAAGAACTGACTCATCGGAAAAGACCCTGATGCTGAGAAAGATTGAAGGCAGGAGGAGAAGGGGCCGACAGAGGATGAGACGGTTGGATGGCATCACTGACTCGATGGATATTGAATCTGAGTAAGCTCCAGGTGTTTGTGATGGACTAGGAAGCCTGTCATGCTGCAGTCCATGGGGTCGCAAAGAGTTGGACACAGCTGAGCGACTGAACTGAACTTGCCATGTCTTTAAAATTGAAATCTTTGTAAAGTCCGATCTCGCTTGTTAACAAGCTTCATTAAGAATGTTAGGCTACCCAGCATTAATCTCCACATACCCTAGCCTTCCTAACCGGGCAACTCAGAGACTAGTTTATTTATTGTGTGAAATGTTCATTGTAAGTGCATTCTCTTATACTCACATTGCCAGCACATGTGAGCGCTTTCGTGTAAGTTCAGTCTGCCTCAGATGAAATCATCCTTTACTTTTAAAACCATGAGTATATAACCAATGATGTTACCAAATCCAAAGATCACTGAGGAAAGAAAAAAAAAAGAATAGTTATACTAAAAAAAGTATAGTTCAAAACATAGCTTTTATAGAAAGTATTTCTATATTCTGAGCACCCTTTATAATGTAAGAAAATTTTCTGTATTAAATAAATAAGAGATTGGGAAATTGTTTCCTTTATAAAAGATTTTATAACTCCTATGGAAACTTCTTTATTTTACTATATATATATAAATACTTGAAACTATAAAGTAGTGTCATTTCAATTCAATTTATTAAGAGCTGAACTAGGAATGAAACTGGGATCTGGGTTCCAAAATGATGAGTTAGTTGTGCTTCCTCCCCACAAAAAGCTTGTAATACAGTAAGAAATATAGACGTAAAAGTAGATGAATTTAATCAAATGGGTAACCAACTTTAAAAAGGTAGAAATGTAATGAGACAGAGAAAATTGTGTTTTCCTGGAACTCCTCTCAAGGTTAACATGTGAGGTTGGAAGACAGACTTGGGGAGAATAAAGGAGATCAAGGAAGGAAGAAGATGAGAACCAGAGGGAGCAACTTGATTGGAGACAGGTGATGGATTACTCACCACCCCCTAACCCACACTTCCATCTCATTCAGTGGTGTGTGTGGCTGGAGGTGTTAATTCCTAGTGGTCCTGCCTTTTATTCTCTTCTCTGGGCCCTCAGCCTCTCCTCCAAACCTATGTGGACAAAGTATCAGGAGAGAGAGATATTGTAGATGCAGGTTTGTTGTTGTTGTTGTTTGTAGTTGATTGACAATGTTGTGTTAATGTCTGCTATACAACAAAGCAATTCAGTTATACATATATATGCTCTTTTTTTAATACTCTTTTTCATTATGGTTTATCACCAGATATTGAATGTAGTTCCCTATACTATATGGGCTATTGAATGGGCTTCCCTGGTGGCTCAGATGGCAAAGAATCTGCCTGCAACTGGGGAGACCTGGGTTTGATCCCTGGTAAGAAAGATCTCCTAGAGAAGGGAATGGCAATCCACTCAAGTATTCTTGCCTGGAGAATTCCATGAACAGAGGAGCCTGGTGGACTACAGTTCACGGGGTCACAAAGAGTTGGACATGACTGAGCGACTAACACTTATCACTTTACTCGCTATACAGTAAGACCTTGTTGTTTAGCCATTTTATATATAGTAGTTTGTATCTACTGACCCCCAAACTCCCACTCCATCACCCCCAATCCCCTCCCCCTTGGCAGCCACAAGTCTGATCTCTATGTCTGTAAGTCTCTTTCAATTTCATAGGTAAGCTCATTTGTGTCATAGTTTACATTCCACATATAAGTGATATTATATGATATGTGTTTTTTCTGACTTACTTCACTTAGTTTAATAATCTCTAGTTCCATCCATGTTGCTGCAAATAGCATGATTTCATTCTTTTTTATGGCTGAGTAGCATTCCATTGTATATATGTACCACATTTTCTCTATCAATCAAAGAACATCTAGGTTGTGTCTATGACTTGGCTATTGTGAATAGTCCTGCTATGAACATAGGGGTGCAAGTATCTTTTGGAATTACAGTTTTGTCTGGATATATACCCAGGAGTGGGATTGCTGGATCACATGACAACTCTATTTTTAGTTTTTTTAGGAACCTCCATACTGTTTTCCATAGTGGCTGCATCAATTTACATTCCCACCTACAGTATAGGAGAGTTCTCTTTCCTTCACACCCTCTCCAGTATTTGTTATTTAGGCTTTAATTATAGCCATTCTGACCAGTGTGAGGTGGTACCTCACTGTAGTTTCAATTTGTATTTCTCTAATAACTAGTGATGTTGAGAATCTTTTCATGTGCCTGTTGGCCATCTGTATGCCTTCTTTGGAGAAATGTTTACTTAGTTCTTCTGCTCATTTTTCTATTGGGTCATTCATTTGTTTTCTTGTTGTTGAGTTGTATGAACTGTTTGTACATTTTAGAAATTAAGCCCTTGTTGGTTACACAGTTTGCAAATATTTTCTCCCATTCTGCAGGTTGTCTTTTCTTTTTGATTATGGTCTCTTTTGCTGGGAAGCACTTTTATTTTAATCAGTGCTGCAAAGGAACTGCAAACTGAGTGAGTTGCTTGTTAAGGCCAGAAACACACTTAAATCCATAATGTGTAGACAAATACATTTTTTTTAAAAAGCATTAAGTTAAATTCATGGATTTCCACTATACTATCTCTTCCTTGAGAGGCGGGCACTTCTCTACTGAGCTCCAGACCTACATCCCTCATCACCAGAGTCAATCTCCTCATCTTTGCCCAGCAAACCTGCCTTCCTATCTTCACAGATCAAACACCATCAACTACTTTACCTTCACCAGAAACAGGGAAGTTAGTCTTTACTCCTCTACAGTGAGTCCCTGTCTGATCAAGTCTACCTACTGAGCATCTTTCAAATGCAACTCTGTAATCTCGGTGCTCCCAGTCACTGCCTTAGCTCAGATCCTTAGCATAGCCCCCTTCCTTCCACAGTAGCTCTCTGTGGTGTCTCGGCTCTAGTCTCATCAGCCTCTAGCTGTTCATCTTTCTATTGCTGCCAATGACCTTTCTGAAATGGTCATTTGATTATGTTATATTACAATTCTTCAGTGCTATCATCCACCAAGACAAAGATCAAACTTTTTAACATGGTGAACAAAGTGTGTGATGATCTTTTTCTGCCAGGCTTTTCAGTCTTGTCTCCCATCACTCCCTACATGCAAATCCTATCCTTGACAAGTATTCTGACTCTGAGAGCCACGTGTACTTTTGCTAGGTCAAATGCTATAGTGAACCCTAGAGACACAAGAGTGAGCCAAGAGAGCATGGCCCAGTCCTCCTGGAACTTAGTGCGCCCTTGCAGGACCCTAAGGGAAGCACCCTCTCCTTGCCCTCTGTACCTCTGCACCTGCTTTTTACCTGCCCCACATCCTGGCTTGTCAGAGGCATAGCCTCGCTGGCCCAGCCAATGGCTGACTGGGTGAGAGAATTATTTAACCCCTGCAGGCCTCAGGCTTTCATCTACAACATGACCAGGTAGCCCACATGATCTTTAAAACTTCTCCCAATTTTTGCGAGTTATAAATCTAAAGAATACTTCTAAAATTCCAAATTAGAAAATAAAGAGTCCTCAGAAATGTCCCAACAAATAATGATGTTTAAACTCTTGTAAGCAGCACTGTGAACATGTTGAAACTGCCAAGTTTTCTTTTACATAAAAGAAGGGATCCAGATTTCAAGCAAGATATGTTCTCCACTGACTTTTAAGCTGCAACACCTAATTAAGGTGTAGCTTTATCTAACTAACACCCTTCGTAAATTAGAAAGCACTAAAGAAAATGCTTCTGTCATTCCTTTAACTGTGCCTGTGCTATTTTTCCATGAAGTCATTATATAAGTGCATTCCCTGAATTTCAAGGGAAAGGAAGATGACCTCACCTCTGAAAAGCTGTTTCTTTTGTGTCTAACAAAAGGAAAGTGGGCCTTTGGCATTTTTTTTGCTGGACACCTCAAATCCAAATTTATACCATTGAATTACAAATAAGTCTCCTAGAATAGGATCAGACAGTGCCAAACTATCTTCAACCCAAAATAAAGCTAGCTTTGATGTATTTTTAACCTAGGTTCATAAATTAACTTTCAGAGAAAAACCCATATTTCAAGCCGAAATAAAACTATGAAACACATAATTAACCAAATCATGAACAGTTTTCATTTTTATTCTTTCACTAGACTTTTAAAGGAAAAATGTTATCAGATACATTTTTTAATGTATTATTATTGTCCTGGCGTCAATTTCCCAGTTTTGATATTGAACTAGGGTTATATAATATGTTTACTTCAATAGCTAAGGGAAGTTGGATGAAGGATACATGTGACTCTCTTTACAATTTTTGCAACTTCCTATGAGTTTATAGGGGGCTTCCCTGGTAACTCAGATGGTAAAGAATCCTGCAGTGCAGGAGACCCGGGTTTGATCCCGGGTTTGATCCCAGGTCAGGAAGATCCACTGGAGAAGGGAATGGCAGCCCATTCCAGTATTTTTGCCCAGAGAATTCTACGGACGGACCCTAGGGTCACAAAGAGTCAGACACAACTGAGCGACTATATAGGATAGGATGAGTTTATAATTATTTCAAAATAAAAGCCAGGGTCCACCTAATGAATTAATGAATCTAAGCAGGGATCCCCAATGGTTGTTAACATCACAAAAAGAGAGATAATTGGGTATCATACACCTCCTCCTGCTGCTGCTGCTGCTAAGTCGCTTCAGTCGTGTCCGACTCTGTGCGACCCCACAGATGGCAGTCCATTGGGCTCCGCCATCCCTGGGATTCTCCAGGCAAGAACACTGGAGTGGGTTGCCATTTCCTTCTCCAATGCGTGAAAGTGAAAAGTGAAAGCAAAGTTGCTCAGTCGTGTCCAACTCAGTGACCCCATGGACTGCAGCCCACCAGGCTCCTCCGTCCATGGGAGTCTCTAGGCAAGAGTACTGAAGTGAGATGCCATTGCCTTCTCCCATACACCTCCTAGTAGAAGCATAAGTCCATCCATGAATAGTGAGTGAATGTCACTCAGTCGTGTCCAACACTCTGTGACCTCTTGGATATACAGTCCATGGAATCCTCCAGGCCAAAATACTGGAGTGGGTAGCCATTTCCTTCTCTAGCAGATCTTCCCGACCCAGGGATGGAACCCAGGTCTCCTGCATTGCAGATGGATTCTTTACCAGATTCTTTACTCATCCATGAATGAGTCTTACCAAAAAGCATGAATGTAATCCAATCTCCATCCAATGACCAATTTGTAGGAAAATAAAGAGCAGAAGAATAGACTGAGAGATATCACAAGGGGGTACAATCAGCGAGATCCAGATAAGGGGAAAATCTACAGAACAAATGATTTTGTTTCTTCAACAAATAAGTTGCAAAGAGAGACAACAGAGATAGCGATGGGGAAAATCTGGGGATAGGAGCCTTAAAGACACATCAACCAGCCTCAATGCATGGGCCTTATTTAGATTCTGCTTTGAACAAATTGTTAAGACTAAAAATCTTATTGGATTCAAGAAATGATTAGGCATTTTAACACTCATTGAATATCTTATAATTTTTTAATGTTAAAAAAAGTCCACCTTTTATATATATAATACTTTTATTGAAGTGTATTAATGGCATCTTCTTAAGTGTTTAAGTGTTTTGTACTGAGGGTGCAGTCCCTGAATTGTGGTATATGGACACAATAATGGAGAAGGCACTGGTGACCCACTCCAGTACTCTTGCCTGGAAATTCCCATGGACGGAGGAGCCTGGTGGGCTGCAGTCCATGGGGTCGCGAAGAGTTGGACACGACTGAGCGACTTCACTTTCATTTTCCATTTTCATGCATTGGAGAAGGAAATGGCAACCCACTCCAATGTTCTTGCCTGGAGAATCCCAGGGATGGGGGAGCCTGGTGGGCTGCTGTCCCTAGGGTCACACAGAGTCAGACATGACTGATGTGACTTAGCAGCAGCAGCAGACGTAATAATGACCTAAAGTCCTGGCCTGCAGGGAGCAACGGGTCACCATGAGGAAAAGAAAGCAGGAAGGTTGAGAATTAGACACTGACTTAAATTTGTCTTCCTTTTCCAGTGAGGTTCCACAACTCTCCAGTTGAAATATTAAACACTTGGCAAAGCTAAATACCAGATAGGTTTCTTTCATCAGCCTGGGTGGTTCCAGGTGTGCAGGAGTGAAGAATATCCAAATAGAAAACACTCTGCTCCATTAGCATGAGATATGGTTGAGAAGAAACTTCAATTACCACTCCTGTTCTTAAGTGTTTATTATCTGGACAAATTATCACTTCCACCTAAGTCTCCTACAGTTCTCAGCAAAAAAAAAAAAAAAAGTTAGTGGTTTAGGGCAGTGCTAACTAAATTTTAATTTTAGAAGTCTCAATATGTCAAGTATGTTTTGTTCAGGAATTTTTCAGCAAGACTTTTGACAACTACTTCTTTCAGAAATATTTCTCTGTGTGATATTTGATGTCTTTTGGGAATTTGAGAGTAGAGATGAAGTTTACTAAACCTATTTCTCAGGAAATAGCTGAGATTTTATAAACACACCAAGACTTCCCAAGGGTAAACTGAATTGGGGTGATGTCCCTAATCCTTCCTTTTAATGGAGCTGCTCAGCTGCAATAAAGGATGGGAGATCCCTTGGGATGGCAGCAAGAGAGAGAAAAGGAGGTGGCTCTTACAGTTGGTTTTTTAAATCTCAGAGAGAGAGGTATATAGATTTATATGGAATTCATGCATTTGCATATAAACCCAAATGTCAGTCTCTGCCACCCACCCCACACACCCCCACATTCCCCCCTGCCCCACTCAAAGGGAACCTCCCTCCAGTATAATTTTCCTTTCATCAGCTCCTGCATGAAATTTAAGCTGCAGCTTCTCTGTACCCCAGGAGCAACTGTCATTCATTACCAGCCACAGCCTGCACCCTTGGACCTCAACCTGCTGCTCAACACAACATCAGGAGGTTAGGGAGTGGGGCAGCCACATCTCCCTTTGCTGCCCACCATTTTATTCCCTCAAATCATCCCTAAACCTGGTTCTACGAGTCTGTCACATCTTGCTAAAAGGATTGCTTGCAACAACAGTTGGCAATTAAATATTAAATACTTGATCATCACCCACTCCACTTAAATTCATTCATAAAGAAATATGTATTGATCATCTACAATATGCCAGATACTCTGATAAGCTTAAGGATTGTACTGGTCAGAGTTAAACTACAGATAACAGATATTATACCAGCTAGTTTAAACAGAGAATAGTTTTCAAAAGAATTTAGATGCTCCCCCAAAAGTCACTGGGAAGACAGGAGAAGCCTCCAGGCTAAGCAAAGAGGCCAAGATAACGGGTGCTCAGATCTTTTTTTGGGAAGAAACTTGCTTTGAGGAGAATAGTTAGCTGACAGCTGCCATTTGCAGGCACCACTGCAGGGAACAGACAAGGCCACATGTTCTCCAGGCTGCCCCCAGCCCCTGACTGAGCCCAGTGGGGGTTCTAGATCAGGCTCCTCCTGCCCAGTGCTGGTTCTTTTAGTGAGCAGTCTTTACTCAGGGACTCCCAATCAGCCTGGCTGAGATTTTCTCAGAACTACGCTACAATCTGAGGGTCCTCCTTCCTTCCCTCCAGATGTCAGAACTTCATCATGGTCTGAAACTCTCCCCACCCACTCCAGAGGTCTCCCTCTTGGTTCTTCACAAACACTTCCCCTAGTAAATTTCTTGCACATTTAACTCCATCTTGATACCTGCTTCCCAGCCTACCTGAACTGACTCTCTGGGCCTCCAGGAACAACTCCCAGAACAATGCAACAAAAGTGGTCCACCAAAAGGGCCACACGTGATCACGAAGCCAGGGAATCGGACCACTCCAACAGCTAGGTTCAAAGAACCACCTGTCTAAGTCACCACATCCTGCTTCTCAACATGCACAATGCTGGGGAAGAGTCTCCACTACAGTTACCATGAGAGAAAAAAATTCCACCACAGGACCATGCCTGCCAGAAAAAGAAAATAACAGGAATGGCAAAAATGTGGCCTCTTCCTCACAGTGTTCATGCTGGCACCTCAGGTCATCTTCAGTGTTCAATCTCTACTGAGGTTGGATAGCAGGCCAGAACGTATTTCTCAAAAGGCATACTGATCTGGAGAAGATGGAAGAGCTTTGTTCAAAAACCTAAAGGTTGATCAAGTATTTATGACGGAGTTTGCCAAGGACATTTCCAGAACCATTGAATAAGTTGGGTCATACACTTGTCTTTTTCTTATTGATTTTAGAAAGTGTGTGTGTATATATGGATATAGATATAGATATATATCAGTTCAGTTCAGTTCAGTCACTCAACCATGTCTGACTCTTTGCGACCCCATGGACTGCAGCATGACAGGCCTCCTGTCCATCACCAACTGATGAAATCTACTCAAACCCATGTCCATTGAGTCAGTGATGCCATCCAACCATCTCATCCTCTGTTGTCCCCTTCTCCTCCTGCCCTCAATCTTTCCCAGCATCAGGGTCTTTTCAAAGGAGTCAGCTGTTCGCGTCAGGGGGCAAAAGTACTGGAGTTTCAACTTCAACATCAGTCTTTCCAACGAACATTTAGGACTGATTTCCTTTAAGATGTACTGGTTGGATCTCCTAGCAGTCCAAGTGACTCTCAAGAGTCTTCTCCAAGACCACAGTACAAAAGCATCAATTTTTTTGCACTCACCTTTCTTTATAGTCCAATTCTCACATCCATACATGACTACTAGAAAAACCATAGCCTTGACTAGATGGACATTTGTTGGCAAACTAATGTCTCTGCTTTTTAATATGCTGTCTAGGTTGGTCATAACTTTCCTTCCAAGGAGCAAGCGTCTTTTAATTTCATGGCTGCAGTCACCATCTGCAGTGATGTGGAGCCCAAAAAAATAAAGTCTGCCACTGTTCCCACTGTTACTCCGTCTATTGGCCATGAAGTGATGGGACCAGATGCCATGATCTTTGCTTTCTGAATGTTGAGCTTTAAGCCAACTTTTTCACTCTCCTCTTTCACTTTCATCAAGAGGCTCTTTAGTTCTTAACTTTCTGCCATAAGGGTGGTGTTATCTGCATATCTGAGGTTATTGATATTTCTCCCAGCAATCTTGATTCCAGACTATGCTTCATCTAGCCCAGCGTTTCTCATGATGTACTCTGCATAGAAGTTAAATAAGCAGGGTGACAATATACAGCCTTGATGTACTCCTTTCCCAATTTGGAACCAGTCTTTTGTTCCATGTCCAATTCTCACTGTTGCTTCTAGACCTGCATACAGATTTCTCAAGAGGCAAGTCAAGTGGTCTAGTATTCCCATCTCTCTAAGAATTTTCTACAGTTTATTGTGATCCACACAATCAAAGGCTTTGGCATAGTCAGTAAAGCAGAAGTAGATGTTTTTCTGGAACTCTCTTGCTTTTTTGATGATCCAACAGATGTTGGCAATTTGAACTCTGGTTCCTCTGCCTTTTCTAAAACCAGCTTGAACATCTGGAAGTCTACAGTTCACATATTGTTGAAGCCTGGTGGGAGAATTTTGAGCATTACTTCACTAGCGTGTGAGATGAGTGCAATTGTGTGGTAGTTTGAACATTCTTTGGCATTGCCTTTCTTTGGAATTGGAATGAAAACTGACCTTTTCCAGTCCTGTGGCCACTGCTGAGTTTTCCACATTTGCTGGCATGTGGCTGCAGCNAGCATTACTTTACTAGTGTGTGAGATGAGTGCAATTGTGCAGTAGTTTGAGCATTCTTTTACATTGCCTTTCTTTGGAATTGGAATGAAAACTGACCTTTTCCAGTCCTGTGGCCACTGCTGAGTTTTCCACATTTGCTGGCATGTGGCTGCAGCACTTTCACAGCATCATCTTTTAGGATTTGAAACAGTTCAACTGGAATTCCATCACATCCACTAGCTTTGTTCGTAGTGATGCTTTCTAAGGCCCACTTGACTTCACATTCCAGGATGTCTGGCTCTAGGTGAGTGATCACACCATCATGATTATCTGGGTCATGAAGATCTTTTTTGTACAGTTCTTCTGTGTATTCTTGCCACCTCTTCTTAATATCTTCTGCTTCTGTTAGGTCCATACCATTTCTGTTCTTTACTGAGCCCATCTTTGCATGAAATCTTCCCTTGGTATCTCAAATTTTCTTGAAGAGATCTCTAGTCTTTCCCTTTCTATTATTTTCCTCTATTTCTTTGCATTGATTGCTGAGGAAGGCTTTCTTATCTCTCCTTGCTATTCTTTGGAACTCTGCATTCAAATGGGTATATCTTTCCTTTTCTCCTTTGCTTTTGGCTTCTCTTCTTTTCTCAGCTATTTGTAAGGCCTCCCCAGACAATCATGTTGCTGTTTTGCATTTCTTTTTCTTGGGGATAGTCTTGCTCCCTGTCTCCTGTACAATGTCACGAACCTCATTCCATAGTTCATCAGGTACTCTATCAGATCTAGGCCCTTAAATCTATTTCTCACCTTAATTGTAATTATTTTCAAATGATATGATTGTTTAGACTCTAAGAACCTACAGAAAATTATTAGGGTTAATAAGTGAATTGTATAAGATTGCTGGTTACAAAACTTATACAAAAATCATATGTGTTTCTATACATCAACAGGAAATAGTTAAAAAAGAAAAAAGTTTTAGTGTCTAACATTTATATTAGCTAACAAAATAAAAGGTTCCTAGATATGAACCTCACCAAAGATATGTGGGACTGTTATGGAGAAAATAATAAAAATTTACTGGAAGACATTTAAAAATGAGGAGTCATATTATTTTCAAGGATAGAAGGAATAACATTAAAAAGCAGTTTATCTCCAAATCGATCAATTAGGTTCAATAAAATTCCAGTAAAAAACCTGAAAGGAGTTCATGGTGACCTTGAAAAACTTACTCTAAAATTTAAATTGAGAAGCAAAGAATTAAAAATGGCTAATATATTGCCAAAGAATGATGAGATGGGAAACAGATTCTACTATAAATCTTGTGTAATGTGTAGTATTTCGATAATGTGGAATTGGTGCATGGAGAGATAAACAGGTTAATGAAACGGAAAAGAAAGTCCAGAAATAGACCCATTAGTACATGGAAGGATATATGACATATTTCAGATCTGTAGTGAAAAATGGAGCATTCAATAGAAAGTGTTGGGAAATTGGCTGTCTCTATTGGAAAAAAAATGGATTACTACTTGTATCATAGACAGAAACTAATTCTAGAAGGATTAAGGGCTTAAAATGTTAAAAGTAAACATTTAAAATTTTAGAAAAAATGTTGGAGAATATCTTTATGCCCTCAGGTTTGGAAAGGATTTTAAAACAAGACACAAAGAGCATGTATTACAAAGGAAAAGACTGATAACCTACGTTAAAAATAACTTCTGCTCATCAGAAAAACATCTAAATAACATGAAAAGATAAGCCACAACCTAGGAGAAGATGATTTCAATCTTATGTAACTGACAAAGGCTTAATGTCTAGAATATATATATATGTATATAGACTCTTGGAGGGCACAACAGAAACTTGTGCACCAGGACCCAGGAGAAAGGAACAGTGATCCCACAGGAGACTTGACTGTGGGTGTCCGGGAGTCTCTGGTGAAGGCGTGGGTCGGTGGTGGCCTGCTGCAGGGTTGGGAGCATGGACTGTAGCAGTACATGCCTGGGATCACCATTATCTTCATTACCTCCACCATAGTTTGGCCCCAGGTAAATAGCAGGGAGAACTGGACATGGAACAATAGACTGGTTCCAAATAGGAAACGGAGTAGGTCAAGGCTGTATATTGTCACCCTGCTTATTTAACTTCTATGCAGAGTACATCATGAGAAACACTGGGCTGGAAGAAGCATAAGCTGGAATCAAGATTGCCGGGAGAAATATCAATAACCTCAGATATGCAGATGACACCACCCTTATGGCAGAAAGTGAAGAGGAGCTAAAAAGCCTCTTGATGAAAGTGAAAGAGGAAAGCTAAAAAGTTGGCTTAAAGCTCAACATTCAGAAAACGAAGATCATGGCACCCGGTCCCATCACTTCATGAGAAATAGATGGGGAAACAGTGGCTGACTTTATTTTTTTGGGCTCCAAAATCACTGCAGATGGTGATTGCAGCCATTAAATTAAAAGACACTCCTTGGAAGGAAAGTTACGACCAACCTAGATAGCATATTCAAAAGCAGAGACATTACTTTGCCAACAAAGGTCCGTCTTGTCAAGCCTATGGTTTTTCCTGTGGTCATGTATGGATGTGAGAGTTGGACTGTGAAGAAAGCTGAGCGCCAAAGAATTGATGCTTTTGAACTGTGGTGTTGGAGAAGACTCTTGAGAGTCCCTTGGACTGCAAGGAGATCCAACCAGTTCATTCTAAAGGAGATCAGCCCTGGGATTTCTTTGGAAGGAATGATGCTAAAGCTGAAACTCCAGTACTTTGGCCACCTCATGCGAAGAGTTGACTCATTGGAAAAGACTCTGATGCTGGGAGGGATTGGGGGCAGGAGGAGAAGGGGACAACAGAGGATGAGATGGCTGGATGGCATCACGGACTCGATGGACATGAGTTTGAGTGAACTCTGGGAGTTGATGATGGACAGGGAGGCCTGGCGTGCTGCGATTCTTGGGGTTGCAAAGAGTAGGATAGGACTGAGTGACTGAACTGAACTGAACTGAAATAGCAGGGAGGGAACAGAGCTCCATCCATCAAGAGAAAATTGGATTAAAGATTTACTGAGCATGGACCCGCCCATCAGAAAAAGACCCAGTATCTCATCAGTTGGTCTATCCCATCAGGAAGATTTCATAAGCCTCTTATCCTTCTCCATCAAGGGGCAGACAGACTGAAAACCACCATCACAGAAAACTAACCAATCTGATCACATGGACAACAGCCTTGTCTAACTCAGTGAAACTATGAGTCATGACGTATAGGGCCACCCAAGATGGGCGGGTCATGGTGGAGAGGTCTGACAGAATGTGGTTCACTGGAGAAGGGAATGGCAAACCACTTCAGTATTCTTGCCTTGAGAACCCCATGAACAGTATGAAAAGGCAAAAGGATAGGACATTGAAAGATGAACTCCCCAAGTCAGTAGGTGCGCAATATGCTACTGGAGAACAATGGAGGAATAACTCCAGAAAGAATGAAGAGACAGAGCAAAAGCAAAAACAATGCCCAGTTGTAGATGTGATGGTGATGGAAACAAGGTCCAATGCTGTAAAGAGCAATATTGCATATGAATCTGGTATGTTAGGTCCATGAATCAAGGCAAATTGGAAGTGATCAAAATGACAAGATGAACACTGACATTTTAGGAATCAGCAAACTAAAATGGACTGGAATGGGTGAATTTAACTCAGATGACCATTATATCTACTACTGTGGGCAAGAACCCCTTAGAAGAAATGGAGTAGCCATCATAGTCAACAAAAGAGTCTGAAATGGAGTACTTGGATGCAATCTCAAAAACGACTGATCTCTGTTTATCTCCAAGGCAAACCATTCACTATCACGGTAATCCAAGTCTATGCCCTGATCAGTAATGCTAAAGAAGCTGAAGTTGAAGACCTAAAGGAGTCTATGAAGTCAAGTAGTCTATGAAGACAAGACCTACAGTAGTCTATGAAGACCTACAAGACCCACTAGAATTAACACCCAGAAAAGATGTCCTTTTCATTATAGGGGACTGGAATGCAAAAGTAGGAAGTCAAGAAACACCTGGAGTAACATGCAAATTTGGCCTTGGAGTACAGAATGAAGCAGGGCAAAGGTTGATAGAGTTCTGCCAAGAGAACGCACTGGTCGTAGCAAACACCCTCTTCCAACAACACAAGAGAAGACTCTACACATGGACATCACCAGATGGTCAACACCAAAATCAGATTGATTATATTCTTTGCAGCCAAAGATGGAGAAGCTCTATACAGTCAGCCAAAACAAGACTGGGAGCTGACAGTGGCTCAGATCATGAACTCCTTATTGCCAAATTCAGACTTAAATTGAAGAAAGTAGGGAAAAGCACTAGACCATTCAGGTATGACCTAAATCAAATCCCTTATGATTATACAGTGGAAGTGAGAAATAGATTTAAGGGGCTAGATCTGATAGACAGAGTACCTGATGCACTATGGATGGAGGTTTGTAACACTGTATAGAAGACAGGGAGCAAGACTATCCCCAAGAAAAAGAAATGCAAAACAGCAACATGGTTGTCTGGGGAGGTTGTCTGAAGAGACCTCNGGGAGAAATATCAATAACCTCAGATATGCAGATGACACCACCCTTATGGCAGAAAGTGAAGAGGAGCTAAAAAGCCTCTTGATGAAAGTGAAAGAGGAAAGCTAAAAAGTTGGCTTAAAGCTCAACATTCAGAAAATGCTCGAAGATCATGACATCCGGTCCCATCACTTCATGGGAAATAGATGGGGAAACAGTGCAAACAGTGTCAGACTTTATTTTTTTGGGCTCCAAAATCACTGCAGATAGTGACTGCAGCCATGAAATTAAAAGACGCTTACTCCTTTGAAGAAACGTTATGGCCAACCTAGATAGCATATTCAAAAGCAGAGACATTACTTTGCCGACTAAGATCCATCTAGTCAGGGCTATGGTTTTTCCTGTGGTCATGTATGAATGTGAGAGTTGGACTGTGAAGAAGGCTGAGTGCCGAAGAATTGATGCTTTTGAACTGTGGTGCTGGAGAAGACTCTTGAGAGTCCCTTGGACTGCAAGGAGATCCAACCAGTCCATTCTAAAGGAGATCAGCCCTGGGATTTCTTTGGAAGGAATGATGCTAAAGTTGAAGCTCCAGTACTTTGGCCACCTCATGCGAAGAGTTGACTCATTGGAAAAAACTCTGATGCTGGGAGGGATTGGGGGCGGGAGTAGAAGGGGACGACAGAGGATGCGATGGCTGGATGGCATCACGGACTCGATGAACGTGAGTCTGGGTGAACTCCAGGAGATGGTGATGGACAGGGAGGCCTGGCGTGCTGCGATTCATGGGTCGCAAAGAGTCGGACACGACTGAGCGACTGAACTGAACTGAAAAATTTCCCTAAGCCCTTTCAAATTTTGTATTTTCTTTTTCTTGGCCTGTTATTTAGATAAGATATCTAGTACAAAGTTGAACAGAAGTGTAACAGCATAATTCTTGCCTTTTAAACAGAATGTTTTAACCGTTCATCATTAAATATTGTGTCAGTTCTTCACCAGATCCACCCCTTCATAGTCTGCTCTGTGATGCCAAGGCTAGGAACCTATTAATACATACTACATTTCTCAGACACCAACTTTTTGTTAGATTCTGCCAAAGAGAGATTGGAAGGCAAAAGAAGGGAAGACAGGACTTCCTGATTTCTATATTTTTGACATTCCTCCTGTAGATGACAGCTTCAGCTGCTAAGTAAGACTTTTGACAACTCAAGCACTAAACCCCAGGATTCCTCCTCAGTGAGCAAAACACTAGTTCTGCAGCACCACCTCTCAATCACTGACCATACGGGCCCCTTATGGGCCGGAAGGTGGCCTTACTTAGAGATATTAAGATTTGCAAGTGTATTAAACGAGTGGAGAATATTCCCTGTTTTTCTATTTCTGCTGCTACTGCTGCTAAGTCACTTCAGTCGTGTCCGACTCTGTGCGACCCCAGAGACGGCAGCCCACCAGGTTCCCCAGTCCCTGGGATTCTCCAGGCAAGAACACTGGAGTGGGTTGCCATTTCCTTCTCCAATGCATGAAAGTGAAAAGTGAAAGTGAAGTCACTCAGTCGTGTCCGCCTCATAGCGACCTCATGGACTATAGCCCACTAGGTTCCTCCATCCATGGGGTTTGCCAGGCAAGAGTACTGGAGTGGGTTGCCATTGCCTTCTCCGATTTCTATTTCTAAAATAGTCTAAATGTGATTAATAATATTTTACTTGAATGTTCAGTAGAACTTGCCAGTGAAGCCATCTGGCATAGTGTTTTCTTTCAGGGACAATGTTGAACTACTGATTTGAATTTCTTAAATCATTATAAGACCATTTAGGTTTTCTATTTTTTAACAGAAAGAAAGACTCTTTTGAGAATTTGTGTTTTTCAAGAAATGTGTTCTTTTCAGCTAAAAAATGTATAGGCAAAATGTTTTTCATCATAGTCTTAAATTTTCTTTTTAATCTCTACATCATCTGTGGTGATAGTCTCTTTTTTTTTCCAAATATTTTCTTTTTGTGCCTTCTCTCCTTTTTTAATATTCTTCTCAGAGGTTTGTCATTTTATTAATCCTTCAAAAATACAATTTTGTCTCTTTTGATACTTTCTATGATATCTTTGTTTTCTATCTACTATATTTTTGTAGCAGATATCTACATGCTATCTGCTATATTTTTACAGCATGTGTGCACTCATGACTATATTTTTTTTTTCACAATACTGTTTTGGCTTCATCTTACAAATTGTTTGCTTTATGTTATTGTTTAGCATTTTGTTTTTATTATAATTTCTTCTTTAATCCATAAACTTTTTTTAGATTTGTGTTTTTTTAATTTTACAAAATTGTGGGTACAATATTCTACCTATGTCCTTTAGACCAAGATTGTCAATTACATTGCTAAAATCTGTGATTTTGATTTTTTTATCTGACTAATTTATTAATTACTGGGAAAGAGAGGTTAAAATCTCCAACTCAGTTACCAGATATGCCTGGCAGCTCGACCTCTTGTCTCTTTGCCTTTCTGTAAATTTTGCTTTATATATTTTAAAGTATGTTGTTAGTGTATATCAGCTGAGAATTTTCATATCTCCATGGCGAACTGAACCTTTATCATTATGTGGCAACACTCCATCTCTAATAATAAACACTCTTTATCTTAAAGTCTCTTTTGTCTTACTTGATATAGTATATCATCTTATCTTGATTTGTGAACTTTATTATATTTATCAATCTACGGAAGGAGTTGAAAATGGTAGCCATATCCCAGTCTCTTTGATCAAGAGGCCCAAATGACTCCAGCACCTTTTCCTTTCCTTGCTAAAGCATGATAGCATCCAAATGAGTCTGGGTGGTTTCACCTTGCAAGCACTTTCGAATAATCACCTTTGTCCCCAAGGCAACAAGACAGACTTTCCTCCTCCACGCTTCCATTCAGTGGCCCTATAGCAATATAGATGTCTATATCTGCTATATTACAAATATAGGCATTGCTCCTTTACTGCTGGTGACCAAATTATCACTGTCTGAAAGCTGCATTGGATGAGGTTCCATCTGCTCTGAGTAACAAGGCCCCTAAAAGGGTCCTTTACTTATAGTTGTATTTTTTATCAATTAAAGCATACAAATAACCTCTTCCAAATATCTTAAGTTGAAATAGTATCCTTTTACTAACTCATTTATCAAGATTATTATCAACATAAATCTACTAATCTTACCGAATAAGATGGCTACCATACCTAATTAAATGAATGTGTTAGAAGATAGTTGACTGAAATCTAAATCGCTTTGGATGTAAAAAGCTTTCTGCTAATCATGTGTCTTTCATGATGACATGCAGTGAGTGTAAGGTATAGCAGAGACGACACAATAAAGTGGGGAAAGTATGCTTCAGAACAGAGTCTCAGTTCTCTGATTTGGCAGCTGTGTGACCTTGGGCATGTTAAGTAATCTCCCTTTCCTAGTTCCTGATCTGTAAGATGAGGATGAAAAGATATACCTCAAGGGACTTTCCTGGTGGCCCAGTGGCTAAGGCTCTGCACTCCCACTACGGGGAGCTCAGGTTTGATCCCTGGCTGGGGAACTAAGATCCCGCATCCACATACCGCACAGCCAAAAAAAAAGGATATATCTCAAAAGGCTGGTAACGGACCAGCTCCACCCCTTGCCTATCTTTACTGAAATAAGTCCAGATTATGCCTAAGCAGAACAGCACCGAGTTAAAATCCAATGAAGTCTTGCCATGCCCACAGGCCTGAACTATTAGCTGAAACTTGAATCATCAAGTTTTAAGTTGAAAAACAAAAAGGCTCTGCTGGTATTCCTCAATGCTAAATAAACTCCACACTCAGGTTTTTGAATTGATAAAGCTAAAAAAACTAATAGCTATGGCATGGCGCGAAACCTTGGCAGCTTTAAGTTAGAATTCAGAAGATGTTAGAGAGCAGCACCTGCTGGCAAACTGAGAGACTGCAGCCCACTGGGTCTTGCAGTGAAATAGACAGTGAGGCCAGTGAAAAATCCTTTGTCCCAGAGGTGGTCCTACATTCACACAGAGAAGCAATCCTCCTGCCCATCTCTCGATCATCCCTCAATAACCAAGACCTGCCTGTCTGCCTCCCAAACAGCTCTCAGAGTCTTCCACCTTCCACACTTGGTCCCCATGCTCACCACCCCAGTCCAAGCTGCCACCATTACCCCCTGGATTCCGGGAACAACCTCCTCAGTGATTTCTCAGATTTCAGTCTGTTGTCCACTGGAAATAGTCCTTTTTGTGTGATCTTTTTTACACTGCACCATTATGATCCTATCACTCCCTACCCAGCAGTTTCTTACTGAAGAGGTTAATCTTTTACTGAGTTACCAGATTTTCCTCTTCACCATGGTTGTCCTCCTTCCCTCCAGCATCATCTCTGCACACAGCTTCCCTCCACTCTTTGCTTCAGCCACAGTGAAAGTCCCTCAGTTCTGGTCCCCTCACACACACACCCTGCATCCTGCTCTTCCCTCCACATCCTATTCTCCCCTTTGCCTTAAATCTCTTCATCCCCATCCCACTCACCTACCTCTTACTCACCCTTCACCTTAACTTTCATTCCCCTGGGAGGACTTTTCTGACCTCTCTAGAATGGATCAGGTTCACTTGCTTTAAATTTGAAACTTGTTCACCTATTAAGCCTGCTGTGTAATTGTCAGCCACCCTGTCTAGAATGTAAGCTTTGTGAGGACAAAACACATGACTATTTTGTTCACCTCGGTGACTTCAACACATTTGGTATAGTGCCTTAGCAGAAACTTAATAAACATTTGTTAAGGTGTTGAATTGAATTGAAATCTAGTATATATTCAATTGAACCACATAAAATCGCCTTTCTAAGGTCAAAATGGTCAAATATTGGCAATTATATATGTTCAACCTAAGAAATGCTGGGAGAAGAAAGGAGCCTTAAACGATTGACAGAGCTACTGAAAAAAAGTCAATAAATGTCTTTCTAAAAAGGTGCTTTTAGATTTTCACTGAAATCCATATCCTGGGCCATATGTGTGCATGCTCTGTCTCTCCAGTCGTGTCCACCTCTTTGCCACCTTAGGGACTGTATCCACCAGCCTCCTCTGTCCATGGGATTTTCCAGGCAAGAATACTGGAGTGGGTTGCCATGCCCTCCTCCAGGGGACCTCCCTGATCCAGGATTGAGCCAGCATCTCCTGCATTGTAAGCAGATTCTTTACCACTGAGCCATGGGGAAGCCCATCCTGGGCCATATACACAATTAGAAATCCATGGATTCCGCAAGTGACCTTCAAAAGGAAAATCCAAACATCTGTGCTAGCCCTTAAAAACGCAACTACCAAAAGCTCATTTTCTGACCTTCATGAGTATTTTGGCTAAAAATAACTCTCTGACCTCACTGTGCCAAAGCGCCGATCCTTATTGGCCATGTGCACGAAGGAGTTAAACCTAGAACATTTCTCATTCTGCCAAATGCTCGTTGCAGCTGTTACCTTATCCGTCATTCAACATGTCTCCCAAGTGGACGTCGTCACTCATCCTGTCCAGCCCCAGACCATTTCCTTCATCTGAACAGGCAATTCAAAAGAAGCAAGCCTGGTTAAATAAATGCATCTGTATTTCCTCTGGAATTTGTTCATACTTTCAGATAAACAAGCTCAGTGAGAGAGAACAGGGTAACAGGCTCCAGGACAAAAGGAAGTCTGTCAGGCAGATGTTGCTTTGTGCAGCCGACCATGCCTTAAAAGCTTCACATAAGACTAACAGAAGGCAGAGGGCCAGGGTAGAAGGGAAATTTTTTTTAGCCTATTTAGTGCTTTCTCTACTTTTAAATGAAAAGGGAGCCTGGTCCAATTTCCAGGTACAATGGATTCCTCACAAACTTTCAGTGATTTGGATACTTTTATGTATTATAGTCCATATTTTAAATTCCACATTTTAAATTATTTATTCTTACTAAAATATACTGGCTTTCTACTTCTGTTTATTACTGTTATGGCTGAAAACAGATTTTCTTACTTAACCTCCATTCCCTGTGTCTTACTGGTCCCCAAATAATTATAGTTTATGCTAAAACTTATCCCACTTTCTTCCCAAGGGAAGGATGTAGAAAAAAAAGAAAGAAGAGCAAGACAAAGCCTTAGGGGTCACCAACATTTAGAGGCTGATTAGAGATGGAAAGGCCAGTAAAGGAGATGGAAAAGTAACAGCCAAAGTAAATCATTAAATTGTCCTAATTAATAGCATAAAAATTAAACCATCTAAATGTCACAAAATGCCATATATTAAATCAAGAATGGAATACCTATGTAACTGAAATCCATGATGACATTAAAATGATTATGAAGACCTGTGTTTATTGATTTTGGAGGGTAGTTATGAGACATTAAATGAAAAAGTGAGTCTCAAACAGCATATATAGTATGATTTCATTTTTTTAAGTTAAAAAATCTGGAAAGATACATGCCAAAATGATAGTGATAGATTTTTGCAAATGTTCTGTTTCTGGTTTTCCTACAAAGAACATGTATTGTTACATAATAATAAATTTATTTTATTTATTGGATTGGGGTAAGGATTGAAAGGGCTTCCCTGGTGGCTCAATGATAAAGAATCCCCCTGCCAGTGCAGGAGACTCGGGTTCAGTCCCTGAGTAAAGAAGATCCCATAGGGCAGGAAATGGCAACCCCCTCCAGTATTCTTGCCTAGGAAATCCCATGTTCAGGACTAGTGAACTATAATCCATGCATGCATGCTCAGGCACTTCAGTCATATCCAAATCCTATAGACTGTAGCCTAGCAGGCTCCTCTGTCCAACTGGAATGGGTTGCCATACCCTCGTCCAGGGGATCTTCCCAACCCAGGGATCAAACCTGAGTCTCCTGCACTGCAGGGGGATTCTTTACCCACTGAGCCACCTGGTAAGCCCTGGACTAGAGTCCATGGGGTCGCAAAAGAGTCAGACACGACTTAATGACTAAACACCAACAGCAAAGGATAGAAAAGGTGCTCTGTGCCTGCAAAGTTAAGGGCTTGTCCATAGCAATGCCCTTACATTTCAACCATGGACGTTTAGCCTTGATTAGTCTTAATCTCCCTCACTGAGCCTTACATTTTGTAGGTTGCAGTAGAAGTAACTAAAGTTAGGAAAGTTGGTAAAAAATTAAAATGTAACTATGTCATCTAAGAGAATAATATTTTATACTGGCATTTTTCAAATATTTTTAGCCACAGAAGTTTTATATAAATTAAATATTTTAGGAAACCCAAAAGCAAGCTAAAATAGAACTACTGCAACTGAGGGGAGTAAGGAGAATGCAGACCCCAACCAGTTTGAGTTCCCATTGGAAGAATAATAATATCACAGTAGTATGAGAGAGGCAACATCCTGTAAGGAACAGAGCATATATCCAGGAGCAGATTGCCTGGGCTCCAATTCTGGCCCCACCACTAACCAGCTCCGTATGTTTAAGCACTTACTATGTGCCAGGCAATGCGCCAAGTGCTTTGTATGTATTGTCTCAGTTAATTATCAGAGGACACAGAGAGGTTGATTAAATTATTCTAGATCCCACAGAAGAGCAGGAACCTGAACAATGGCATCTAATTTCAGAGCCCCCGCTCTTTTTTCCCGTTTTTATTGAAGTATAGTTGATTTACAATGTTGTGTTAATTTCTGGTATACAGCAAAGTGATTCAGTTGTACCTATATATTCTTTTTCTTCTCCAGTATGTTTACTACAGGATATTGAATATAGTTCACTGTGCTACACATTAGAACCTTGTTGTTTTATCTGTTTTGCATGTAGCAGTTTGTATCTGCTAATTCCAAATTCATAATCTATCCTTCCCTACCTCCTTTCCCATTTGGTAACCATGAGCTTGTTTACTATGCCTGTGAGTCTGGTTTTGTAAATAAGCTCACTTTTAGATTCCACTTATGAGTGATGTCATATGGCATTTGCCTTTCTCTAACTTACCTCACTTGGTATGATAATCTCTAGGTTCATCCATGGGGCTGCCCGGGTAGCCCGGCTGGTAAAGAATCTGCCTGCAATGCAGGAGACACCGGTTCAATTCCTGGGTCAGGAAGTTCTCCTGGACAAGGGATAGGCTACCTACTCCAGTATTCTTTGGCTTTCCTGGCGGCTCAGACAGTAAAGAATCCTCCTGCAGTGCAAGAGACCTGAGTTCAATCCCTGAGTTGGGAAGATCCCCTGGAGGAGGGCATGGCAACCCACTTCAGTATTGTTGCCTAGAGAATCCCCAGGGACAGGGCAGACTGGCAGGCTACAGTCCATGTGGTTGCAAAGTCAGACACGACTGAGAGACTAAGCACAGCACACAGGTTCATTCATGTTCCTGCAAATGGCATTATTTCATTCTTTTGTACATGGTAACAGGACAGTTACAACCATTTCCAAAGCTGCTAGCTTTTCTGTAGTTATACCGAGCAGTCTTTATAAGTAACTGGAAAGGACCCAGAGAGGGAGAAGGAAAAAAAAACACGTTGTCTCCTCATAGTATTTTCATCTGTAGAAGGGCTCCAAGTAGACTAACATCAACTTCATAAATCCTGAGAAAATGAAGTTTCATTATTGCTGTATTTAATTAAGCTCTCTTACAAGTTCCCACCTCCCTTCTAAGTAGAAAGAGGGAACGGAGACATTTTAGTTCAAGCCTATAATGTCAGTCCAATGCTCAAATCTGAACGAAGTCCTTAGATAATTTGATGTCTTTAGGATAAATGTTCTGCACTTTCCAGGTGGCACTAGTGGTAAAGAACCTGCTTGCCTATACAGGAGACGTAAGAGACATAGGTTCGATCCCTGGGTCAGAAAGAGCCCCTGTAGAAGGGCATCGCAACCCACTCCAATAGTCTTGCCTGGAGAATCCCATGGAAAAAGGAGTCTGGCAGGCTATGGTCCATGGGGTCACAAAAAGTAAGACACAACTGAAGCAACTTAGCATGCACAGGATGAATATTCAGTTTTTCAGAAGTCCTTGCTTCTTCTCTTCCCCAAAATTGTGTTCAAGGAAGGGGAGGAATCCTTGGTTCCAGACGGTGTCCCCTGCTTCAAAATGCCCAGTCTGGACTTGTTCCTGAACTGATAACCTTTAGGAAGCAGACAGCCGCTGGAGGGTTCTAGTGTCTCCTGCAGAAGACCCTAGCCGAGCAGTTCCATGATGGCCTGGTGGTTCTGTCTGGCTGACTCACATGAGTTCTGCCACATCCTTCCTCTGGCTGCCGGTCTATGTGGCCAAAGGGGGCTCACCTCTGTCGTGCCAGATGCCAAGGCAGGCCCTATGACTCTCGCTCGATTTGGTCCCCTTCCCCGTCAGGTCAGGGGAGGCACATGGACCCTTCTCAATCTCCTCCATACCACATAACTTGATATAGGAAATGCCTGGGAGAAGGAGATAATCCAGTCACCTTTCAGAGTCCCAAGACTAAAATGAACCACACCCTCCATCCTGGTAGGTAATGACCCAACACACCCATCTCCACCTGCCTCCTTTTTTTCCTTGCACAATCCCTGAAGCCAGAAGAGGTGAATTTTTATTTACCTCCCTTTCCTCACTTGCTAGGACTTGCCATCATCGCTTTCTTCTCCTCCTCCCAGATTTCAGGCATGGCTAAGCCTTCCTGGAGAATAGAATTCAAGAGAGGAAAAGATCATCTTTACCAACTAACATAAACCAAATTTGAAGTTTTATCATGAAGATGAACCTCATTATTCTGAGAAGAAAAGATCTCTACCAAATTCTCAGAGAGCTCTCTTAAAACCAGGCAAGGAATGATTTGGTGGTATCCTTGTATAAAGTCAACACAAATGGCATTTGAATTTGTACATAATTGGGATGCATAAGTATATCTGTAGCAACAAGGTGTGCAAAACTTGTGAATCCCCTGACTCGGCCCACAGGAGAACAGGATGTGACTATTATGCTAATGAGCTCATTAATATCATGAATACAATTAACAAATGAAGTTGATTATCACTGGCAAGCATTCATTATAAAGAGATAAGCTGCTGTGCCCAACCACACAAGTAACTATTTTGCTGTGTTTGTCCAGAAGCATTCTTTTCATCTTTGCTCATTTATTACTGTTAAATGGATAAATGCCTGGGAATGTGGGTTCAGCTCATTACTTATATATATTACCTTGATTATAATTTGACCTCATGCACATTTCAGTTTGAAGAACCCTACAAAATATCACTCTTATTTATAATACAGCCGCACTACCAAGTCTACAGAGAAATAACATCCTAATTGGAAAGAATAACGGTTACCTTTGAGCATAAACTGCACATTCATTTAATCATCGATTTTATTCCTTTCTAATTATTGGTGGTTGTGCATCTCCTAGTAACTGAGATAGAGCTGTTTTTCCTCCTAATAACTCCTGAGAAATGGAAACCCTAATGATCAGATAAGTGGATTGGGAGGATGTAGTTTTAACATGCAGTTTATTGGGGCCGTCAAAAATTAAGAAATATGTAAGATTCGAACTTTAACTTCCTTAAGTTCTGTGGCCAAAGGTCTGTTTTTACATCACTTCTTCTCTATCTGTGTCATTAGATATACATCTTCTTTGCAGTTCAGAGTAAAATAATGTTGTTGCCAATACACCCAAAATTAAATATGTATGCATGCATGCTAAGTCTCTTCAGTCTTGTCCAACACTTTGCGACCCTATGGACTGTAGCCCTCCAGGCTCCTCTGTCCCTGGAATTCTCCAGGCAAGAATACGGAGTGGGTTTCCATGCCCTCCTCCAGGAATCTTCCCGACCCAGGGATCGAACCCGTTTCTCTTTATGTCTCCTGCCTTGGCAGGCAGGTTCTTCACAACTAGCACCACCTGAGAAGCCCTAAAATTAAATACACATCTTGTCAATGGCAGTTTTCCTTGCTACCCATCTATAAGAAGTGAAGACATGGTTCGCAGCTGTGGGTTTTGAACTCTTTGAAGAGAAGAATAAAGTTCATCTCCACGGGAAACTTCCCGATCACCAGCCCTCAGCACCACCCTCTGCACAGCCACCTAGGTTGTCTCCCCGCCCATCTCATCCTGCCTCCCACTCACTGAGTCACCCGTTGCATTAGTCTGCTCAGGCTGTCATCACAAAATAGCACAGGCTGGATGGCTCAAATGACAGACAGATACTGTCTCACAATTCCAGAGGCTGGAAGACCAAGACAAGGGTGCCAGCACGGCTGGATTCTGGAGAGAGCTCTCTCCCCAGGTGGCAGATGGCTGCCTTCTTGCCACGTCCTCCAGTGGTGAAGAGACACCTCTGACGTCTCTTTCTCTTCTTATAAGAGCACCAGCTCTATCATCAAGGCCCCACCCTTGTGACCTCATTTAAACAATCACCTCCTTACAGGCCCTGTATCCAATACAGTCACACAAGGCTTGGGACTTCCATATATGAATGGGAGGGGGACACAATTCAGCATCCTTAATTACAATCAATATCCTGAGTGGGGAGATTGGCTGGTAGGTAGCAAGGCTCAGCCAACTCACCAGTTTGGCCATTTGGCTCCTGAAAATAACTTCTCCAGGTGGCCCTTTGCAGAGACCAAGACATAAATTTCTCAGGGAAATTTTAAGGGTTGAAGGAGTATGGAAGGTGTCAGTTAGCCAAAAGACTTAGCCGTGATTATCTGAGCAAAAAAATGGCTCTGACTGTGCTCTGACTGTGGAAGGATGAACACAGGGTTACACTTCGGAGTGGACTGTCGCCTGCATCCTAAGATCTGAGAAGCACTGGAAATGTCCTCTAAAAATGTTTCTCTCATTGGCCTAATGCTTTCACCATTAGAGATGCATTCTATTGGCTTAAGGAAAAACGGCCCAATGTAGCTCTCAGTTAATAGAACACAGAGGGGGAAGAAGAGACTGCTTAATTGTGTTTTTTTGTTTGTTTTTGTTTTGTTTTGTTTTGTTTTTATTGTAAGAGCTTCTAGGGAAGGAACAGCATTTTGCTCACTTTGAGCCCTCACTTCACCTACCATGGTGACTTGCACAAAAATGGTGCTCATTAAGTACATCTTGAGTGACTGCATATTACCCTGAAGGAGCTGAATTTCTTTCATTTCCACAAGCCAAGTGCTGAGTAGAAACTAGTCTCTTCATTGTTCTCTATGTCTCTAAATATATTTGCCTATTTCATTTTCACTTCCTGAGCCAGAGTGTGAATGCCATACAAGGTCAAGCAATAAAACAATCTAAGCAGTCACATATTCATACTCACTTATTCCTAGACTTCTCCCCCACTTTGTGAATATGTTAAATAGAACACAAGTTAGTTCCTACTTGGTGTGGATCTGTATAACTGGAAGTCATTGTGGGCCACAGGATAATCACAACCAATATGCCATTCACGTTGCAAATAAATCTACTCTTTAGCATTCTAACCACTGATTCATTTATCGTATTTTCTGGTTGTTTTTATATCGGACAGCTAAATTTTCTGCCTTCTTCAGTTTGTGGCATTGGAAAAATATTTCTGTTTTGAAATTGCATCTCTTAGCTAGAGGAGTTGGCACTAAAAGAATGGACAAGTTAACATGCCAGAAGAAGGCCTTGCCCCCAAAGGCACAGACTCAGTGTTTCTGACAAGGGTGGGGCAGCAGGAGAAGGTGTTAGGCCGTGGCCAAGCGAAGGCGATGCTCGGTGACTTGGACCCCACATCAAGCTTTTCTCTAAATGCTAGTTTTTGACCCATCTGGTTGAAAGGAAGCAACAGAATCTCCCTCAAATTAGCAGAAGAAAACCAGCTCTGTTCAAAAGGTATATCTCTTGGGGAATCCAAGGACAAAAAATAGGAAAATCAGGACAAAAATAAAAACAGACCTCAGAGGACAAAACCAGAGCTTGTTGGGGACCGTCTGCAGCACGAGTTCCCTGATCTTTACACCAACACCACAGTAAAAATGGCTAGGTCCTTACTTCTGTCTGTCTCTGTGACTTAGTCCCTTCAGTTGCCAAGTGTGGCCCTGGGACATACATCATTGCATCACCTGAACTTGTCAGAATGCAGAATCTCAGGCCCCACCCCAGCCCTACTGAACCAGGATCTGCCTTTTAGCAAGATCCTTGGATGAGGAGAGAGAGATACATAGAGAGATAGAGAAATGATATAATAGGCGGGCTCCTTGGCAGTGGACTGACCATCCCTGAGGCAAGAGGTCACACTTGATTGTATTATCTTTAGGGTGTATAAACCAAAGGCCACGAGCAAGAAGAAAAGTGAGGTATGTCAGGCAAATTGGCTTACCTGCATATTTGAAATGTGTTTCTGAGCTCAGCGGAGCCTGAGTACATTTTGAGTGTTTCGCCCCTGAAAGCGTCTCTATTGCGGGCTGTTATTACCTTCTAACCCCTGAATTAGACATCCTTGTTTCTCAGGTGGCAAGCAATGTCAAGTGTCATTAGCAGAGTGAATGTTTGTGAGCCCTCCTGTCCCACCAGAAAAATACGTTCAACGCACACAGAAAATGAAAGAGAAAAGGGAGCTCTTTATAATTCTCACCACTTCAGTGATGCAGTAACGAGCTCTCACCGCCCCTCTTCTTCTCTAAAATCCGAATCCCTCCAAAGCAGGATGTGCACTGATGCTTTCATCTTGGGTGGTGGTTTCTATACCTGCAGGTACAGAACAGACCTCGATGTCATTTTCTCAGGATTTAAACCTAACTTGAGGAGGCAAGCCTGTGGGTAGCTAATTAATAGATTTTTTCTTTTTTTCACAATTGCATGTATCTGGAATTTTCTGATTAAATTTCTGAGCCAATTAAAAACAAGACCAGAAGATTAATAAGCGTTTTCTTCCTGCCTTGTGGAGTTGAAAACTGGCTGGGGAAGCCCCCAGGCAAACTTCTGAGTTGGGAGACATACCATAATAGAGTGGAAGGCTGTGGGCACAAGGGTTCAAAATAGGCACTGTTTCTCCCTCTTTCTCTCTCTCTCTCTTCCTCTCCCTCTCCTCTCCCCCACCCAATAAAGCACTAATCTCTCTGTATCTGTGCTCTAGTTTTCAGCACACAGAAGCTTTTTTCTTATCTACCAACAGCCAGAAATACAGAACCCTCCCAGGATCACAGGATTTCTACTATACCCCAAAAGTCCATTTTCTGTGTCCTGCCATTCAACACACATTCAATGGGTCCTGCTCCCTGGGGACAGACAGCCTGCATCCTGCCCTATCCTCCTGGGGCTCCTGCCCTGAGCACACTCTCTTCTTATCAGAAGAGACATTGGCAACTCACTTTTGTTAAGAATGTTCAGAAGCAACCATGTGCTAAAGAGAGATTAAGACCTAAAAGAGGCTCTCTCTGTGGTGTCACTTTTATAAATACAAGGAGTCAGAGGGAAGAGAGCTTCAAAGAAAAAATGTACTAAAATGATGCCCAGAACAGCATCTGCAGGTTAATACTTTTTCAAACCGTGTGGTTCTAGTGGGTGTTTCCAACATGTCTCAAGAGGAGGGTGCCTGATCCAAGATGGGCCAATCATAAAGTCTCAACCCTATCACTGGGACTGGCCCAGGAATAGACATGTGACCCAAGTCAAGCCTATCAGAATTTTACTCGGGATTTTTTTCAAGCCTGAGAGATGGAAGAGTCTTTCCTCTCTACTCTTGGAAATGTAAATATGCCAGCTTGGAACTACAGCAACAACAACCCCAGGCACACGAGAAGCCAGTCTGAGCAGATGCTCAAAGGTGAGGCTCAAAGAAGCCAAGACAAGCAATGAAGAGCAGGAGGAGCCCTTACAATGCCCAAGTCCCTGGTGCCAGTTTACCCCTGTGCCTACTCTGGCCCCGCCCTTGTCTGCTTTCCCTAGTTCAAGTTCAGTTTCTTTCATTTGCCACCAGGAGAGTACTACCTAATAGGTCCAGGACCTCCCCTGCTGCTATAGATGCTCTCAGTGAAACCCCCTCCCTCCCTTTTAAAACAGAAATGCTACCTTATGAACAGGCAGAATTGATAGAATTGTAAAGATTCACATCACAATCCAATCAGATTTAAAGGGATAAGAAAAGATGAAGAAAAAACAAAGACAACTGTCCAAGCATTTTTATGTCAAGATCTAATTGCCATTTTACACAAGCCTCTATCATTAATGGAATATTCCTAGATTTTTCTATTTATATGGATTGCACACAGCACACTCACACTCACATCAACAAAGAGCATTCAG
This sequence comes from Cephalophus harveyi, assembly GCA_006410635.1. Lineage (NCBI taxonomy): Eukaryota > Metazoa > Chordata > Mammalia > Artiodactyla > Bovidae > Cephalophus > Cephalophus harveyi. The sequence goes on from SJYT01072645.1 coordinate 167,686, forward strand.
TAGTGAAAGTGTGTGTTAGCCGCTCAGTTCTGTCCAATTCTTTGCAATCCCATGGACTGTAGCCCACCAGGTTCCTCTGTCTGTGGGATTTCCTAGGCAGGAATACTGGGGTGGGTTGCCATGCCCTCCTTCAGGGGCTCTTCCTGACCCAGGGATTGAACTCAGGTCTCCTGCATTGCAGGCGAATTCTTTGCCATTAGGTCCTTGCCAACGCAGAGGATAGAGGACTGAACTGAACATCCCTTGAGTTCAACAGAGACGGTGAGTCGGCAGAGAACCTGTGACTTTGGTGACCAGTCACTTAACTCTGGGACTCTGTTTTCTCATCTGAAAAAGGACTTTAATAAAAAAGGAAATTGGCTGGGGACGGCGGGGGGTGGCGAGAGTTAAGACTCCACACTCCCACTGCAGGGACACAGGTTCAATCTCTAATCAAAAAACTAAGATCCCACATGTTGCATGGTACAGCCAAAAAATAAAAAAATTAAAAATAATAAAGTAAATTTAGAAAGAACTAATAAACTCAGCAAATAGCTGGATATAAAGTTAACACACAAAAATCAGTTGCATTTCTGTACACTGATAGTGACCAATCTAAAAAGGGAATTATAAAAATAATTTCATTTAAAATATTATCAAAAAATAAAATACTTAGGAACTGATCAAGTAGGTAAAAGATTTGTACAATGAAAACTACATAATATTGCTGAAAGAAATTAAAGAAGACATGAATAAATGAAAACATCCTTTGGATGTGATAACTTCATGGGTTGGAAAACTTAATGTTGTTAAAATGTCAGTATTACCCAAAGCAATCCACAGACTCAATGCAGTCCCTATCAAAATCCTAAAGATATATTTTTAAGAAATAGAAAAATCCATCCTAAAATTTATATGGAATCTCAAGGGAGAGTAAACCAAGGTTCATGCATTCTCAGGTCAATTCCAAGCCAGAACAAGTCTTTTGACAAAAATTTCTCAGGGACCTACAGCAAAGATGTCTAGGACTGTTTCATCCCAAGCAGGCATCACAATTTATTATAAAACCAAATTTATTAAAACAGGATGGCACTGTCCAAAGACTCAAGATAAATCTATAGTTTTGAGTAGAAAACTATGAAAAAAGTCTTAAAAGTTAATGTGGGGACTTCCCTGGTGGTCCAGTTGTTGAGAGTCTGCCTGCCAATTCAGGGGACACAGGTTTGATCTCAGTTCCGGGAGGATCCCACAAGCCATGGAGCCACTCAGCCCGTGTGTCAGAGCTACTGAGCCCACGTGCTACAACTACTGAGGCTGACGAACCCAGACCCCATGCTCCGCATCCAGAAAAGCCACTGCGATGAGAAGCCAGTGTGCACGATGAAGACCCTGTGTGGCCAAAAATAAAACCAAATAAATACAAATAAATTTTTTTAAAAAAAGAATTAATGTGGCTTATTCCATAGGCTCAGGTATAAATTCAGTTACAGCTCTTCTACTTGTCTAATTGCTCAAGTTTCCCACCTGCCTACTAGTAAGAAATTCACAATCTTCTTCAGATTTCCCTTCATTCCAGCCAAATTGCACAGGAACTGCAAGGGCCTATAGCGTCCAAGAGAACTGGGGTTCAGTCTGCCACCCTCATCCTAGCACAATGGGAACTGGGTCTAATCAAGTCACTGTTTCCATAGTTTCTCATTGTAATGCAGTAGTCTTAGTGAAAAAAAAGATCCTACATATTTTGCCAGCTGTTGCTAGCCCACTGCTACAATAAGATTTTTGTGGATGCAGGTTTCTGCATAGGCAGCTTCTTCAAGGAATGCTCTTTGTGCTAAGTTCAGTCAAGAGCACCAAATTTCTTGGGGCTCTCAAGTCTGCAGTTCCTCGTGGTCTGTTTTCTCCATTCCCCTTACAGCCACCTTCCAGGGTACCAGATAAACACTTAATAGAGTAGAAGGAGGCCAAAGTAGGCAGCAAATAATAAAAGACTTTTGCTGGCTTTTGTCCCCACTTTCTAGGAGATGGCCTCCTAAATCCAGAATTTCCTGATAATAGAAGTGTCTTTGTTATTCATGGTGGGTCCATCAGACCTCACATGATTGTTTATGCTAACAAAGTGATTCCCGGTGCACCTCTAAGGTGACTGAGAATAAGGGCTGGCCATACCAGAAAGAACCAACTGTGTGATTAGAGGGTTGAGCTTTAAAACACAGGATATTAGCCCAATCTCTAGGGAGGGAAAGGAGACTGGCGATTTAGCCACACGCCAGTGATTACATCAACCATACCTATGTATGACACCTTGATAAAAACACCAAAGCATGGTGAAAAATGGCCATGGGACCTCTGAATTTGCAGCTGGTGCTTGAAACTGAGGGCACTCTTGTAGATAATTGTGCTTTTACCTCAAATAAATAGAGGACTTAGAAATAATGCAGGCAAGAAAATGTGGCAGTAGAGATGGGCAAAAGTGGACAGGTTCGAGATGTAGAGCGAAATCAATAGGACTTAATGATGGATATTGTCATATATAATTCTAAAATGCAAATTTTTAAAAAAACAATGAGTTATCAATCTTACTGTTACAGAAAAATTTTAATAGAAATTATAAAAACATGGTTTTTTAAAATCATAACCAAATAATACCCGTATGTATCACTGCATAATAAGGATAAGGAAAAGCAAATAACTCTAATCTTTATTTTCATGTGCACTATTTCACACAAATCACATCAGTCAGGGACTAATAGATATAACTTCAGGGAAAGCAAACTATAAACCATATAGAGATTTGCTATTTTTTAAGTCATTAACATTATAATCTCGTGTCATCTATCATAGGACTTGTCACTATCATACAAGCCTCAGAACTGTGCCTAATTGACTGAGTAGAAAATAGCTTTAAATTTTTATCTTCCTTTTTCTGTGGTTGAAATTTAAATCAAGCCAGTATTACAGTGCTCATCAATGAGCTTGCCCAAAGGAAAAACCTTAAGAGAAGCTTATATAATGAAAGAGCTAGCACAAGAGCCAGAGGAAAACAGGGAACCCACTGCACACCACCACCTGCAAATGAAACCCGTAGCAGTGGCTCAGAGCTTACTTTGTACTCTGAAGTTGCAAAGCATGAGGACAAACTGCAAAGGTCCTGGGATTCCACCTGGTGGGCCAGTGGCTAAGACTCCACTCTCCCAGGGCAGGGGGCCTGGGTTCAACCTCTAGTCAAGGAACTTGATCCCACATGAGCAACTGAAGATCTTGCATGCTTCCGCATGCCACAATGAAGACTGAAGATCCTGCATGCCACAAGTGAGACCCCACTACAGCCAAATAAATAAATAAATATTTTTAAAAGCACTTTTAGTTCAGTCGCTCAGTCATGTCCGACTCTTTGTGACCCCATGAATCACAGCACGCCAGGCCTCCCTGTTCATCACCATCTTCCAGAGTTCACTCAAACTCAAGTCCATCAAGTCGGTGATGCCATCCAGCCATCTCATCCTCTGTCGTCCCCTTCTCCTCCTGCCCCCAATCCCTCCCAGCATCAGGGTCTTTTTCAATGAGCCAACTCTTTGCATGAGGTAGCCAAAGTTTTGGAGTTTCAGCTTCAACATCAGTCCTTCCAATGAACACCCAGGACCGATCTCCTTTAGAATGGACTGGTTGGATCCCCTTGCAGTCCAAGGGACTCTCAACGGTCTTCTCCAACACCACAGTTCAAAAGCATCAATTCTTTGGCGCTCAGCACATGAGGTAGCCAAAGTTTTGGAGTTTCAGCTTCAACATCAGTCCTTCCAATGAACACCCAGGACCGATCTCCTTTAGAATGGACTGGTTGGATCCCCTTGCAGTCCAAGGGACTCTCAACGGTCTTCTCCAACACCACAGTTCAAAAGCATCAATTCTTCGGCGCTCAGCTTTCTTCACAGTCCAACTCTCACGTCCATACATAACCACTGGAAAAACCATAGCCTTGACTAGACGGACCTTTATTGGCAAAGCAATGTCTCTGCTTTTGAATATGCTATCTAGGTTGGTCATAACTTTCCTTCCAAGGAGTAAGCGTCTTCTAATTTCATGGCTGCAGTCACCATCTGCAGTGATTTTGGAGCCCCAAAAAATAAAGTCTGACACTGTTTGCACTGTTTCCCCATCTGTTTGCCATGAAGTGATGGGACCAGATGCCATGATCGTTTTCTGAATGTTGAGCTTTAAGCCAACTTTTTCACTCTCCTCTTTCATTTTCATCAAGAAGTTTTTTAGTTTCTCTTCACTTTCTGCCATAAGGGTGGTGTCATCTGCATATCTGAGGTTATTGATATTTCTCCCGGCAATCTTGATTCCAGCTTGTGCTTCTTCCAGCCCAGCGTTTCTCATGATGTACTCTGCTGCTGCTGCTGCTAAGTCACTTCAGTCGTGTCCGCATTTAAGTTAAATAAGCTGGGTGACAATATACACCCTTGACGTACTCCTTTTCCTATTTGGAACTTTACTTCTGTCAAAATAAAATCAAAGCTAATAGTCCTCAATGGCTTTGAGAATCAACTGGCCAAAGAGGCAGACTGTCACATGTGTCTATATCCCATGGATACAAGCAACAGGAAAGACTGGAAAGGTAGGCACTTGAGAAATTGTTTCCCCACAATTAGGGGCATGGGGAAGGGTAGGGAAAATGAAATGTTCCCTGTGCAGCTTTCTTTAAACATCTTTATTTCTGTCCCTGAGTAACCCGGATGTCTGCAAACCACACCAGCCTATGAGATCACAGTAACAACAACACGCACATATTGCTGTTTCCTAGCCTAGTGTTATTAAGCTAAGCAGCTGCCACTTCAAAGCCTCACCCATTCTGAGACTCTCCGCGTGTTGTTATGCTCAGACAGAAGTCTGTTCATATCCCCCTGCTCCAAATGTCCACTGTCAAAGAGCCACTTGAGGGAGGTGCCCTGACCCTGCCACAGATGCCCATGTCCTCATACTCTGAGGGCCACCCTGGGAGAATGGCCTCATGCCCAGTGCTGACACCCAGATTTCCAAGCAGGAGCAGCTGGTTCGCCAAGGCTCACAACATCCTTCATCAAAGTGATCCCTTCTCTTCTGCTGTCTCCCTCCACTGCTGCCTAAAATACATTTTACTTACTCTCAGAGTCAGACCAACAGCAACAGATGGCCATGCCAATCCCAAGCCACAAATCCCTCGGGAGCCCAAGCAAGGCTCGGTTCTGTGCAGACACGGGGAATAAACTGAGAGAGAGAGGGATGCAGTAAAGTATTAACACTTGATGAACCTGGAAGACAAAGCTTATACATCTATTCATTGTTCTAGGATTTCCATTTTTCTGTAGATTTGAAATATTTCAAAATAAAAAGTTGAAGGAACAATTTAAAAATAAAAGGACTACAGAAGATAGAAATAAAATTGCTTTAATGATTACATCCTAAATATGGTTCAATATATAGGGCTTCCAAGGTGGCTCAGTGGTAAAGAATCTGCCTGCAATGCAGGATATGCAGGAGACCTGGGTTCAATCCCTGGGTCAGGAAGATCCCCTGGAGGAGGAAATGGCAACCCACTGCAGTATTCTTTTTTTTTTTAATTGAAGGATAATTGCTTTACAGAATTTTGTCGTTTTCTGTCAAACCTCAGCATGAATCAGCCATAGGTATACATTTATCCCCTCCCTTTTGAACCTCCCTCCCATCTCCCTTCCCACCCCACCCTCTAGGTTGATACAGAGCCCCTGTTTGAGTTTCCTGAGCCATACAGCAAATTCCTGCTGGCTCTATTTTACATATGGTAATGTAAGTTTCCATGTTACTCTTTCCATACATCTCACCCTCTCCTCCCCTCTATCCATGTCCATAAGTCTATTCTCTATGTCTGTTTCTCCATTGCTACCTTGTAAATAAATTTTTCAGTACCATTTTTCTAGATTCCGGATATAGTGTTAGAATACAATGTTTATTTTTCACTTTCTGACTTACTTCACTCTGCATAATAGGTTCTAGGTTCATCCACCTCATTAAAACTGACTCAAATGTGTTACTTTTTATGGCTGAGTAAAATTCCATTGTGTATATGTACCACAACTTCTTTACCCATTCATCTGTCAATGGACATCTAGGTTGCTTCCATGTTCTAGAGGTTGTAAATAATGATGCAATGAATAATGAGATACGTGTGTCTCTTTCAATTTTGGTTTCCTTAGGGTATGTGTCTAGGAGTGGGATTGCTGGGTCATATGGTGGTTTTATTCCTAGCTGTTTAGGGAATCTCCATACCATCTTGCATCGTTTACACTCCCACCAACAGTGCAAGAGCATCCCCTTTTCTCCACACCCTCTCCAGCATTTGTTTGCAGACTTTTTGGTGATGGCCAGTGTGAGGTGATATCTCATTGTGGTTTGGATTTGCATTTCTCTCATAATGAGCGATGTTGAGCACCTTTTCATGCGTTTGTGCCATCTGTATGTCTTCTCTACTCCAGTATTCTTGCCTGCAGAGTCCAATGGACAGAGGAGCCTGATGGGCTACAGTCCACGGGGGACACAAAGAGTCAGATACAGCTTAGCAACTGAGCATGTACCTGGCACACACATATAGTGTATAATCATTAAAACAAGAAATGATGATGACCTGGGCTAGGGCAGTGACAGCGAGCATAGAAGCTAGATTTGAGAGAGAGATGTCTGGCTGGAAACAAGAGGATGTGATTTATTGGATATGTGGTATGAGGGAGGGAGGAGTCAAGGGTGACACTATGATATACAGGTTGGGACAGATGATTCAAGAAGAGGACAACACATGTGGACATGGAACAGAGGAAGAGGGTGGGATGAATTGGGAGATTGGGATTGAGGTATGTGCAGTGTCGTGCATAAAACAGATAGCTAGTGGGAACCTGCTATATAGCACCGGGAGCTCAGCTCGGTGCTCTCTGGTGCTCACCCTAGAGGGGTGGAATGGGGGGCGGGGGGTCCAGAAGGGAGGGACTACATGTGTACATGTAGCTGGTTCACTTCATTGTGCAGCAAAAACTAGCACAGCATGGTAATGCAACCATGCCCCCAATCAAAAGTTGATAAAAGAGGACAAGAGATCAGCTCTGTTTGGACAGGACATCCAGGTAGGGATGGTCACAAGGCACACTGGACCATGAACAGAGCTGAATTTATGAGGAGTTAGGAGTCGGTAGAAGCTGGAGCTGGTGCATGCATCAGGTCCTCCACAAAAAGTAAGAAGGAGAGGAGAAGAAGGGGAACTGCTTGGAGGACCACCTGCTCGGAGAGGCTGAGAGGAATCCCTCATTTCCAAAACAAAGCGCTCCGTGGGAATCCCGCACTCTATATCATCTCCCTGTATAATTCATTCCTGGGCAAATTCCACTCCTCATTAACGTTTCTTCTTTCCTTAGATTGTTTTTTATTATTTCAGTTTTATTATGCTGGTACAAAAGCCAAGTACTCCTTCTAATAAATGGCCTTTTTCATCTGTTATATCACCCAAATGAATTCAAGCGCTTATAATTAGCAAGGTTTACATAACAGGTATAATTTCTTGATAATAAAGTCAGGCCATTATCATTGGTTTTTCTTAATGGGAGCATTTTGCTTTTGAAATAAACAGCAGGCATTAACCAAAGATATCTGGATAGTAATAATATCCAGCTCTGATCATAACCCGTTTGCTACTCTCTTGAAACTAATCATAATTCTACAACAAAATAAAAACATTAGGGGATTAATAAAAGCCATTTTATCAGACAAGGCTCATTCTTCTTTAGTGCTATATTTGTCACACAAGGGAAAATTATTTTATTACATGGATAGCAATGCATTTATGACAAGGCACTTGAAAAATAAGTCTGACACTCATTTTGAAATGAAATTCCATTTCTTAGTAGTCAAAAGCCATGCAGTCATCAAAATCCTTTAAAAAAAGAAAAAAAAAAAAACCACTGCATGCTTTTTGTGCTTTTAAGGGTTTTGTTCTTAAATAAAAGGACTTAGTAGGTGCAAGTATTAACAGTTTAGACTGTTGATATATGGTTTAAGTTAAATTGGAAATGAAATTCAGTACTATGGTCATACCAGATCAAAATAATTAGGCAAAAGAAAGGATTTTTTTTAATTAATCAGTAATTTTATATAGGCAAGCAGATAATTTCAAGGAAGGGGGAGGGGAGAAAAGCCACTTCTTCACTTAGAAGATAAATGGATAAATCATTGGTCTTGTCACCTATGTGTCACTGGCTTACCCCATCAGCCACTTAGGAAATGCCAAGGTTCTGCAAAGTATCAGCTACCCCACCCCAGTTCCACCCCCGAACAAGTATGTCTATTCAGGGTGGAAGAGACTACCCATCAGACTGGTCTCCCATTTCATAATACAAAGTTGTAACTGGAAAGCATCTGCCCAGCCTGGAAAACCCAGTTCCCACTCCTTTTGCACCTAGGTAGAAACTCATAATCCATTCTCACTGTGAAGTGTGCCACTTCTGGACCTGGGCTTTTAAGAAGGCAGGCATCTCTGCTCCAGTCTCTCTTTTTTCCCTCCTCCACCAGCTCGATGCAGATGACAGCTAGGTCCAAGGGAACTGCGGAATCTCCAGACGGAGGTCTCCTGGGCCCCTGAATCCACACATGGAGAACCATCCGCTCTCCGCTGGCCTGCATGTGAACAAAATATAAATTCTTATTGCGCCTGAGCCATTATGCATTTGGGGTGTATATGTTGCAGCAAGTTATCCTTTGTAAGATACCAGAGATGGCATGTATGTGCTGCTCGTAGACAAGTCAAATCCACTATCCAGTCGGCTACTGTGTACCGTAGCTTTTTTCTCTCTATTTTCTGCTCTATTCCTCGAACAGGAGGCATCCCATTGTCAACTAGGTACCACTACATCGACTGGGCTTCACTCCTCATGACCTCAGTCAGCAACATGTGCTGCTTCTGTTGGGATCAGCAGACTGGCTGCCACAGCCACTGAGTTCCTCTGCCTCCACTGGTACTTCTGCATAAACTGGGTGCCGCATATGCTCTGACCTGCCACCACCACCCTTTCTGCATGCTGTTACCTCTCCAGCTAGAGCCCATAAAGTACTGAAATGCCTCCAAGGTTTGTGAGGAAATGTAAGTGAGAGGGGTTTTGCAGGTGGCTCAGTGGTAACGAGTCCACCTGTCAGTGCAGGAGATATGGGTTCGATCCCTGGGTCTGAAAGATCCCCTGAAGAAGGAAAGGGCAACCCACTCCGGTATTCTCACCTGGAAATCCCACGGTCAGAAAAGCCTGGCAGGCTAAGGTCCAGGATGTCGCTAAGAGTTGGGCACAGCTTAGTGACTAAACAACAATATAAGTGAGAGTGTCTCTCTCCGTTTCAAAGTCAAACTCATTTGGCTCCAAGCAACTGAAAGAGAAAGCCCAGTTCATGGTGGCTTAAGCAATAAAAGCATTTCTCACCTCATGTGACAAGAAGTCCAAGTGTGCTGAACTCCAGATTGGGTGCACAGCTCCCCAACACCATCAAACATCTTATTTCTTTTTATCTTGACTTTGTCCTTCTCCTCTGTCAGCTTTACATTCTCAGTTATCACAAAATAATGGCCACCAGCCCAAGCAGTATATCCTCATACAACATCAGTTGGGTAAAAAAATAGGAGACGTTTTTCCCAGAAGCCCAACTGCAGATATCTCCCACCATAGCATTGGCCTTACATACATAGCCACCCTGACTCCAGAGAGCATTGGAAAAGGAAAACCCTGTTGAAAGGAAAGAGATTGCCAAGGAACTTCCCTGGCAGTCCAGTGGTTAGAACTCTGGGCTTCCAATGCCGGGGGTACAGGTTTGAACCCTGGTCCAGGAACTAAGCTGCTGCATTCCCCACAGCTCAGGTGAGAAATTTTTTTTTTTTTAAAGGAATGATATTGCCATTCATGACTAAAACCCATCATGATTTTAGTGCCTAACTTGGTGCCACTGCCCCCACCCCAAAAACAATTGTGTTTACCATGAAGGAGAGAAATGGCTATTGGGGGTGGAGAGGCAACCCACAATGGCTGCTAGATTCCAATACCACCACACTGCCTCCCACACAGGCAGGGCAGCTGAAAGCTTCTCTGCCTTCTGTGACCCACACCTGTGCCCCTGCGGAACCAGCCAGGCACAAGGTTAAGTGGTAGACATCTGCCCTCTATGTTACACGCACATTTGCTGTCTTTGGCTTTGATAGTGGGTCAACCATTACTAAGCCTGTCTCTCTCTCAATATGATCGCTCACCTAGTCGTAAAATGGCTTCCTCGCGCTGGCACCCCTCCAGCTTGAGAAATGACCTCACCATACCCGTGTATACTATACCTCATAATGGTCATCATTTGGCCTCAAGCCGCAGATTACCAGCCCAGTCGTATCACTTCTCATTTTTGCCTTGACAGAGCTGGGCTTCAAATTGACAAGCATATCATTTTTAATACATAGAAAAAACACTGGCCAGAATGTGTTAGAAAAAAAGAAAGGCGCCTTCTCCAAAAAGAAAATATCACTGGTGTTCAAGTTGCCTTAACAATAAACACTATTAATGACAACAAATTGTTTGTTCAATATTAACTGCATTTAACTGTGAGACAAATCAAAGATCGCCACAGGGAACACACGACTTGTTAGGGATGGTATGTTTTAATAATTCTGAGAGAAAAATTCTAATTCATCCACAACGTCAAAGGGTAACATTTCCCAGGGGAAATGAAATTAATCATAGCAAAGGAAAATGCAACTGAGTTAAATGCATTTTTTTTTATGCTATTAATACTTTTCTTCTACTTTTCTGAGTGAATTCCCAAAGTGATGGGCTCTTGTTGGCGAAAAACTCCAGAACAATCCGAGATGAGGCTTTCTGATCACCCATGCTTCATATCTGGGCCAATTCACAGGCCTTTGAGACAAGACAGACAGCGCCGCTTACACTAGGTTTCCAAAAGAGAGAGTGAATTTTGTAAAACACATTATCTATCGAGATGGTAACAGGTAAGATGTCTTCGGGGCTTCAGTTTAGGTCGGTGATTTCTAATCTACATAAATTTCCTTGGAACTGACTGTAAGCTAGTTAAATGGTTGGCTGGTGACAAAAAGATGAGGAAAATAATGCATGCATATAAAGCAGCACAAAAGCTTTGGAGGGATTTGTATCTATTCTGCAATTATGTTGGCGCATGGGAAATTAAAATTCTTGTTGGCCTCTCCGTTCGCTTTCTCCCTCCCTCCAGGCCCCCTCATCTTGTCCCCAATAAATGAGCTCTTGGAGGAAAAGGTAGTTTGAGGTGGAAGAAAGCAAAGAGAAAGATGAGAGAGCAGGATGAAAAGACAGCCCAGCGAGGGCCTCCCTGTTCCCCAGTGAGGCACGGGGCTCTCGCTCAAGCAGGAAAGGCTGTTTAATTAAAACCTGTGGTCGGTTCAAGGAAGAAAGTAGTTCAGATGAATAGTTTTCCTCATAGATCCCTCATTACAGCTTGCACTTTGGGCTGTTTTTGTTATTTCGCTAGACCAGGGGCGAACAGGGACAACTCTAGCCCAGCACCTCTGTTTGTGTCACCCTCAAGAACGATTTTCACATTTTTGCATAAATGTCTACATATTTACTCCCAGTTTTTCCTCTTAAGGCCTGCCAAGTCTAAAACACTTACTCTCTGGCCCTTTAAGAAAAAGGTTTCCACTCTCCTCTAGTTGAGACCTCCAGGGGGCAGCACTGCTCAGTACATTCCTTTTCTTTTTTTAGTAAAACTCTTGGATTCTATAATGTCTGATGGTTAGATTTTTTAAAGCTCCAAAAGAGAATCCTAAATGCAGGAAGACATTTTTAAAAAGGAAGAAGAAGAACCTAAGGCTTAAAGGTGCTAATTGGCTGGTCAAAAGTCGGTACAAGGAGACACAGCAGACCCCTACCTTGGAAGAATCTGTCCCAACTTGGAGAGGATAGTAAGAAGTTTTATAGTAATGGTGCAAAGAGGGTGTGATCAGCTTGTGGACATACTTCTGATGGATTGGTGGTGAGGTCAGTAGTAGTCAGCATCACCAACCTTAAGGTTCCAACTGGTCTGGGGTCTTAAATGCTTGTGGGCAGAGTACTATACTTAATCCGTAAACTTCTCCCACCTGTAGCGGGTTTCAGAGATTGCAGTTCAGCTGCAAAACAGCTCAAAGATATTGTTGTGTGTATCCATTGATAGGGAAGGGTTTCCCTGGTGGCTCAGTGGGTAAAGAATCTGTCTGCAATGCAAGAGACACAGGAGACGCCAGTTTGATCCCTGGGTTGGGAAGATCCCCTGGAAAAGGAAATGGCAACCCACCCCAGTATTCTTGCCTGGAACATCCCATGGACAGAGGAGCCTGGCAGACAGGCCACACAGTCCAAAGGATTGCAAAGAATAGAATACGACTTAGCAACTAAACACACTTTTTGATAGGGAACCAGGACCTTGCCCTGGAGTTGCACTATTGCGTCTCTTGACTGTTTCTCCCTGGTCTCCCTCCTTTCCCTAATTAGCAACTGCTTAAATATGCCCATTGGAATTCAGGAAAGGTCGTGGAGGCTGATTTTCCAAAAATCAAAAAAACAATGGACACAGGAAGGCTCTGTGCCCAGAAGCCCGGGCAGGACCCTGCAGAGGGTACCTTGATGGAGAGAGGCCGATGCGTTTTTTAAAAAAGCAAACAAACAAACTAATCTTATTCCTAAGGAGAGGTACAGTTTGAGGCTCAATCCCTGGGTAAGCGACAAACCTGACATTGTCCTAAAAAATGTATTTATGATTATATGGGCATTTGGGGAGGCACTGAAAAACACGCTTACTGTGAGGCTCAAAACTGATTTATGATGTACTTAATGGTAAACTAAGAGAGGAGAAACACATTGAGAAAATAAAATAAATTTCTTTCATTATGTTTACTAAGAATTACAACGGTGAAAAAATAATTTGCTTGGTATGTTTTATGCCCATTTTGAATGTCTCAAGTGATAAGAGTTTCTGACTCTTTCCTTGGGGGAGGTGGGGACTATCCCTAAGCTGATACTTTTCATTGTCATTCATGTTTTCTAGGCAATAGCTCAAGGTCTAATAGGTTTACTCACCACTCTACACAGATACTGAATTGAAACCATTCTAATAATACCCAAACTGTATTCTAATTTTTTTGCTATGCTTTCAAAAGCTTGGGGATATAAAACCTTGATGTGTATATTTTAACAAATATTGATGCTTTCTTTGGAATTTGGGAGGCAAGTGGCAATGGATTGGATATAACTAAATGAATTGGATATAACTAAACACTTTGACCTGTCATCTGGGCAGTTGTGATTAGCCTAATTCTACTGCATAGGTGAATTATGCTTTTATGTTATCTAGACAATGTTAGAGAGAAACCCTTCATTCCTCTCCCGGGTGCTCTTTTGAAAGTCTTGCTGCTCTAGTTAGTTCAATGCTATTTATTTTCACTTGTGTTCATTACTTTAGTCCTCAGGAGTAATGTTCAATGTTTAGCAACAATAAATTTTATTTCCCACGTGACAGCCTGGTTACAAAGCTGATACAAATCCCTCTAAATCTTTTGTGTCGCCTAGTATGCATTCATTATTTTCTTCATCTTTTTGTCACCAGCCAACCATTTAACTTGTTTACAGTCAGTTCCAAAGTAATTTGTGTAGATTCGGAATCAAGAGTAGGCAAAGCCCTCCAGGCATCTCACTTGGCCCTCTCAGCTGTGGATTGGGGTCTTCCTCTAGCAAACCAATCCCTCATCCACCCTCTTTAGAGCTGCGATGTTGGCTTATTTAACTTCCAACTTCAGAACACACACTCTCTAATCATAATCAATCGACCAACAATTATTTATTTCTATCCATGTAATGCTCTCCTAAGGAGTTGCTCCGGGTAAAAAAATCAATAAATAAAACCAAAATAAATGACAACAGATGGCAAAAAGGCAATATGAAACAAGTGATTTTTCAGAGTTGATTTAAATGCTTAGCTAAGCATTCCAGGAAGTCTTGTCATTTCAAAAGTGAGTGTTGTACATACAGGGTAGAGGGAATCAAGTGGTCCTCAACTAAAATGTCTCTCGGTGTTAATTTATCAAAGGGTGGACCAAGACAACCTACATTAAAATATATTTTGACTATTCAAGCTGTTTTGGACAGTTTTTAAATATTACTCCTGTAAAAGTAAAAATGGAATTAGTATTGCTAAAAGAGCTCTCTAAAATAGAGCTGAGAGGCCACTGAGAAAGTCTGTGTGTACACATCTCAACTGGATGGTTCAGTTCAGTTCAGTTCAGTCGCGTCCAACTCTTTGCGACCCCATGAATCGCAGCACGCCAGGCCTCCCTGTTCATCACCATCTCCTGGAGTTCACTCAGACTCACGTCCATCGAGTCTGTGATGCCATCCAGCCATCTGACCTTTTTTTTTAATCAACAACTTATATTGCAAATCACATATCTCATAGAAAAAAAAACAGGGCATCAGTTCAGGTTGTATGAAAAATAATAAAATGCAGGCTTGTCCTGGTTGCTCTGTTAACACCTGGGACAGGCTTTCCCCAACATCAGGCGCAGCAGCAGTCCTTGTCGGCTGCCTCTTGCCAGATGCACTCTGGGCACAGTCGGCACACCCAGGGGCCATCAGGAGCAGCAGCTCTTGCAGGAGGTGTATCTGTAGGTTTCACAGATGCAGGAGTTGCCAATCAAGCAGGAGCAGTTGGGGTCCATTTGGAGGAGAGGTGAGGCTGGGGATCCAAAGCCAGAAAGCAGGCTCACTTGTCTGGTGGGAGGTGTGTTGGAGCCTAGGAACCCAGGTGCCCTAAAGGAATCTGGGCAACATCATCTCATCACTGGCAACCAGGATATCTACCCAGTGTTCCAGAGACTCAAGATACATATCAGACCTTGACTGTAAAATAGCTCGTGACAGCCAATTTACTGCATCCTTACCGTGAAACAACTCATGGTAGCCATCCCTTAAGGACAAATATTTCCTTCCCTGTGTCAGAGTACAGTCTCATGGTTTTTGGCTTTGTAAGCCTCTGACTCTTTCTCTTCCCCAGAATGCTTTCATTTTTACCTAAATCTGTGTCTCCAGAATTACAGTTCTTGAGATTCCAGATAAAGCTCTTTTCTTATTTGCAGCCTTCTGCACTAGGGGAGAAGGTTGCTGCTATTGTTGACACTCCAATACGACAAAAACTTCTTGTCCATTTAGGTTATATCAGAAATGGACAATGTAGTTTTCTCAAATGTTTATTGACTTCAGTTCAGTTCAGTTGCTCAGTCGTATCTGACTCTTTATGACCCCATGAACCGCAGCACGCCAGGCCTTCCTGTCCATCACCAACTCCCAGAGTCCACTCAAACCCACGTCCATCAAGTCGGTGATGCCATCCAACCATCTCATCCTCTGTTGTCCCCTTCTCCTCCTGCCCTCAATCTTTCCCAGCATCAGGGTCTTTTCAAATGAATCAGCTCTTTGCATCAGGTGGCAAAAGTACTGAAGTTTCAACTTCAATATCAGTCATTCCAATGAACACCCAGGACTGATCTCCTTTAGGATGGACTGGTTGGATCTCCTTGTAGTCCAAGGGACTCTCAAGAGTCTTCTCCAACACCACAGTTCAAAGGCATCAATTCTTCTGCATT
>SJYT01072645.1:184690-199153 GCA_006410635.1 Cephalophus harveyi
ACTGCCTTTCTTTGGGATTGGAATGAAAACTGACCTTTTCCAGTCCTATGGCCACTGCTGAGTTTTCCAAATTTGCTGACATATTGAGTGCAGCACTTTCACAGCATCATCTTTTAGGATTTGAAATAGCTCAACTGGAATTCCATCACCTTCACTAGCTTTGTTGAGAGTCACTGTTTACTCTGTCTTATGTTGAGAGCAGTAGAGAATGTCATGACTGGACTCAAAGTGATGATTGAAGACCCCTTAATACAAAGTTGTCAACAAGAAGGCCAAATCCAAAAGGATGGTTAAGTGTAGAGGGAAAGAGAGGTGTATCTATATATCCCTTTCTTCTCCCCTTTTATCCCCAAAGCTCTCCCACCCACCACCCATCAAATTAAACTTGATGCATTAGGACATGGGTGCCATTAAAACTTTTAGAGCAGGAATAGAATAAAGCCATTTTCATGCCATGTTTTCATGGGGTTCTCAAAGCAAGAATACTGACGTGGTCTGTCATCCCTTTTCCAGCAACAAAACTAAGACACTTACACCTTGGAAGAAAAGCTATGACAATCTTAGACAGCATATTAAAAAGCAAAGACAAAGTGATGTATAGTTAAAGCTATGGTTTTTCCAGTAGTCATGTACAAATGTGAGAGTTGGACCATAAAGAAGGCTAAGCACCGAAGAATCAATGCTTTTAAATTATGGTGTTGGAGAAGACTCTTGAGAGTCCCTTGGACAGCAAGGAGATCAAACCAGTCAATCCTAAAGGAAATCAGTCCTGAATATTTATTGGAAGGACTGATGTTAAAGCTGAAGCTCCAATACTTTGGCCACCTGATGTGAAGAACCAACTCATTGGTAAAGACACTGATGCTTGCAAAGATTGAGGGCAGGAGGAGAAGGGAGAGACAGAGGATGAGACGGTTGGATGGCATCACTGACTCCCTGGACATGAGTTTGAGCAAACTCCGGAAGATAGTAAAGGACAGGGAAGCCTGGCATGCTGCAGTCCACAGGGTAGCAAAGAGTCTTAGTGACTAAATAGCATCAACAAGAATAAGGCCGTAGAAACAAGAGCAACCAAATTTTCTTGTAAACAAGGTTCTGGATGGCGTTTGCAAAGCCCTGTCCAAATTTTCTATGGCTCTAATGAAGTAAGCCACACACACACACACAAAACCCTGCCTCCAAATGAGATTGTATCTAGACCATGTTCAGCAGACTCATGCTTTATTTATGCCTTTTTAAAATTACATTATTAAAGAAAAAATCTTTGAAAAGACCAAATTTATAACTGTGTCCTTTTAGAAATTAGGTCATGAGAAGTTGAGTCAAAACAAAAGATTTAAGACTGCTCAATCCAAAGCAATACAACCAAAACCTTAACCAAGGACAAACAAAAATTCACCCAAACAGAATTATGATGTTGGGAAGATAAAACCTATATATCAAATTTTCTTACTGAAACAATTAGGATATTTTGGAATTTTATTATATTTGACCATCTAGTTATTAGTTAAATATGTAGTTTTTTTAATCTACCATTATTTTGCCATGCCTTCAAGTTTAAAAAAATATTATGGGTCATGGTTTTCTTTTGAGTTAGTAATTAATCTGTTCCTATTGAAGCTGATTTTCCACACTTCTTTTCATACTGGAAGTTTCTTTCCAAATTATTTCATCTTCTGGACCATTCTAAATGGCAATAGCCCAACCTTCATTAATAAACACCTAACAGTTCTCTCACCTCTTCATCAGGGATGCTCGGGGTCAGTGTCAGGAGGCTTGTGCAGTCTTTCCCCAGCTTCTGTGCTTTGATGGTGACTAGAAGCAGGCAAACTCCCTTGGCTAGTTTGCATGTTAAAGGTAGTACTGGCAGGTGTCTGGGTGAAGATCTAAAAGCTCCTCTCTTGTGTGTGCAAGGGCAAACTCTCTTCAGTGACATGAATTGCAATAAGAAGCATATTCAATAAACTTCAATAACCCTTTGTACCCACTTTTTTAAGCCAGAAAACCTGTATTAGAGAAAGTTTGGACCTAATGTTTTCTACTGTGTCACTCTGCCCTACTTGCCTTAGTTGTCAACATAAAACCTTTTAATGTGTCTTTGCTTCCTGATTCTGCCAAACAGAGGCAGAAAACTCCAAGTCTGGTTTTTTAATTGTTTTTTCAATTCTTTTCAATTTCTAATTCCACTTCCAGATCACTCACTTGTTTTTTATACAGAGCAGAAGTGCTTGAATTATGCATAAAACCTTTTAGAAGGCATTTTTTCAGATAAAGCACTTTGTATTATTAAGCATTGTAAAATTATTATTGCACATCACTTTTATTATGTAGCTCATTTTAAATGGGCCAGAATATTTTAATCATCCAAGAAAAGCCATAGTTTATAGCTTAAAATTGAAAATATATCTGCACATTTTTCCCATAAAATATGCATGCATGATTTTCAGCTCCATTTAACTAATGTGTTTTGGAAATATGTTACAATAGTAAATGCAACAAATCTCAGTTGAGGGAAAAAAAGTAATATAAAAAGTGTGATTAATAGCAATGTATACTTTTTTATTTTACAGAAGTCCCTATTTTGAAATATGAATCATTTTACATAGATAACCTCTGTATTTCTGTGCCATTTATCTAAACTGTAGTATATTACAACTCTGGGTGCAGAATTGCAAATTACGTCAAAGAAACAGTCAAAACAACATAAATTACCCATAATGCACTTGCAAAGAAAATGTTGCAACTGTTAAAGAATTAAAGAGTAACCCAAAAAAATCAGATAATGCCTACAGCCTGGATATAAGTAGGATCAGAAATGTAATACATTTGCAATTATACTATTGAAAATTATTTCTTAATTGAACTAGTGATGTAAAAATGAAAATTGTGAGGTCATTTGGATTAATGATCTTCATAGTCAGCTCCTAGTAAGCATCTAAAACATGTATGGCCCTGTATGTAAAACACATTTCCTAGATGGCATCACTCTTCTCAGATGTAACTTCATGGTAAAACTGAGCCAGTCTTTAAAACATGTATTAAAAAATTTGTATGGGAGCACATTTCTGTAATGCAAAATTGGTTTGTGGTTTCTACTGTAAGAAAGAGAATTACTGTGCACAGTATAAGAAGTCTAATTTTATGGTCTGCATGACTGGGTAGTAGCTAGAGTTTTCAGCTCCACCACACATGTCATGAATAACAATACGTTGAATTTACATAGCTATTTCCTCAGTGGAATTCCAAGACCACATAATCTCATTTAGACTCATAACATCTCTCCCAGGAACCATGAAGTAGGAAATATCTCCATTTTAAACAATGGAAAAGGAGGACGCATATAGAGATTGAACCACATCTGGCACCAAAAAGATTAAAAAATATAATACTTTCCTAATAATGGCAGAACTTCCAACAATCCACTCAGAGAGATTTCAGCAGTGCAGATCCTGCTGACCACGTGCAGGTGCCACACTTTCACGGTGGCCACCTCAGACCACTGCTGGTAAAACAGACAAGGCTCAGTATTCGGAGAACCAGACTTACCCATGTTCAACACCGACCCCAGCACCTTTTTACACCCAGACCACTACCAACTACCACCAGCACTCACACCACCTGCCCCTGCCTCAGGATTGTGCTCAGTCGCTTAGTTGTGTATGACTGTGACCCCATGGACTGTGGCCTGTCAGGCTTCTCTGTCCATGGGATTCTCCAGGCAAGAATACTGGAGTGGGTTGCCATGCCCTCCTCCAGGGGATCTTCCCAACCCAGGGGTCAAACTCAGGTCTCCTGCACTGCAGGCGGATTCTTTACCATCTGAGGCCCCAGGGAAGCCCTGTGCCTTCTATTAAGAGGGCCCAGCACTCATCCCTTGGATCAGCCCTTAATGGCTCTGGTCTTCCTAGACTTTGGCTTCTGCAAACTAGATCTTCTTCCCTGCTATTACTATTGATTAACATATCTAAACACAGGACTCTCCTCCTCACCTTGGACTTCTGGGCCTCACGTCTCCTTCCTGACTTCTCCTTCCACGTGGGAGCTGTTGATCATCTTTCAGCCCAGCCTGAGACTCAACATTCCCACAAATTACTCCATAGGCTAGACGCTAGCCAGACCACCTGCAGTCTGGATCTGCACGGCCCCAGCTGCCACTTGAGGGCAAGCAGCTCCTGTAGCAGTGGACTCTCAGTTCAGTTCAGTTCAGTCTCTCAGTCATGTCCGATTCTTTGCGACCCCATGAATTGCAGCACGCCAGGCCTCCCTGTCCATCACCAACTCCCGGAGTTCACTCAGACTCAAGCCCATCAAGTCAGTGATACCATCCAGCCATCTCATCCTCTGTCGTCCCCTTCTCCTCCTGCCCCCAATCCCTCCCAGCATCAGAGTCTTTTCCAATGAGTCAACTCTTTGCATGAGGTGGCCAAAGTACTGGAGTTTCAGCTTCAGCATCATTCCCTCCAAAGAAATCCCAGGACTGATCTCCTTCAGAATGGACTGGTTGGATCTCCTTGCAGTCCAAGGGACTCTCAAGAGTCTTCTCCAACACCACAGTTCAAAAGCATCAATTCTTCGGCGCTCAGCTTTCTTCACATACTTCTATATGACTGATGGCCTGAACACAGGGGTAAGGAGGACAGAATCAGACCCCAGGCAGCCTTGCCATTCTGTGGCCATGGGTGTACTGCCCAGTGACCAGCCAGCAATGCTAGTCATCTTCATTTTCTTCAACACAGAGGGGACGTGAAGGCAATTAGTGGCTGGACAAACAGCTCCAAGATGTAGGTTCTGCAAGCAATGAAATGTAGCAAAATATTAATACAACCTTCCTAGGAGATGCAGCATTGAGTAATCATCGTCTTCTTGCTCAAAATCTAGCCCCAGGCCTGTATTGCTCTTGTAATCATTTACATTACCACCAAAACAAAAAACTAGCAGCATGGGGGGCTTTTCTGCTGAGAAACAGACCAGTTTCCTAAGATGCCCATCTGTTGTCAGTGAGTAACTTGCAAACCACTTTGAGACAGGCAAGATACTGCCTCTTGGGAAGGTAGAGAGGTCACTTTGTTTGACTTGGCCTTTAAATTATGCCCCGTAAATGCTGATATTTTTCTCCTGGTGCTGATCCTCCCTGGCCATTTCCTGACTTGGTTCCACCTTATTCTTATAGCCTCCCACCATCACTCCAGACACTGCTAGCCAGCGCTGGTTACCAGTGAGTCAAGCCCAGGCTGAACCAATTAGTTCCTCATCCATTTGAATACACTTAAGTTCAATGCCCAAGAGCCCTGGTCAGTAGCCTCTCCCAACTGAGCAATTGGTTTAAGTGATTTTTCAATCATCACTGTCCATTTACACTCACTCCTGACCTCTCCAACCAAAACGCAAAAATCTAAGAATTGTATGTTTCTTATATATTTTTTCACTGAACATCCATTTCCCTTATTTTTTCTTCGGTACATAATTTTGTTCAGTATGGAAGTGAACCTAGCTGAAAAATTCTCCTTCCTGGACTCTCCTGTTGTTAGGGTAGCCCTGAGACACAGTTGCTTTTTTTTTTTTTTTTTTTTTCTGCACTGAGCCTTCATTATTGCTCAAAGGCTTTCTCTAGTTGCAGTGAGTGGGGGCTACTCTCTACTTGCAGTGCAGGGGTTTCCCATTGTGGTAGCTTCTCTTGTTGCAGAGCACAGGCTCTAGTGTATATGGGCTTCAGTAATTGTGGCACACAGGCTTAAGTTGCCCCCAGGGCATGTGAAATCTTCCCGGACTAGGGATCAAACCCACTTCCCCTGCACCCACAGCAGAGTCTCAATCACTGGACCACCAGGGAAGTCCTGAGACCCAGGTCTTAACTCTAGATGCAGAAGGAAGTCTTTGGAGAGAGCATCCCTTTCCAAACACCAAAGATAGACTCAGAGGCAAACAGGGTGGGGCACTTCTTCCAGTATAGAATATGTAGTTGGAGCTAGAGATAGAAAAGCGAACTCACAATCATTAGGCAACACACCTGAAGACAAACACTAAGGATGGCAGAAGAAGGAGAGAAGGAGCTAGGACTCTGATGCATTGTGTGGGTGCTTCCCCAGCCACGGACTGTCCACCTCTGGACTTCTTATAAGAAAAATAAAACCCCTGTTTGGCTAAGGCACTGCGGTCAGATATTTCTATTCTTCTATTACTTGTAATCAAGTGCCTTCCTGCCTTATACTTTCTTTCTTCTTTGCCCATGGAATTTCTACTAGACTGGTCTATAATTGTCACATCCTAATGGCCAAAGCTCAGGTCTTATTTTCACACTTCCTGACTTTTTACTTTTTAGCTGGAAACACATGCAACATTTGACCTATAAGACTAAAGCCCATTCATCTTTTGCAAAAGCACAATAATGATGAAATAAAATAATATTTAACCATGAATACTTCAATTATACCCCCTGGCTTAAACCAAGGGAACTGAAGTAACAAAGAAAGCAAATCATTTCATCAAGATTTAAAGAAGAGAAGATCAAGGTTTACATATTCTCTTCATTATTCACTATTTGTACAGATGTGAGCCATCCACTTAACTCTCTCCAAGCTTCTGTTTCCTTGTCTATAAAATGGAGATAACAATAATGTCTACCCATACGGTTGCCATCACTCAATGAAAAAGCAGACATATGAACACTAATAGTTATTATTGATTGTAATAATTATCTAAG
This sequence comes from Cephalophus harveyi, assembly GCA_006410635.1. Lineage (NCBI taxonomy): Eukaryota > Metazoa > Chordata > Mammalia > Artiodactyla > Bovidae > Cephalophus > Cephalophus harveyi. The sequence continues at coordinate 191,391 of SJYT01072645.1, forward strand.
AGTCTTTTCATCATGTGAATAAAAATGCATTTTGACATATTTTCTTTTCTGAACATGTTTTCTACAATTTTGATAATACCCTCCCCACCATTTCCAGAAAAAAAGATAAGGTAAAGGAGTTAGAGGGCTTCCCTGGTGGCGTTAGAGGTTAAAGCGTCTGCCTCCAATGCGGGAGACCCGGGTTCGATCCCTGGGTCGGGAAGATCCCCTGGAGAAGGAAATGGCAATCCACTCCAGTATTCTTGCATGAAGAATCCCATGGACAGAGAAGCCTAGTAGGTTACAGTCCACGGGGTCACAAAGAGTTGGACACGACTGAGTGACTTCACCTCAAAGGAGTTAGAAGCTATCTTTCCTATAAATGCTCAATTCTAATTAGAATCCTAAGAAAGATTCCTCCAGCTGTGGATTGGATGCATTGATAACACAATGCATCTGGGACACATTGATAATCCAGCCCATACCAGTGAAGCACAAAAGAGCAGATACCCTCCCCCACGTATAACGTAAAACCCGAGCACCCAAAGCCAACTAAAACCAGAAAATTGGAAATTTTCTAGTGAGCACATTTTTTCTAGTGAGCACATTCATTAAGGGGGATTTCTTTCACTTTGAATACCATGAATTCATCTATTCTTCACCATGCCTTAAACAGAGATTATCCTCTACATTATATGAGTGTGTGCCATATTACTACAATTTTTGGGGAAGTATAGAAAAAGCAAAACGTATCTGTAAAATTTGTCTTCTTTCTCTTCCTCCTTCCATTTTTCTACTTATTAATAATTGACCATAAATATCCAGAAACTACAAAGATTCGGGAAGAATTTGATATATGTCATAAATTTACAGAAGAAAGTACCTGAAACCAAGGACAAAGAGATTCTTAAGGATGCTGCAAAGCAGTGCATGTTTCTAAGAATCTTCTCACAATGACAACAGCTCTCCTCAAGTTGTCATTGTCATTTCCATAATGCTTAGATCCTGAGATTTTAAAGTGCGTGTATTGTCTGCAATACACAGCGCCTTGCTGATGAGGGCTACAAACGTTTCCTTGTAGAGTGTAGGCTTTTGTCCCTTCTGTCAAGGTTGGTAAGTGTCACTGTCTTCATTCCTGCCTGCGTTTCATGCAGATCTGGACATTAACTTCTGTACCAATTTCTATGAATACTCATCGCAACCTTGTTGATCATCAAGCCTGACAAGGTTAAACTTGAGAACGTGAAAGTCGGCTGAAAGCAGACTGGAGAAGTGTGCTCAGAGAAGTGTCTGGATATTCCCAAGCCTGGGAGGAGAGAGTGTTGGTGCCTCTCCTCGCATCCCTGAAGCCTGAATCCAGCCCCCCGGGCCTGGGCCCCAGCTCTGTTCCCCCTGGGAAACTGGCCCCAAGGCCAGTCTTGTCGCTGTTCCTGCCACTGAGTCACGGGCTGTGTGAGGGAAAGCAGGTCATTTGGAGTCTCGGACAGAGAGGATATTTGTGCAACTGCTTACCTTCTCTAAAACGCCATTGCTTTTTCTACTTACCTGCTTTAAAATGTAAAAATTACCAACAGTGTATGGGTACCTTCTCAAGTTTCTGGGCTAGGGGATAGAAGAAGCTAAACAGAATGACTCCTCCCCAGAGCAACATGTTATCAAGAGCTTTAAATATCTAGATCCTTCAGCACGACCGTCTCCCACATCCTCCGCCTCCTCCAGTTAGTGACTATACTTGCCTGTTTTCTTGATACCAGTCCCTGGATGAAACAGCTCTTGTACTATACTACTGTACTTTTCAGAGGACTGTGCTATACTCTGAACCCTATTATACATGGGGGTTTTTTTGTTGCTGTTTATTTTTGTATTTGCTTGGTTTTTATGTATTATTTATGTGAAAAGTATCATAAACTTATTACAGTACAGTACTACAAAGCTAATTGTGTTAGTTGTGTACCCAGGCTAAACTTTGTTGGACTTACAAGCAAACTGGACTTAGGAATGTGCTCTTATTTGTTCGTATGTTGGGGAGTACTCTAATTATCAACCCCATTTTATAGGTGAAAAGCCCAAGGCACAGAGAGGAAAAGCAAATGTTTTGCCCAGGATTCCACAGCAAATGAACTATTAAGTGGCAAAGCTGGGACTCGAACCTCAATAGTCTGCTCTGACTCTCCCCAAGCGAGCCCCATGACCTTGGAGATTGTGGGAGCGGGGAGGTGACAAGTTTTATGAGTCCATTTGGGTATACGTTTCAAGCCACTTTCACTAACCAAGCTCTATTAATAATGAAGTTATTTGGTTACTCCAGTCGGACTCCTGTGTCTATTTCTCAATTGTTTCAGAATTTAGATGGAAAGGGTTGCAAATTGCTTGCTCCCTCAGAAACCCCAACACTAACCTTGTCCACTTTTACTGAAGTAGGATAAAGGATTGAAATTAGATAACCCCGTCTTTCCAATTTACTACAAACTGGGGACACTTAGCTCGGTTAGGGAGCATTCATGCTTTCCCTGTCCAGTGACTAGACTTTCTTCCTCAACACTTGGATCATCACTATATCAAGAACTCCCTAATTTCCTTGGTCCTCCAGCAGCCTTACCCACAGCTCAAATTTCTTATATAATCCAGGTTTCCTTCCACTATGAGTGAGAAGAGGAGGGTGGGAGTCCCTTATTGATGGGTTCGCCCAGGTTTCCTGAGGGTCCACACACCCAATGATACATCTTACCCATCATTGAGGTTCCAGGTGCACTCCTCTTACTCCATGAGCACATGACAGCCCACTTTGTTCTCTCACCCCACTTTACATGTGTGTGTACATGCTTAGTTGCTCAATTGTGTCTGACTCTGCAACCCCTTGGATTGTAGACTACCAGGCTCCTCTGTCCATGGGATTCTCCAGACAAGAATACTGGAATGGGTAGCGATTCCCTTCTCCAGGGGATCTTCCCAACCCAGGGATTGAACCTGGGTCTCCTGCATTGCAGGCGAATTCTTTACCATCTGAGCCGCCTGGGAAGCCCACTGTAAAGTTACACTCTAAAGCAAAAGCTTTCAACAATTATTTATTGGATACCATTTGCACCTTGGAAATACCATTTGAAGTACCATTTGCTCTTTGGAAGAAAAACTATGACCAACCTAGACAGCATATTAAAAAGCAGAGATATTACTTTGCCAACAAAGGTCAACCTAGTCAAAGCTATGGTTTTTCCAGTGGTCATTTATGGATGTGAGAGTTGGACTATAAAGAAAGCTGAGCACCAAAGAATTGATGCTTTTGAACTGTGGTGTTGGAGATGACTCTTGAGAGTCCCTTGGACTGCAAGGAGATCCAACCAGTCAATTCTAAAGGAAATCAGTCCTGAATATTCATTGGAAGGACTGATTCTGAAGCTGAAACTCCAATGCTTTGGCCACCTGATGTGAAGAGCCCACTCATTGGAAAAGATTGTGATGCTGAGACGCATTGAGGACAAGAGGAAAGGGGGCAACAGAGGATGAGATGGTTGGATGGCAGCACCGACTCAATGGCCATGAGTTTGAGCAAGCTCCAGGAGTTGATGATGTACAGGGAGGCCTAGCGTGCTGCAGTCCATGGAGTTGCAAAGAGTCAGACACAACTGAGCAACTGAACTGAACTGAACTGAACCATTTGAAGTGAACTGAAAGTTGCTCAGTCATGTCTGATTCTTTGCAACACCATGGACTGTATAGTCCATGGAATTCTCCAGGCCAGAATACTGGAATGGGTAGCCTTTCCCTTCTCTAGCGGATCTTTCTGACCCAGGAATCCAACAGGAGTCTCCTGCATTGCAGGGAGATTCTTTACCAACTGAGCTATCAGGGAAGCCCAGGTACCATTTATGCACCTAGAATTCAGCAGCAAAGAAGAGACAAATGTGGCTTTTCTGTGGCTGGCCTCACTTAGAATTCATTCAGCCTGAGTTAAACAGCTGTAAGGGTATATAAATCTATATTTTCCTCCTCTAAGTTCCAGACAAGCTGAGGTCCACTCAGGACTAAGCCAGAAATTTTTGGAAAAGTTTATTCTATGTTCAAAAATAGGAAGGCCCATACAACTATCCAGTAGATAATGATTTCAATTAGGGATTTTACCTTAGCTCTTGGACAGCTTTCATGGGGTCTACAAATTTTCTGATGTTGTTTGCAAATTTTTGTGCATATACGTCTGTGCATTTTACTCTGGAAAGGGTCTTTAAAATCTCCAGACCTCCAGGAACCAGGTAAGGTTAAGAAACCATTGCTTTAGAGCGACTGTGATGAACGGACGCCTAAGGAAGAATCTGATAGGATTCCTTCACACTCTGAGTCCTGGGGCTCTGGTCATACCACTAGAGACACGAAGTCAACTGGGTGCCAGGGTACCACGGGTACAGAGCGTGCAGCACGCTGGGTACCAAGCCAGGAGCACTGTGGGTACTGAGCCCACAAGGTCTTCTGCCTGTCCTTCTGCACAGCAACTACTGAAGGCATTTCCCTCAGGCTTTCTCTCCCTCAAAACTCCTCTTTCTGCTCTTCAATGTCGGGGAAGAAAGAGGTAGACAAGACATCACACACTGAGAGCATAAAAAGCTGTGATTAAAATCTCTCCAATCAAAAAGAGGTTGAGTTTCCCTTTCACTTTATATTTTAATTTAACCAAATAAAATATCAAAACTTTAATGTAACTTTATTATAACCTAACTTGTAGCACAAAAATAGTAAAGAGGCAATGAAACATTATCAGTCTCTCAGTTTGGAGAGTCTTTTTTCAAATATCCTGGAAAGTTGTGGGGCCATATAAAAATTCATAATATAATGATAAACTCATCATAGCCACAACAAGTCATTCTTTTGCTAAAATAAGGTGCTTATATTCAAGTTTGGATAAATTTAAAAAATAACTCTCCCACTTTCCTCAATTTTCTGTATTTTTTGCCTCCTTCTCTGAATTTAAATACCCACCTTGCTATACTTCTGTTGCTTTCTTAAATTATATTTTTTAAATTGGTAAATACATATATATCCAAAGGGGACAAAGACATGCTACAATTTGTACAGAATTTCACATGCCAAAACACAGCCTGGGGTTTCCTTTTTACTCTTAAAAAAGTGAAATATTAACTTTCTAAGGGAAAGCTTCTAGAAGGGTAGCTTGAAATTTATACACAATGACATCCTGAACAACTCACCAGGGAAAAAAAGGTTGCAACCCACCGCTGGTACAAAGTGCCTGCAATTCAAAATGTTCTCAAGGCTCTTCCTTAGCAGGACCTACATCTCCTAAAACAATCATTTTGCCAATCTTTCTTTTCAAGTTTTGGTTTTATAGGATTGATTTAGAGTAAATCTGTGATAGGATGACAGAGAGCATGGTGTCCCTTTCCACTGAGAGCTAATGTAAGAGAGTTCACCATATGGAGGTGGGGGCACAGACTGGCAGCAAACTTCTTCAGGAGAAATCTCTTTTCTCTGATGGCCTCTTTGGTTATGAAAGGGAAAACACACAATAGCGTGATCAAGCACAAGACAATGAGGGAGCTGAATTGTTCCACACATTTTAATGAAAGGAATGTTGAGTTGCCAGAAGCAAGGAGGGGATTGCAGGTTAGAGAGGCAAAGAGAAGAGGGAAGGAGGAAGAGGAAACCGCAGTTGGCAGAGGGCCAGGGAGCTGGACTTTTCAAAACCAGAGGGGAAAATAAGCAGTTTTTAAGTCATCTGCAGTAGGTGCTTTGTTTCAGTGCAATTCTCATTTTTAACCATAAAATTTTTATGAAATTCCCTGCTTTTGTGAGCGGTGTCTGAGGTAAATGAAGAAGTCACCATGCTCTGCATTTTGATTGACTCAGGACATAAACAAGAGGACAGATGCAGGAGTCAAGACAACAGTGAATTTGAAAATTCTGAGAAGCAGGAAATAGACCAATACATGACTAAGAAGACCAAGTTCTCCCCTGGAAATTGTCAGAGGGATGCTGTGTCACTTGGATTTTGCCAGACAAGCAGAACCACCACGTGGGATTTACTATGGGGATAGCCCCTTATACAATAGCGGGAGCTGCTGAGGAATTCTATGGAAGCCTGTCGGTCTCTTTGATTGTTGTGGGCTTGAAGTCTCTGTAGAGCCTCGGGACCACCTTTTGGGAGGAAGAGCTTGGTGTGAAAAGGGGAGAGCAAGGACAAGCTGGAGCCCTCATGCCTTGTTACCTCTGACCTCAGTGACACAGGTGGTCTACAGAAGGAGCTGGTGCTCTTCACCACACATTCGGAACCACACATACACCTGGCCCAGGATTCCGAGAAGCTGAAGGACGTGATCCAGCAGGAGCTGGAGGAGCTACGGGTTTGGCTGCTGCCTTGTACTACCAAGATGTGCCAATAGATCAGTGACAACATGCCTGAAACTCAAGTGTGACTGGTGCCCCATGCTGAACTTCAATAACTAGTGGCTAAAGACCCTGATGTTCAGAAAGGTTGAGGGCAGGAGCAAAAGGAGCAACAGAGGATGAGATGGTTGGATGGCATCACCAATTCAAAGGACAGTTTGAGCAAACTCCAGGAGATGATGAAGGACAGGGAAGCTGGGTGTGCTACAGTCCATAGGGTCTCAAAGAGTTAGACATGACTTAGTGACTGACAACAACAATGATGGGCAATGGTGAAAGGAATCACTCCCAACTTTCACAGTGTTTTCCTGGACCCATGGATCCTAGTAATACAAGAAATAGCATCATACACTGGTCATTGATTTAAAGCATATACCACATCCTGGAGGGTTGGTGTTAACCCTCCAGGTGTTGCTTAACCTACAAGGTGTTGTTATCCAGCTGGCATGGAAACTAAATCAGCAAATGGCTAGTCTGGCATTCTAACAGACCAGTGACCTCTGGACAATGAGGGACACCATAAGATCAGTGAAATTCATTAGCATGAGTCCACGGCTGCACTTCAATTACTAGTAAATGAGCTCCTTGGTCAGGAGGAATGCTGTGGGAATACCTTGACATGAATCATACTCTCTAACTCCACAGATGGTGGTTTTGGCAAAAGCATTGAGGCCAGGGAAAACAAATTCATATCAAAAGTGTCACTTCCAGTAAGAACCAAGTACTGCCTCTTCCAAGATGGATGTGGTCCAATGTACAATAATCAACCCATCACCAGGTCTCATCCTCCTGGGGACTGGTGCCACGTAGTGGGGCTCAGAGTTGGTCTCTGCTATTGGCTGGTTGGGCACTCAGCAGTGACTGTAAACAGATCAGCCTTAGTGAGCAGAGGTCCATGTCATTGAGTTCATACATACCCTCCATCTCTATGCCATGGACACTTTGTTCATGAGCCCACTGGGCAAGGATGGACTGACTAGGAAAAGAACCTGATTGACGTTCACAGAGCAGGGCACCTTTTCCATCTGATTGTTAAGATTCTCCTCTACTGAGGTTGCTCTTTCATGAACAGTCACATCTTCATGCCCTATGACCATTCAGAAAGATCTATCCACACCTCTCCTTGTCATCAACTTTCCAGTTGTGTTGCTTCTTCAGTTCAGTTCAGTTCATTTCAGTCGCTCAGTCGTGTCCTTCTCTTTGCGACCCCATGAATCACAGCACGCCAGGCCTCCCTGTCCATCACCAACTCCCGGAGTTCACTCAGACTTGCGTCCATCGAGTCAGTGATGCCATCCAGCCATCTCATCCTCGGTCGTCCCCTTCTCCTCCTGCCCCCAATCCCTCCCAGCATCAGAGTCTTTTCCAATGAGTCAACTCTTCGCATGAGGTGG
>SJYT01072645.1:205782-218383 GCA_006410635.1 Cephalophus harveyi
TTCTATGCAGAATACATCATGAGAAACGCTGGACTGGAAGAAACACAAGCTGGAATCAAGATTGCTGGGAGAAATGTCAATAACCTCAGATATGCAGATGACACCACCCTTATGGCAGAAAGTGAAGAGGAGCTCAAAAGCCTCTTGATGAAAGTGAAAGAGGAGAGCGAAAAAGTTGGCTTAAAGCTCAACATTCAGAAAACGAAGATCATGGCATCTGGTCCCATCACTTCATTAGAAACAGATGGGGAAACAGTGGAAACAGTGTCAGACTTCATTTTGGGGGGCTCCAAAATTACTGCAGATGGTGACTGCAGCCATGAAATTAAAAGACGCTTACTCCTTGGAATAAAAGTTATGACCAACCTAGATAGTATATTCAAAAGCAGAGACCTTACTTTGCCAACTAAGTTCCGTCTAGTCAAGGCTATAGTTTTACCAGTGGTCACGTATGGATGTGAGAGTTGGACTGTGAAGAAGGCTGAGCGCCGAAGAATTGATCCTTTTGAACTGTGGTGTTGGAGAAGACTCTTGAGATTCCTTTGGACTCCAAGGACATCCAACCAGTCCATTCTGAAGAAGATCAACCCTGGGATTTCTTTGGAAGGAATGATGCTAAAGCTGAAACTCCCGTAGTTTGGCCACCTCATGTGAAGAGTTGACTCATTGGAAAAGACTCTGATGCTGGGAGGGACTGGAGGCAGGAAGAGAAGGGGACGACCGAGGATGAGATGGCTGGACGGCATCACGGACTCGATGGACGTGAGTCTGAGTGGGCTCCGGGAGATGGCGATGAACAAGGAGGCCCGGAGTTCTGCTATTCATGAGGTCGCAAAGAGTCGGACATGACTGAGCGACTGAACTGAATTGAACTGAACTACTCATCACTAGATGGCAGCATAACTTTCATGGTTCAAATCTTACCTGTGAAGATCTCAAAAAGTGTGAAAGTGTTAGTGGCTCAGTTGTGTCTGACTGTTTGCAACCCCATTGACTATAGTCCACCAGGCTCCTCTGTCCATGGAATGCTCCAGGCAAAAATACTGGAATAGGTAGCTATTCCCTTTTCCAGGGGAAATTCCTAACCCAGGGATTGAACCCCCTGGATTGCAGGCAAGTCTCAAATGTACTCTTGCCTGGAAAATCCCATGGACGGAGGAGCCTGGTGAGCTGCAGTCCATGGGGTCGCTAAGAGTCAGACACGACTGAGTGACTTCACTTTCACTTTTCACTTTCATGCATTGGAGAAGGAAATGGCAACCCATTCCAGTGTTCTTGCCTGGAGAATGTCAGGGATTGGGGAGCCTGGTGGGCTGCCGTCTATGGGGTCGCACAGAGTCGGACACGACTGAAGCGACTTAGCAGCAGCAGCAGCAGCAGCAGCAGCAGCAGCTCAAACATAACTGAAAATTCCATATGTAAAATTCTAAAACTAGAAATATATTTTAGATGAGTATGTATAAATAATACATAGTTTGGTCCTTCCTATGGACTAAATGTTTGTGTCCCCCAAACATATACATTGAAACCCTATCATGATGGTATTTGAAGGTGGAGCCTTTGGTACATAATTAGGTTTAGACAAGATGATGAGAGAAGAGCCCCGAGATGGGATGGGGTTAGTGCTCTTATTAAGAAGGGGAAGAGACCAGTGCTCCCTCTCTCCTCCTTGAGGATACAGCAAGAAGGAAGCCATCTTCAAACCAGGAAAAGGGCTCTCAACAGACACCAAAGCTGCAGGCATCTTGTTCTTAGACTTCCCAGCCTTCAAAACCGAAAGAAATAAATGCTTAAGTCACCCAGTATTTTGTTGAAGTAGCCTGAACTAAGACAGTCCTATAAGAAAATATACCATATGAAGGAAATTATAAAAGAACGTTGGTGGGGCTTCCCTGGTGGCTCAGATGATAAAGAATCTGCCTGCAGTGCAGGAGACTGGATTTGATTCCTGAGTTAGGAAGAGCCCCTGGAGAAGCAAATAGCTACACATGCCAGTATTCTTGCTTGGAGAATTCCATGGACAGAGAAGCCTAGTGAGCTACAGTCCATGGGATCACAAAGAGCAGGACATAGCTGAGTGACTAACACACACACACATACATAAAAGAATGATACATGAAAGAATGTAGTATCTAAGTACAACAAGTACACGGTCACTTTCTTAAAATCTCAAGCACACATTCATTTTTCTTTTTTTAATCTTAAATCTGTTACTTAATAACTATCCTTCTTGCTAGTTAACTGTCCTTATTTGCAAAGTCTTATCCATAGAATTAAAATAATATGATGTGATATAATAATCCTAGCTTTCACGACTTTTGTGAAAAGTAAAACTGGTCTAAAAAATGCGAGCACTATATAAAATTACCTTATTGATTAGGGTCAGTATATCACATCCCTTCTCTAAATAGTCTCTCCTGCACTTCCATAGTAGGTGTTAGCTATTCCATTTATATTGTTCACTCAACATACATTTATTATGATACCCACATATCACAAGGTACAGGGAGTTCAATAATTAACTAAAACAAAACAAGCTTTCTTCCTTAGATGCTACATTTTAGTAAGGAATGTACTTTAGGATGTTATATTTTAGTAAGGAAAACAGATGATAATCAAACAGCTACACAATCAAATGTAAATTATAAACAATACACTGAGATCAAAGCAGTGAATGAGAACTACAGAATATGAGCATATATATAACAGGGAATGTGATCTAAATAGGAAGATCAAGTAGGCTTTCTGGACTAAATTAAAAGTGAACTGAGATTTGAACGGAGAGCAGAAGTCATGTAGGAATGAAAACATCTATGCAAAAAAAAAAAAAAAAAAACCAGCATGAAAACTGATGTGCAGAAAATGGGAGCACACTGTATACGTGAAAAATTAATAGTAGCCCAATACGGTTGGATTGGAAATGGAGAATGGTATAACATAAAACTGGAGAAGCAGGTAGGACCAGACCTTGCCGAACTTTGTAGGTCATATTAAGAATGTGTGTGTTTATCCTAAAATCAGTGCAGAGCATTATGTCATGAGCAGGGAGGTGGTAAGAAGACATTAGAATCTGGCAATGATAACTCTGAATGAAGTATGCATAACTAATTGGAAAAAACATAATTTCGGCAACGGCAGTACTTTGTGCAGTTAATCATCACAAAAGTGAAATTTTGTCTGAGACAAGAAATACATTTTATGGTAATTATATATGAACCTTACATATAGAAAGGATTCAGTTTCAACTAAATAGTTTATTTATCAGTAAGTTTGTTTTGCTGAATAATTTCCTAAAACATATACATCTAAAATCAGAGAACTAAAATGGTCTAACCCACATGCCACCATCAACCAAGGGTCTAATCTCTCATGAGAGTCCTAACCAAAGGCAATCTACACCCTTAGTTGGTTATGTTCAGAGAGAGCAAACAGTTCTACCATCAAAAACTTCTATTTTGTTTTCTTACACTTATGTGAAATATGTGTCTGTATAACTTCTACCCACAAGGCCACTCTGGATAAAAATATTCTAAAATAGACATTAAAAAACTGAAGCTAAAACTAGGATGGCTCTAGTGTTAAGACTCTGTGCTTCAAACGCAGAGGTGCGGGTTCGACTCCTAATGGGCAACTAAGATCTTACACGCCACATGGCACTGCCAAAAAATGGAAAAGAAAAGTAGGATGATTTTCTAGCTCACTCTTGTTTTCTTCGGGTTAAACACAATTCTTTAGGCCTCTAAAATTCTTGCTATAATTTTAAGACTCCCCCCACAAAGAAAGTAGTGAAAAACACTAGACCATTCAGGTATGGTCTAAATCAAATCCTTTATGATTATACAGTAAAAGTGGCAAACAGATTTAATGGGGAAGATCTGGTAGACAGAATTTCTGAAGAACTATGGATAGACGTTTGTAATATTGTACAGGAGGCATGATCAAAATGATCCCCAAGGAAAAGGAAATGCAGGAACGCATAGTTGTCTGAGGAAGCCTTAGAACAAGTATCTGAGAAAACAAGAGAAGGGAAAGGCAAAGAAGAAAGGGAAAGATCACTCAGCTTAATGCAGAGTTCCAGAGAATGGCAAGGAGAGATAAGATAGGCTTCTTAAGAGAACAATGCAAACAAATAGAGGAGAACAATAGATGGGAAAGACCGCAGATCTCTTCAAGAAAATTGGAGATACCAAGGGAAAATTTAAGTAAACATGGACACAATAAAGGACAGAAGCAGCAAGGACTGAACAGAAGCAGCTGAGAGTAAGAAGAGATGGCAAGAATACACAGAACTACACAAAAAAGGCATTAATGACCCAGAAAAACACAATGCTGTGGTTAGTCACCCAGTGCCAGACATCCTGAAGTGTGAAGTCAAGTGGACCTTAGGAAGCATTACTACGAACAAAGTTAGAGGAGGTGACAGAATTTTAACTGAGCTATTTCCAATCCTAAAAGATGATGCTGTGAAAGTGCTGCACTCAATATGCCAGCAAATTTGGAAAACTCAGCAGTGGCCACAGGACTGGAAAAGTTTAGTTTTCATTCCAATTCCAAAGAAAGGGATGCCAAAGAATGTTCAAACTACAAGACAATTGTGCTCATTTCACGTGCTATGTAATGTTCAAGATAATGTTCAAAGTCCTTCAAGCTAGGCTTCAGCAATATGTGAACTGAGAGCTGGATTTAGAAAAGGCAGAAGAACCAGAGATCAAATTGCCAAAATCTGTTGGATCATAGAGAAAGCACTGGAATTACCCCCAAAATTCTACTTTCTGCTACACTGATTATGCTAAAGCCTTGGACTATGTGGATCACAACAAACTGGAAAATTCTTAAAAAGATGGGAATCTACCTTACCTGTCTCCTGAGAAACCTGTATGCAGGTTAAGAAGCAAGAGTTAAAATCAGACATGGAACAATGGACTGGTTCAACATTGGGAAAGGAGTATGTTAAGCTGTATATTCTCACCCTGCTTATTCAACTTATAATAAGAGTACATCATGCAAAATGCCGGGCTGGATGAATCACAAGCTGGAATCAAGATTGCTGGGAGAAATATCAATAACCTCAGATATGCAGATGACACCACCCTTATGGCAGAAAGCAAAAAGGAACTAAACTCTTGATAAAGGTGAAAGAGGAGAATGAAAAAGCTGGGTTAAAACTCAACATTCAAAAAACTAAGACCATGGTATCTGGTCCCATCACTTCACGGCAAATAGATGGAAACAGCAGCAGATTTTATTTTCTAGGGCTCCAAAGATCACTGTGGACCGTGACTGCTGCTGCTGCTGCTAAGTTGCTTCAGTCGTGTCCGACTGACTCTGTGCGACCCCATAGACGGCAGCCCACCAGGCTCCCCCGTCCCTGGGATTCTCCAGGCAAGAACACTGGAGTGGGTTGCCATTTCCTTCTCCAATGCATGAAAGTGAAAAGTGAAAGTGAAGTCGCTCAGTCGTGTCCAACTCTTCACGACCCTATGGACTGCAGCCCACCAGGCTCCTCCATCCATGGGATTTTCCAGGCAAGAGTACTGGAGTGGGGTGCCATTGCCTTCTCTGGGATGGTGACTGCAACTGCAAAATTAAAAGACGCTTGCTCCTTGGAAGAAAAGTTATTACCAACCTAGACAGTGTATTATTAAAAAGTAGAAACATCACTTTGCCATCAAAAGTCCATCTAGTCAAAGGTATGGGTTTTCCAATAATCATGTATGTATATGAGAATTGGACCATAAAGAAGGCTGAGCACTGAAGAATTGATACTTTCAAACTGTGGTGTTGGAGAAGACTCTTGAAAATCCCTTGGACAACAAGGAAATCAAACCAGTCAGTTCTAAAGGAAATTGACCCTGAATATTCATTGGAAGGACTGATGCTGAAGCTGAAGCTCCAATACTTTGGCCACCTGATGCAAAGAGCTGACTGATTGGAAAAGACCCTGAAGCTGGGAAAGAGTGAAGGCAGGAGAAGAGGATGACAGAGGATGAGATGGTTGGATGGCATCACCAACTCAATGGAGCAAATTTGCTCAAATTTGAGCAAACTCAAGACAGTCAGGGACAGGGATGCCTGGCGTGCTGCAGTCCATGGGGTTGCAAAGAGTCAGACATCACTTTGAGACTGAACAACAACGATCATCTCAGTGACCTTTTCCTTTACCAAAATTCGGTAGTTAAGATTATGCCCTCTCTCACTAATGGCAAGTTCTGCTGATTCCAAGACTGTTATATTGTGGGGAACTATGTTGCATAATGACTCATCTTGTGTTTACAATTTTCTCACATGAATTGCTATCAAGAAACAACCCCGCTATCCTGCAAAGAAAAAAAAAAAATGGAGACGGAAAACAGAAGTGTGAGAGAGCAGATACATAAATGCAAGAATTTGTTAGTGTTAGCCCATTATATTATATTAGATGTGAATGCTCTATTTTTACTTTTTCCTTCCAATTTTGCCTTAGTTAAAGATTTTACATTCACGTTTTCCTCATCTTCAATCAAGTTTTTGACAGAGCTATTAAACTGTAAAAAAATTCTGCTGAAATAGTTGACTCTAGAGAGGGCTTGCAAACTACCTTTTATGGTAAATTAACAAAATGAACATTTTTCTCTCAGCTGGGAATTTTCTCAGCAATTTTAGGGAAATATAAAATGACATTCTACATGTAAATATCTATGCATAACTGGTGTTCAAAGGGAGCTGAGAAGGCCAGAGTAGCATTACTAGTAATGTTTAATAATTAGTCATTTTCCTAGTTAACTCTTGGTGAGTCAACAATTAGTCATTTCAAGGAAAAAATAAAAATTAGCATCAGTTCAGTTCAGTCGCTCAGTCGTGTCCGACTCTTTGCGACCCCATGAACCGCAGCACTCCAGGCCTCCCTGTCCATCACCATCTCCCAGAGTTCACTCAAACTCATGTCCATCGAGTTGGTGATGCCACCCAGCCATCTCATCCTCTGTCGTCCCCTTTTCCTCCTGCCCCCAATCCCTCCCAGCATCAGAGTCTTCTCTAATGAGTCAACTCTTCGCATGAGGTGGCCAAAGTACTGGAGTTCAGCTTTAGCATCATTCCTTCCAAAGAACACCCAGGACTGATCTACTTTAGAATGGACTGGTTGGATCTCCTTGCAGTCCAAGGGACTCTAAAGAGTCTTCTCCAACACTACAGTTCAAAAGCATCAATTCTTCGGCACTCAGCTTTCTTCACAGTCCAACTCTCACATCCATACATGACCACTGGAAAAACCATAGCCTGGACTAGACAGATCTCTGTTGCAAAGTACTGTCTCTGCTTTTGAATATGCTCTCTAGGCTGGTCATAACTTTCCTTCCAAGCAGTAAGCGTCTTTTAATTTCATGGCTGCAATCACCATCTGCAGTGATTTTGGAGCCCCCAAAAATAAAATCTGACACTGTTTCCACTGTTTCCCCAATTAGCATAGAGGTTTACAAAAGATTTTTTTATTTTCTGATGTGGTATTTTATGTTTGTCAAAAATTATGTAAATTTGTACACATTAAGGTCAATTTTATTAACTCTTTTTCTCCAAGGAAATATTTTTAATCAAACCAAATAAAGCTTACACAACACCTAATTCTTAATTATTTGTATAATCACAGAACTTAGCTCTTTCATGAGGCCTTACATGTCATACAGGTCAACCTTTTTGCCTCTGTCTGCATTGCTAGTTAGTTCATAAAGACACGGTTCCGGAACCCAGGCCTCCCTTCATGTTCTCTGTTACTTCCTTAAGAACAAAACATGCTGCTCATCAGAACAGAGATGTGAATTCAAATGCTCTTTCCAAACCAGAAAACATCGTTATTCTTTCAGTTGTTTAGCCTTTTATTTAACCACTGGATTTTCCTGTCATTTTATATAAATCTTTATCTAATATTTCTCTAATCACACATTAAAATTACTTGATGGATTATTTAAAAACAAATGTTATCTCTGTTGTACTTTCTGAAATTCTGATTCTTTAGATCTGTAGGAGTTCCTGCAGTAGCTACAATCAGGTTTGGTGGTCATTGTTTTAGAATCACTTTGAAGACAGACAGACCTGAGTTTGAAACACTTCTACTATTAAGTTGATGAAAACACAATTTCAGTTTTTGCACTGTTGAAATTTGCCATTTGATAGTGGAATACATTCTTAAATAAATGTGGCTATGTTATAATTACTTTAATGCACATTTCTTGTTTCATGCTTTTTTGCTAGTTACTTATTGCTTGCTGTTTATTTTCTATTTAGACTATGGAAATGATGTTAGACAAAAAGCAAATTCAACTGATTTTCTTAATTGAGTTCAAAATGGGTCTAAAGCAAAGAGACAACTCTCATCATCAACCATGCATTTGTCCCAAGAACTGCTAATGAATTTATAGTGCAGTGGTGGTTCAAGAAGTTTTGCAACAGAGATAAGAGCCTAGAACATAAGGAGCATAGTAGCTGCCCATCAGAAGTTGACAACAACCAATTGAGAGCAATCACTGAAGCTGATCCTCTTACAACTCATAAGAAGTTGCTAAAGAACTCTATGTCGACCATTCTATGGTCATTCAGCATTTGAATGAAATTGGAAAGTTGAAAAAGCTCAATAAGTGGGTGCTTCATGAGCTGGCCGGAAATTAAAAACAAAAATCGTCATTTTGAAATGTCATCTTGTTTTATTCTATGCAAAAACAATGAGCCATTTCTGGATCGGATTGTGACATATAACAAAAAGTGGATTTTATATAACAACTAGCAATGACCAGTTCAGTGCCTGGTCCGAGAAGAAGCCCCAAAACACTTCCCAAAGCCAAACTTGCACCAAAAAAGGTCACAATCACTGTTCAGTGAATCGCTGCCCATCTGATCCACTAAAGCTTCCTGAATATGGCGAAACCATCATATCTAAGAAGTATGCTCAGCAAATCAATGAGATGCATCAAAAATTGCAACGCCTGCAGCTGGTATTGGTCAACAGAAAGGGCCCAATACTTCATGACAATGCCCGATAGCACTTCTCATAATCAATGCTTCAAAAATTGAATGAATCGGGGTACGAAGTTTTGCCTCATCCACTGTAATCACCTGACCTTTCGTCAACAGACTACCACTTCTTCAAGCATCTCGACAACTGTTTTCAGGGAAAACGCTTCCACAGCCAGCAGGAGGCAGAAAATGTTTTCCAAGAGTTCCTGAAGCATGGATTTTTATGCTACAGGAATAAACAAACTTATTTCTCATTAGCAAAAAATGTGTTGATTGTAATGATTCCAATTTTGAATAAAGATGTTTTTGAACCTTGTCATAATGATTTAAAATTCAAGGTCTAAAACTGCAATTACTTTTGCATCAAACTAACAGTGGTATGGCCTTAGGTAATATTCTTACCCTTTCTGTCTCATGTTCCTCATCTATAAAATGAAAAATGAAATAATCTCCCCAAAGGGTGATTATATATATATTGAAATATATTAATTATATATTAATGTATATTCATTGTGTGTATATATATTAAGTACAGTACCTGGCACATAAGAAGTTAACAGAAGCTATTATTATGGTCCCATCTCTGGCCATCTACAAACTAGGTCTAGTTAGAGAATTTAAATGCTCTTAGGGCAGAGTTTCTTAAAAATCACTCTTTCCAAGACTGTCTTTTCATCCTTAGCTCTGCTTATAGTTGGAGCTATAGGAGATGAGCTTTATTCCACTCAAGTGTATCTAAAGAAATAAAGAGCGTTGCAGGTAACTAGTAGGTATGCAATTAATGTATGGTGGATCACAAATGAGTGAGCCTCTGAGATGATCCGTTAATGCCCTCATTTAGGAAATAAAGAAAAAAGAATCGAAACCAAAAGTGATTACCCAAGAGATCTATCTAGTTCACAGCTAGGATCAGAACCCAGGACCAGGTCTTTCCATCAAACCATGTTTCCCGGGATACCAACTCTGTCTCCACTTCCCCAACACCCACCACTCTAGGCACTGGGATCTTCTGTATCAAAATGAGTAACACCCAATGTGAAGAAAACGCTAAGGGCCGCTGTAGCTCTCTGATGGACTGTCATCAAGTCCAACCTTCTTGTTGATCCAACTTATACAAGAAGCCTGTAAATAAGCCAGATTGCTGAAACCATAAGGGCACTCAGTTATAATGTACTTTTGCATTATATAACTCAGTTCAGCTCCTGGATGCACTATCCTGACCACCAATTGCACACTTTATTGCATATCTCAGTTCCCTATCTGCAGCTTAGCTCTTGCCTTTCTTCTATTGTGATGGCATTACACCTCTTCTAACTACCTCTATGCTATCAGATGAACTCCTTATTATTCCTCAAGTCTCAACCCAAGGCTCACTTTCTCACAGAGGCCTTCCTAAGGCCAACATCGCCAACAGTATCCTCATTTACATCTCCAAAGTTTTCTCCTTTTCCAATATCCTGAAAAATTTGAGGCATCTTTCTCAAAGTTTCCCTTTTGCCTTTTGCTATACCTATTTTGAAACACTTGACCCAATACACTGTAATGGTTTTTCTATTTATCACATGCTTATCTTCCCCCACAAAGCTAGAAAGTGGCAGTATAGTAAGTGGAAAAGACCAAACTGACCCTTATTCTTAGGAACCTCAAAAATGCATGGTCAATGCTAAAGAAAATTATTTTAAAAAAATATTCCTTGGGGAAAATGTTCCTTTAGCAGTGAAAGCCAAAGAAAGTAGTCGACTCACAGAGGCCTTCCTAAGGCCAACATCGCCAACAGTATCCTCATTTACATCTCCAAAGTTTTCTCCTTTTCCAATATCCTGAAAAATTTGAGGCATCTTTCTCAAAGTTTCCCTTTTGCCTTTTGCTATACCTATTTTGAAACACTTGACCCAATACATTGTAATGGTTTATCTATTTATCACATGCTTATCTTCCCCCACAAAGCTAGAAAGTGGCAGTATAGTAAGTGGAAAAGACCAAACTGACCCTTATTCTTAGGAACCTCAAAAATGCATGGTCAATGCTAAAGAAAATTATTTTAAAAAAATATTCCTTGGGGAAAATGTTCCTTTAGCAGTGAAAGCCAAAGAAAGTAGTCGTGAGACAAATACATGAGCAAGAAGAGACAACCTCATAAAGTACTCTATACGATTTCCAAGGCAATGGTAGACATTTTTTATTGCCTTTATAGTAAATAAAAGGGCTCATGGCAGAAAATCAGAACAATTTATTTTTGCTGTATCTATAAATGAAAACTGTGGCTCTAATTTAAATGTTTAGTTTATACCAATAATATATTATGATAAGGATATTAATTTAGAATATGATGAACATTCCATGTGAGCAAGATTGCACTTATGGACAAAAATATATTTCAAGGAAGAGCTACTTCAAACGTGGATTACCTATTTTCATAAGGTTTCACATGGAAACAATAATGAATAATGTGTCATGAGCAATCAGAAAGTAGTTAATAATAATTGGAGTAATTATTTCTCAATAAATCTCAATAAAAGCTACCAATTCAGGGCTCTTGGGGTATATCCAAAAGCTCATGAATGCCCCTTCATGACACAATAAAAATACTTTAATTCATTCCAAATGATCCTAGCTGGTTTCTGTCAACTTACTGCCTGGAGACTTTCAACTATGATGTAATTTTTGACTCAGGTTGACCTTTCTTCTATCTATAAACTGCCTTTTTTTAAAACACTATCTCTAAAAGAAATTTGAAAGAAGGATGCTTGGAGAAAATGTTTTCCCATACAACTTAAGGGACCACCAAAAGTATAATGTTGATTCTGATATTTATCCAGAAATTTTATATTTAACTTAAATCTTTCCTTTTAAATGTCATCATACTTTATTCTAGAGCTTCCCAGGTGACTCAGTCAGTGATCAGGAATCTGCCTTCCAATGCAGGAGAGGTGGGTTGGATCCTTGGGTCAGGAAGATCCCTCTGGAGAAGGAAATGGCAACCCACTCCAGTATTCTTATCTGGGAAATGCCACGGACAGGGACGCCTGGCCAATTATAGTCCATGGGGTTGCAAAGAGTGGGACACGACTTAGCGACTAAAACAACATATTTCATTCTGCACTTTCTAGAAATGAACTTCCTTTCATTTTCGGTGAGAATGTGGTCTTTCCTTAGAAATCTACTGTGAATCAGAAAGAAATTTAGCTACTACAGAGAGAAGAAAGCAAGACTGATATATGATAGTTCTGTACTGATTTTCTCTACTGTCTTTCCTGTACCAAAGCCTGGACAGCAGAGGAGATTCATTTCTAGACTTTGTGTCTTATCTGGAAAAACTTAATTCAGTGCAAATGTTAGTCAGAACTGCACACGAACACATTCATGGGTTTTTAAAGGCAATGCTGTCTAGTGAACAGTCACCAATTAAAAGGTATGAAATTCTTAGCACACCTAACACCTGTGACCTCTGCCAAGGTCATTAGTCTCTAAAACTGAGCACTGAAGAATTTAACAGAACAGCAATAAAAATGCCCTCCACTTTCCTTCATGGAACTGTTCTAAAAGGTAAACACATCAGTTCAGTCAGTCTCACTCAGTCGTGTCCGACTCTTTGCAATCCCATGAATCACAGCAC
>SJYT01072645.1:225162-238975 GCA_006410635.1 Cephalophus harveyi
ATGAGATGGCTGGATGGCATCACTGACTCGATGGACGTGAATCTGAGTGACCTCTGGGAGTTGGTGATGGACAGGGAGGCCTGGCGTGCTGCGATTCATGGGGTCGCAAAGAGTCGGACATGACTGAGTGACTGAACTGAACTTAATGAATGTAATATAGAGAATGTGAAAGTGAAAGTCGCTTAGTCGTGTCTAACTCTTTGTAACCCCATGGACTATACAGTCCAGGGAATTCTCCAGGCCAGAATACTGGAGTAGGTACCCTTCCCTTCTCCAGGGGATCTTTCCAACCCAGGAATCGAACCCAGATCTCTTGCATTGGCAGGCGGATTCTTTACCAGCTGAGCCACAAGGTAAGCCCAAGAACACTGGAGTAGGTAGCATATCCCTTCTCCTGTGGATATTCCTGACCCAGGAATCAAACAGGGGTCTCCTGCATTGCAGGCAGATTCTTTACTAATTGAGTTACCAGGGAAACCCAATATAAAGAATGCCCAACAACAAATGCCATTTCCCAAGTGGAAGAAGGACTTTCACACTGAAGCTCTACATTTTTGTGGTTTATATGTGTGATTTTTTTTTTTTCCCAATTTGGAATCCATTATTATATACTGTTGATATCTGCTTGGTTTTCCCTTTAGATACTCTGAGCTATGGGAAAAAAGAAAAGAAAAATGTATCTTCACCTTTGTTTGAATAACTCTAAGCACTTTACTAACGTGCTTTGGGGCCCATGCTTTTCAAACCAAGAAAATTAATACAACTTAAAAGCCCAAAGTAACTTATCAAAAGTAACTCAGCCAAGGAAAGTCAACGAAAGATAAAAAATACTCTAATCATCCTATCTCATCAGTATTTTCAACAAACAGTTCTTATTTTCTTGTTCCACAACTACCTCTTTTTAGAGCATCCTTGAAATCCATATTCCTGCAAGGGGTGGGGTGACAGAGAGTTCACTCAGGATAAAATGCCAATTGGAAGGCACATAAGACAGGGTATATTGCACGGAAAGGAAGTCAACAAAGAAAGCCAAAATATATAAGGAGGAGGAAAAAAGAAACTTGTTTGGATCATTACCCCTTCCGATCCTTCCAATGAACCTGAGCTTTCTAAAATTATATTCAAGAAAATTATTTGAAATTTAAAATCAGCTATGTGAAAATACTATCATATGAAAAATGACTATAGTCAGAAAGGCATTCACCATAGATCATTTCTTAAATGTATCTTGGTGTTCACATACCCATTTTTTAAAAACCTCAGATATATAAGATGCTTTTATTGTGTACATTACTCATCTCTTCTTGCCTTAAACTATATTAGACCTCTGGTATTCTTGATATGTGTCTGGAGACCTTTAACAATGTCCAAATCAATGAAAACCATAAAAGCATGAAACTTTTGCCTATAAAATATGTGTTGAAATCATTTATCCATAGATAGAAGTCATTGTCAAATTCAACTTTGCAATTTCTAAAACTGTAAACAAATTTGATTGGTCATGGAAATACCATCTGCTTCTTTATGTACTTTTTCTTTAACCCCATTTCCAGTACTGAAAAGAAACTACATTTGGCAAGGCTGTTTATTACATCAACTTTTATCACATCAAAAAGCTGCATTAAGACATGGATACCAGGCAATTTATTCTAAAGTCTCACTTTTAGTTCATGTCTTGGCAATTATTAGTTACAAGTCACAGCCCTTTAATATCCCACTTCAATAATCAACACTGTAAATGTAAAGTATATTAGATGTTAAGGGTATCCTGTTGCTTTTCTGTCACGAAAATGAAATCTTCTCATTTCTTTGTCCAAACCATCCTTTACAACTCCCAAAGGAGCTCTGTTAAGGTACCAATGGCTAGAGCCTTAAAAGCTGCAAAGAATGAACAGCAGACAGAAACAATATGTAATAATGACCATT
Source organism: Cephalophus harveyi (assembly GCA_006410635.1). Lineage (NCBI taxonomy): Eukaryota > Metazoa > Chordata > Mammalia > Artiodactyla > Bovidae > Cephalophus > Cephalophus harveyi. The sequence continues at coordinate 227,089 of SJYT01072645.1, forward strand.
ATTTTTTACTTCTGGGATGCTTTCAATTCTTCAAAGTAGTTTGCTATTTGTTAAGTCAGACCTAATGCTCAGTACAACACTCTTGAGATAAGTAGGATCATTTCATTATGTTTTAATGGGAACACAGAACAGGTAAGTGGATTTTGGTATATGAATATGAAGGATGAGAGAAGAGGGAAGGAAAGCTGGCATTCTGGAACTCTTATTACATAATAAGCTTTGCGCAAGGTACTTTAATCTTTGAGCACATTATTTATAATTTTCGTGCTTCAGCTTCCTCTTTTGCTTAAAGAAATTATCACATCTAGCCCAGAAGATGGAGAAGGAAGTGGCAACCCACTCCAGTGTTCTTGCCTGGAGAATCCCAGGGACGGGGGAGCCTGGTGGGCTGCCGTCTATGGGGTCGCAGAGTCGGACACGACTGAAGCGACTTAGCAGCAGCAGCAGCAGCAGCAGCCCAGAAGAACAACTTAGTGAATGTCGGCCCTAGCTATTATTGTTATTATTTCTTTTCATTTCCTTTAAGGTCCACAGTAATCTTGTGAAAGAGTCATTCAGTTTAGTTCAGTTCAGTCGCTCAGCTGTGTCCAACTTTTTGCGACCCCATGGACTGCAGCACGCCAGACCTCCCTGTCCATCACCAACTCCCAGAGTTTACTCAAACTCATGTCCATCAAGTCGGTGATACCATCCAACCATCTCATCCTCTGTCGTCCCCTTCTCCTCCCACCTTCAATCTCTCCCAGCATCAGGTCTTTTCCAATGAGTTGGTTCTTTGCATCAGGTGGCCAAAGTATTGGAGCTTCAGCTTCAGCATCAGTCCTTCCAATGAATATTCAGCACTGATTTCCTTAGGATGGATTGGTTAGATCTCTTTGCAGTCCAACAGACTCGGTAGAGTTTTCTCCAACATCACAGTTCAAAAGCATCAATTCTTCGGCACTCATCTTTCTTTATAGTCCAACTCTCACAATATATGACTACTGGAAATAGGCATTACTTCCCTTGTTTTTCTGTTGAAGACTCCAAAGTTCAGTGAAGATTAATAAAAGCTTTTCTGAATAAAATGTGCTCTATCTCAAGCTGAAATGTCACTCAGCAATCATAACCAAGCTAGTGCAAATTTTGTGTCAATTACAAATAGCAATGTGGAGCCTTCCTTTGTCCAGAAGGATCAGGGCGGTAGCCAGAGGTCAAAGGAAAGGAAAAGTCACTCTCTCCTAATGTCATCTGCCATATGTTCAGCAAATTCCTCCTATCTCATCTCTCTCCGAATTCCTTTAATATTTTTATTGATAAGCATAAATAATTTACATTACCATTTACTGCTATTAATAGTATTAATACCATTAACATCAAATAATATTACTTGATATTTACAATAATGCTATCTTTTGCTATGCACATATGCACCAAAGGCTAAACATTTCACTAACATTTTCTCATGGAATCCTCACAACCAACCTAATTAGGAAGGTTAAACTTAACCTTATAGATGAGTTAAACTTAGATTTAGAGAAGTAATTCACCAAAATCATAAAGGGAAATAAATGCCTGAGCCAGGATTCAAATTCATATCCATATAGCCCCAAGGTTACAATCTTGTGAATACAGGATTAAGGATCATTGATTTTTCCTCCCCAGAATTACCTATGCACTTTTGAAACCAATTTTGTGTTCAACACAATGCTTAGCATGATAGAATAGAAACACTGATTAGAGTTAAAAGACCTACTGTCCATATTCAACTTTGCACTGAATACCTAAGGAAGGCCTTTCCCTGTATTAAATCTATCAAATGAGACAAATGAACTAGAACAATACCCAAGGTACTATAAAATTCTGCAGTTCCACAAGCTTCATTCCCTCAGGCTGGGTGCTCAATAGGAGAAAGTATACAGCCTTCAGAACTGTGAGGAGATGAATTTCTGTGGTTAAAGCCACCCAGTCTGTGGCCCTTTGTTATGGAAGCCTAAGCAAATTAATGCAGTAGGAATCAGCTAGGATTTCCAGGGGGCTCAGTGGTAAAGAAAACGCTTGCCAATGCAGGAGACATAGAAGTGGGTTCAGTCCCTGGGTTGCAAAAATCTCCTGGAGGAAGAAATGGCAACCCACTCCAGTATTCTTGCCTGAAATATCCCATGGAGAGCAGAGCCTGACGGAGTATAGTCCATAAGGTCGCAAAGAGTCGGACCTAACTGAGCGACTGAGATAAAAAACACAGAATAAGGCGTACAAGTCTGCTGCAGGTTTAAGAGTAATCCATAAACTATAATCTTACCTTTACTTATTAAGACAAAACACACAACCATACAAACAAACGGTCTTACCTAGAAAGATTAGAAAGTTCCAGGCTCTAACCCTCTTTGTCTCAGAACCTCCCTGGAGGAGCAGCATGACAGTGTGGTCTTTAATATGAGACAAACATGGGATCGAGTTGGGCTTCTCTAATTGTTAGCTGGGTGACCACGGGGAAGTTACCTAACCACTCAGAATCTGTTTCTCAATTCTGTAAAAAGTGATCATTCCTATCCTCCAGGATCATTATAACAATTAAATTTAATATGGAAAGATTAAATGAGATTACAAAAGACCAAGGAACTAATCATGCCTGGTGCATGAAAGTGAAAGTCGCTCAGTCGTGTCCAACTCTTTGCAACCCCATGGACCCTACAGTCCAGGGAATTCTCCAGGCCAGAATACTGGAGTGGGTAGCCTTCCCCTTCTCGAAGGGATCTTCCCAACCCAGGGATCGAACCCAGGTCTCCCACATTTGTAGGTGGATTCTTTACCAGCTGAACCACAAGGGAAGCCCAAGAATACTGGAGTGGGTAGCCTATCCCTTCTCCTGTAGATCTTCCTCATCCAGGAATCAAACTGGGGTCTCCTGCATTGCAGGCAGATTCTTTACCAACTGAGCGATCTGGGGCATAAAATGTGATTAATAAATGCTTATAGTTTATATTAGGTTGAATCACATGAAATGGCTGATTGTTGTTGTTCAGGTGCTAAGTCTTTGGCACCCCATGGATGACAGTACACCAGGTTTCCTTGTCCTTCACTATCACTTGGAGCTTGCTCAAACTCATGTCCAGTGAGTCAATGATGCCATGTAACCATCATCCTCTGTAGCTCCCTTTTCCTCCCGCCTTCAGTCTCTCCAGGCATCAGGGTCTTTTCCAATGAGTCCACTCTTTGCATGAGGTGGCCAAAGTATTAGAGTTTCAGCTTCAGCATCAGTCCTTCCAATGAATATTCAGGAGTGATTTCCTTTAGGATGGACTAGTTGGATCTCCTTGCTATCCAAGGGACTCTCAAGAGTCTTCTCCAACACCACCATTCAAAACCATCAGTTCTTCAACACTCAGCCTTCTTCATGGTCCAACTCTCACATCCGTACATGACTACTGGAAAAACAACAGTTTTGACTATACAGATCTTTGTCAGCAAAGCGATGTCTCCACTTTTCAATATGCTGTCTAGGTTTGTCATAGCTTTTCTTCCAAGAAACAAGCATCTTTTAATTTTGTGGCTGCAGTCACTGTCCACAGTGATTTTGGAGAATAAAAAAATAAAATCTGCCACCGTTTCCACTTTTTCCCCATCTATTTGCCATGGAGTGATGGGACCAGATGCTATGATCTTAGCTTTTTGAATGGTGAGTTTTAAGCCAGCTTTTTCACTCTTCTCTTTTACTCTCATCAAGAGGCTCTTTAGTTCCTCTTTGCTTTCTGCCATCAGAGTGGTATCATCTGCATATCTGAGGTTGCTGATATTTTTGCTCCATTAAAATAGCAATCCCATATGGTTCAGGCTAACACTAACGTTGACTAAAGGCAAGAGAGCCCAGTGGTTAACAGTACAAGTTCTAGAATCAGTATGTCTGAGCTAGAGTTCTGGCTCTGTCACTCATCAGCAAGTTACAGAACTTCTCTAATTCAATGTCTTAGCTTCAGAATTAAAAATTAAAAATATCTACTCCATAGAATGGATGAAAAGATTAAATAAATTAATCTAAGCAAAGCTCTCTGAGTAATACCTGGTGCTTAGTCCTCAATGAATTGTAATTATTATTAATGAAATGAGGGAAGTAAAATTGAAAATCTTGGAAACTAATTTCAAATTTCAATTCTACGCTGTTTTGGATGGTACTGATAAAAGAGAATTATACAAGGGACATTTAGCTGAGTATAACAAAGAAGTTAAACCTTGTGCTAAAATTCTAGCAAACATCATGTAATCAGAAAAAAAAATACAAATACATCTCATAATCCTTAGCAACATGTCTGAAACAAGTCTAAAACAACTGTAAGGCTGGAAATATACATTATCCTGGGTGTAAGTCAATAATTTTCCATAACTTCTTGAACTGTTCAACACCTTTAAACAGGAAAAGCTAGTGACCTACAGAGGATGGAGTTTAATGTATCTTACATATGTCTGTCTATCGAGTTGTTCATTATAACAGGCTGAATATTGGAGTGAGGAACAATCAACCAGGAGAGTGACCAAGCCACCAGTTGAGTCGGTGATAATGAGCTCATTATCAACCTCATTTTTCTATTTGGGAAAATCTAAGTAAAGACATCAAAGTTCTCTTTCAAGTCTAAAATTACATGAGTCTCTATCTCTTAGAAAAGAATTAAGTACATCATGACTGCCTCAATGTAATGGAACTAATTTCACCTGTCAATAAGCAATGAACAAGAAGCTTAACACCTTAGCAGAATGTTAAGAACAAACACAAACAAACAAAAAATAATACTTTATTGAATACTTTATTGAAAAGTATCCTTTGACTTGAAACCACAATATTCTGAGCAGTAAAAAGAAAGAGTTAATGATCAAGCCCTTTCTGAAATTGACAGGAGGCACATACTCCTTCTCAGCAGAATTACAGCTGCCTAGGCCAGATGTAGAAGGAAATGGCAACCCACTCCAGTATTCTTGACTGGAGAATCACAGGGATGGAGGAGCCTGGTGGGCTGCCGTCTATGGGGTCACACAGAGTCGGACACGACTGAAGTGACTTGTAGCAGCAGGCCAGATGTGGGCTTTCCTGGTGACTCAAGATGGTAAAGAAGCTGCCTACAATGCGAGAGACCTGGGGTCAATCCCTGGGTCAGGAAGATCCCCAAAGAAGGGAATGGATACCCACTCAAGTATTCTTGCCTAGAGAATTCCATGGACGGAGGAGCCTGGTCAATGAGACCGCAAAGAGTCAGGCATGACTGAGCAGCTAACACACACACACACACGCACAGGTCAGCTGTAAAACCAATGCTGACTTAAAATCCTAGGTCCTTCACACAGAGACGTCAATCTCCAACCTTAAGAAATTCACATGACATCAGATTTCTGTCTCTGAGAAATGTTAATTTTGATATCGCTCAGGTCTTGTCTGACTCTTTGCGACCCCATGGACTGTAGCCTATCAGGCTCCTCCATCCATGGGATTTTTCGGGCAAGAGTGCTGGAGTGGATAGACATTTCCATCTCCAGAGGATCTTCCTGACCCAGGAATTGAACCTGGGTCTCCTGCATTGCAGGCAGACACTTTACCATCTGAGCCAAAGGGGAAAACCCTTGATACAGTTCCTGCTGCTGCTGCTGCTGCTAAGTCGCTTCAGTCATGTCTGACTCTGTGAGATACCATAGACGGTAGCCCACCAGGCTCCCGTGTCCCTGGGATTCTCCAGGCAAGAACACTGGAGTGGGTTGCCATTGCCTTCTCCAATGCATGAAAGTGAAAAGTGAAAGTGAAGTCCTAGGACACTTGAAAGGGTGAATTGTTAATGTTTCTAAATCACTTGAAGGATAATGATTGACCAAAGAAAGATCATCACTGTACAATTCGAAAAACCTCAATGCTTACAACTTTCTTCCAAATTACACAGGTATCTCAATAAGAATTTAAAAATAAGAAAAAAAAAATCTTCATGCCCATTCAGCAGATCTAAAACAAAATTGTGAGATTAAGCAAAAAAATTAAATTCTCATTATGGTACTCTGAGAAAAACTAGGTTGAAACTGAAAGATCCATACACAAATGTTAGCTCTGGGGAAAAAAATGATAAAACAAAGACACACTGAATCTGGTACCACAAAATCCATTCTCTTGTCAAATTAAAATGCTTATAACAATTAAATTATATCCTGTAATCATTAAAATGTCAGAAAGAGAACTCAGAAATAGATGACTATGATATGAAGCCTCCTGATATGAAAATATCCTGTTAAATTTGCCTCAACATTTCAAAAAATTCAGGAAACTCTCAGAGTCTGTCACAACACATTAGCACTTGCTATTAAAGTACTACGTACATTTTCCATTCCTTGAAAAGAAATAAATCAAAAACAAATCTCATCTTAAGTAATCAATGGAGTCCTTTATTTAAAGCACCGTAGATGAAAAAAAGTTGTTGTTTGGTTTGTTTATTTGAGTGTTTGCTTTGGTTTTCTTCAAAAGATTTTTTTCCCCTCTTAGCTAATTTTAAGATTCCAATATTCACAGCATGTCATAATTAAACATCTCCTAGGAAGTGCACAGTCTGATTAGCACATTAACTCAGGCATAAACCAGCCGTGACCATGTAGCCTCCAGGCCTGGGTCAAATCAGTCTGGGAAAAAACAGTTCTGATGAAAATTCCTACTAAGACATATTAAGTCCCAAGATTATTTTATCTTCCATCATTTATGATCTTCTTTTCCCTAGCAGTTCTTATGTAATTTTTTAACCCTTCACTGTGATCTGAGAACAGCCACTTTAGCCTATTAGGAATAAAAATGATAACTCTAGTTCTGAGGATTAAACAAAATTTTAGCATTTTTCTCAAAGGCTCCCACCTCCCAGGAAGCAGAGAAGATTAAGTCAAAAATATTTTTACAGTTACACACCAATTACTAGAGCCCACAAGCTCCCATTCAAAATTAACTCCTGTTCAGGAAAGGGGGAGTCGGAGGACTACCCATATATCCTGATTTCTTTTTATGTGGCTGACTGGTGGCTAGTTGCTTGCCTTAAAGCAAAATGATGAATGCATTTGGCCATGAAGGTAATAAAATCTCCCCACGGCCAGCAGGTGTACTGCCCAAAATGGTAGCCACTAACCACATGTGGCTACTGAGCATGTGAGATGTGTCCAAGGCCACCAAAGAACCAGATTTTTAGGTTCTTTAATCTTACTAATTTAAATTGAAAAAGCTGATATTCACTTGTGTTAGTGGAAAATCTTTATATTTGGAACAACTTGGATATCTTACAGATAAAAGAGTGAATCCACTTTTACATCTGTAAAAATTTTATGAAACTTAAAGACAGGCCAAGTAATTCTAGTGGCTGAGTTGTGATGTACATAAATGGAAAATATACACTATATTTCAAAGAATAGGCAAAAATAATGTAAAATATCTCATCAATAGTTTTTATAAGTACCGACCACATGTTGAATGCTTCAATCTATTACAATATCTTCAATATATTATTTTTAATAAAATATATTAAAGTTAATGTCACTGGCTTCTTACTCTTTTGAAGTACTACTGGGAAATTTTAAGTTCTGTATGAGTCACATTACATATCTGTCAGGCACAGCACTGATAAAGAGCAATATTAACCAGTGACATGACTATCTGAGATGGGCCAGTGAAGTGGTTTAGAAATCTGTGCAGTATGAAAAAAATAAAAAGCAAAAGTCCAGACAGCACTGCATATAGATCCTAACTTTGACACTGACCATCCAAAGGGATTTGAGCAGCCATTTATTCAGATTCCTCAGCCTATACTTCCCCAGGTACAATGGGGAAGAATAGTTTCCTAGTTAAACACAATATGTGTAAAATGACCAGTATAACATCAGTTTAAATAAACAGTCTAATAAATTGTTTTTCAATAGAAAGCAGAGATGTTTAGACTACTGCAAAGAATTTACTGCTTCTCAATGTCTATGCCTTCCTGCAAATGAGCTATATCCTATGGACACTTGCGTCCTGTAATATTAGTCCAACTGTATTATTACCTTACATTTTACAGATGAATAATGACAACCTTAGACTAAATGCTATTATCAAAATGTTCAACAAATGGAAGCTTTGTTTCCATAGTGTTTTAAGGTGGTAGCAATCAAGGTCATTTCCAGAAATATCATCATGATTTTTATGAACTTAAAATTTACCTAAAAGAGATTTATCAGAATACCTATGTCATTTTCAGGATTTCTATCATGGTGGGACCATGTTCTTGTCAGTGTTTGGTAGTCTCTAAGAAAAACTGCTCTAAGGCATAAAGTTCATACTATACAGTTATTAAATACGTAAAATGTGGGGGCCTACAATATTTATTTTAAAGATTAATTATATAACATTGTTCTGCTGTATTTCTTTAAATACAAAAAAAAATGCTTGCAAATTCTTTTACTATGAAACAGTACCATAATCATCAAAAGATTAGGAAGGATAAGCCTAAGACAAATAAAATTAAATGCTCCTTCATTAAGCAAATAGTCAAACTACAGACAATTCTTTTTTCACTAAAATGACAGATATCTATTCCAAATGGTGTAGATAAACTAATGACTAAAAAATTCATATAGGTGATTAATGAAAAGTAAGACATGTGAAAGTCATCTTTCTTCTTTAGTCATGATGTCAAAAAGAAAAGCTGTCCTCTTCCACAGTGACTCTTCATAAAATATGGACTCCTAACTACATGGTTAAGGCTCAACTATGATGATTCTTATGTTTCTATGAAAACTAATTTACAATGATCCTGCTCTTCTTCAATCTGCCTCTTGCACATGTTACTCACAGTCTTCCATTTAGTCCTTTTATTATTTTTTGTCTTCATTCATCTGATCAATATTTATTGAGCCCCTGCTTAGTACCAGGCCTATATTCTGCGGGTCTCACCACTGAACCTCACTAGCCTATCATCTTATTCAAGCAAAACCACTAAAGTGGGATGATGTAGAAGGTGAAACATATAATTCAATTAGTTGGGTTGTATATGTGTGTGTGTGTATGTATTCTTCATATTTAACTTGTCACCAAAATATATTTGAAGTTGTTACACAGCATCCAAACTAATAAAAAACTAAATTGTTGGTTTCCAACATAATTATTTTTTAAGTAAATTATCATTTTAGTTTATACTATGTCATAAAGCTGAAATTTCAAGTTCAATTATGTCTTTCCAAGTTATCTAGGCTTAGATTTTATATTATTACATCTACGTCCTGATCAAGATTCACCATTTTCCAAAGCAAAGTTTGTCATCGTAACTCTCAAGAGTTTTCTCCAAGTTGTTAATCAAGTAATATATAATGAATAGGTCAGATTTATGTTGCACTGCAAAACCTCCTGTTTGCTAATTTACACCCCAGGGGGATTTCTAGGAAACAAAGTAACATGATAGACCAGTAAACTTTCATGTATTTCTCAGAGAAAAAAATTTTAACTTGCTTATTGAATTACAAGTATTTATTTGTTAAAGCTTCCATTAGACTGTAAGCAACTTGAAGACACAGGGGAGAAGTTACTCTTTATGTGTCCATTTGAAAAGTGAAGGTTTCATGACAGTTTTCTGCATGGCTGAATGGAGGGTTGGTAGGAAGAAAGAAAGAAATGTTCAGCTTTAGGAATTTAATCTTTGCGATTATTATCATCAATCCATTTAAAATGCAGATGTTGGATGATTATGATGTGTCAATGCAGGCTCATCAAATCATAACAAACGTACCACTCTGGTGGGTGATGTTGATCATGGGAGAGGCTACGCATGTGTGGGGATATGAGAACATACAGGAAATCTGTGCCTTCCCCTCCATTTTACTGTGAACTCTAAATAGCTCTACAAAAATTCTTTAAAAAAGTTATTAAACTTTAAAAATACCAACTGTGTGAACAACAGATAATGAAAACAGTGCTTTATAAAATAAAATACAAATCAATTAGTTCAGCCTCAATTTATCGCAATCTTAATATGTGCCAAGCACTAATATAAAAGCTGAGGTTTAAAGAGAAATAAGATTTATAACTATGAAAACAGGAAATGGAAGACTGGTTCCACTGAATTCATCTGAACTAATCATAATTGTAAACAGTCATTAAACCATGAAAAAGAAAACGATGCACCTCCTATTCAGAATGCACTTTCTTCTCCAATGAAAAGGAATGACAAAATCTGCTTTTTCGTATTCCCTAAGATGTTTCAATGTCTTTTAGCTGTTGTTTGTTTCTTAGAAAAAGCTATCTCCTTATGCAAAGTAAGATGTGCTCAGTGATACCATTTTTGTTCAGGAGACAAGTAGGAAGGGGAAGGAGAGGAAGAATGAAAACAGAAACATCATGGAATATAAAAAAAAAAAGAAAAATATTGACACATGAGACAAATCAGAGCAAAATTTTGCACAATATTGTTCTCCTATTAGACCAGAACACCGGAACAATAATCAGCCACTAACCTAGGGCAAGCATTTGAGAAATGCCCAAGAATAAATAACTGCCTTAGACACATACTGTGTGAGAATTGACAGGAAAAGGAAGCAGTGCAGAAATTCTCTGGATAAGCTTATGGGCAAGCTGAAGACTTGATTAGTGATAATGAAAAGCCTGTCATCAGTTGGTCCCCTAAGTGAAGGAGACCCTTCAGGGCACTTTGCAGCTGGCAAGAAGTAACAACTTTTCTCAGGTATTACGAGCCTAACAGTTCTCTTTATAAGATTATCTTTGGCTCTTAAAAGAGTCAATCATTGTAACTTCCACGAGTGTAAATGATAAATCATGAAAACTTGACCACTTTAGAGACTAACAAACACTCCTGAAGTGAACAACCCACCGAATGTTTCTTCAATAAACAGAAAAACTGCCCAAGTCTTGTAGCATCGTCTTTCCACCTTATACCCACTCCACCAGGTCACCCAAGGCCCACTTACCCCCAGCATCTGGTGGAGGTAGTGATACTCTGGCCCTTGGTTATACAGCAGGAAGGTTTTCCAGAAAAGCAGGACATTCAGGGAGAGCCAGATAAGCTAAATCATATGGAGAAAGCGAAAAAAGAATTAAAAATAAGTACTATCCGATGAATGGAAACCACAAGTACATTCGTGGGACACAATACGTTCAATGGAACCTCAATTAGTCCTTGCCAAAAGCTCTCTTCAATTGACCAGCAAACTGCAAACGACTAAGAGGAAAGCGTATCTGATCTCAATCAGCCCCTGTACACCTGAGATTAAGTATTTGGGCTGCAACAGGTATCCTAAAGATCACAGATATCCCCTGGAGGACAAAACAAGACTAAGTGATGAGTGACATCACCAAGTCCCAAGCATTGTATGTTTAAGCTTTAAAAATATCCATTGAATAAAGAATAGATAATAAAGAAGTGGGCTTTGCTGTATAAAATAAAATCCGACAGAAACAATCTGGGAAAAGAGAAAAGGGGGGTGAGGGTGGTGAAGATGTTTAAGAGGTTAAAGGAAAAGCTGTGTTAACTAACAGGGATATCCCTTCCTCCGCATCCGCTCTCTCATCAAAGTGTAGGCAAGTTCCCAAGGGCTTGGAGGAAGGGAGGGAGGAGATGGTTATTATGTCCAGGTATTCCCGGCAGAAAGTTTGTGTTAGTGGAGGATGTTTTGCACTAGAGGCAAAACTTCCAGCTTCCCACCCGCGCTCGCTCAGAGAATGAATCAAGATCGCTGCCCCAGAAACAAGACGCCGGGAGACCCTCGCCCGCCATCCTACCAGGCAGAGGTGTTTAACCCCTTCGTTGGCCAGCCAGCTCCTCCAGGACACTGCCATGCCGCCGGCCCGCGCGCCGCGCTCTCAGCCAGCCCGCCGACAAGCAGCGGCGGCCGCGGGCGCAGCGGCTCCAGCGGTGCGGTCCGC